>JAYJMJ010000552.1:5942832-5957044 GCA_036873875.1 Laminaria ephemera | reverse complement strand
ACGTCATTGACCGCGAGGCTGTCAGGGTTAAATTGCGGCTGGCTGGAAAGCTATCGACGGAGATGCATGATCAAGGCTGGTGAGTAGGGAAGAGCACGACAGCAGAGCCAACACGCTGTCATGATCGGCATTGTCTATGACGACGAAGGGCGCCCGACGGCACCCTACTACTTGTCGTTCCACTAGTGCTCATCACGTGTCACACTTGACGCTCTCATAACGTTCTGGTATTTACTCGTGCATTCCTTGTTTTTGTCCGTCGCGGCCCAGCTCAAGGCATCAAGCCCAAGGCGATGGCCACGGTACTGGAGGCGCTGTATCATGAGCCCGTGAATCGTCGCGTAGTTCAGAACGCGGCTGCGGCGCAAACGGGAGTTGAGCGGCTGTTGGGTGCTACCGATGTCTACGAAGAGGTATGTAGTCAAACATGAGGTGAAGCATCCCCCCACCCCCCCCGCAAAGTCTAGCGGAAGGGCCCCCTATCAGGAGGGAAAAAGACCTGTCCGCAAGCACACACAAACACCTAAACTAGCAAGTCACCCGCGATACCCGCGATGAACGCCTAGCCGAGCTTTACAAGCAACCTATATCGCAGTTAGTGACAGCACGACCAACTGCAACAGGTTAGGGTTACAAACAGGGAAATCATCCCCAGCGTCCCTTATTTTTGGTTCTGCTGTTCAAAAACCAGCTCTCACTAACACACCAGAAACACAAGACACCACCACACCACCACGCAGCAAATACGAGCCAGCCCCACGAGAGCAGACTGCAGCGGGAGGCCCCAAGAGCAGGAGGATAGTTCTGGCCATGGATTTACTACTGGTACTACAGTAGTTAACTCCTCTCCAACGGTGACGACAACGTACACAAGCTGGGGTTTGGCGCCCAAAACTTTACGGAGCATAGGCCTGAGCTCAGCACCTGTCTGTGTGCTGTGATAGCCCCTTCGCCGTGGGCAGCAAGCAGCGTCCCGGTGATGGGAGTAGGGAACGCCCCTGATCGACGAGGACAATGTACGCAACAATGTACGCAACATTGTACGCAAACTGGGGTTGGAGCCCAAACGCATGGGGGTGGGCTCTGCCGGTTCTGCTGCTTCCCTTGTGTCTCGGAGCCCCTTCGCCTTGAGTAGCAGCCATTCGTACTCGTAGGTACCAGGTATTATTTTTCTGTTTGTTTGAAACACAAACGGCTGTGAGAGAGCCCCCATTCCCCTTGCGTAGCAGAGCCCGTTCGCTTTGGGTGGCAGTTGGGTGGCAGCCTTACGCGCTGCTGGATGCTAATTGGGTGCTTGTTCTTCGTCCAACGGGGCGACGGGGCGCTACCTGGTGTAGTGACAACGGCATCTATCTGTTGTTCCCGTGTACGTACGAGTATCATATTCATGCGCTATCCCTTTTTCTCTCCCGCACCGCAGATAGTGTAGCCGGAAGCCTTGAATCGAGTGGCACATCGGTGTTGGAGGGACCCCAGACGAACAGAACCGAGAGAGGCAGTAATTTGTCGAAATATTGTTAATATTACTGATAGAGTGGTACATGAGGCAAGAGTGCCTCATACGACGCCGTGTGCGTTCGAAAAAAACCCGAAGAAAAAACGAAATCCCGCCGCATTCCAAACACACGCACTACAGCAGCAAGCCCACCAAAATCACAACGGCACGGCGACCGCGGCCAACTCCAGACGGCTTGCGATAAAACAAACCCAACGCGTTAGCGCAAGCTCGCCCGCTTCTATAGGTGCCGAGTTTGTTGCAATCGGCTCTCCACAGGTTTCTCAATCAGTGATGAGCAAGCCGCCGACACGCAGACAAGAAATCGAGCAGGCGAACAAACAGACCCACCAGGTACCAATCAAACAATGGGAACCTGTGCGCACCTCGCAATGAAGAGGAGGCGTTCTTGCCAAAAGGCAAAAGGCGCAAGGCAAAAACGGTCTCGTGCTTTGCGCTCGGGCTTGCGTCATTACTGGTAGAGCGGTAAATACAGTGATGTTTTTGTCCGGCGTTCTCTTCACGGGGCTGGTGGGCTAGGGTTCATGCGAGCGAGTGCCAGATCGGCGACATGGCGTGCACTGCTGCTGTGTGCCTTTTGCTGCGCATAGGGGAGAAATTTCTATATGCTACGCACCATGCTCATACCGTACTACGAATTCGTCGTACGTAATTAAGGCAAGCACCGCAGGAGGAAAGGTGGAGAGAAATCTTCTATGTTTACCTTCCTCCTGTGTGACCCCGGCTGGTGCGTCAAACATCTGACTGGCGCACAGAATAAATGGGATGAAAAACACACACACACACACTCCCATTATGTAATTGATTTACTCTGGTTGTGCGCCGACCTGCCGGCCTGCCTGCCTGCACTCGCATCGTAGCGAGCTCATAGACCTGGTATATCGTAAAGCTACGGCACACAAACGCAAACACAACGAATCCTAGGAATAGACCGGTGCTGTACTACAAGTGTAACTAAACTACGAATCAGTCAGCAGGGCCAGCTCAGCAAGCACCAGTACAACCAGCTTTTCACTTGGGCCCTCCGCGCTTGCACACCAACAGAAATTGCCCATTGTGTGTTGAACAGGGGGTGGCAGCAGTGGCGAGCGCCGGCACCCTGCCCAGTGGTGTGTCCGAGCAAGCGGAACTCAGCAACAGCATCAGTATTGCGGCGCACCAGGTGAGACTGCCACTCTTATCATTTGTTTGTTCTCGGTTACACACGACATCGCAACCAACATTTCTGCACGCACAGCAGTAGGTATGTGATACCTGGCTGGCGACATATTTTGTTGGCGGGGTTGGGTGGTGCGAAACATTCGATAGACATATGTGCATGCCGCAGCATTCCCCAGGTACTGACTGCTCTTCGTCGTGATGGTGTTGCACTTGGGATGGTCTCACCGGCCTCAAGCGTGAACGTCCAGCCCGGTGGTGTGCCTGGACAAGCAACGTTTTACAATAACAGCGGCAACCCTGCCCACCAGGTATAGTATGAGGTCGACTTGGATGATGAGTGTGTTCACAAAGACTCGCTTGCGCAAGGACATCGAAACTGACGTTTTAACATGTCTGCACGCACAGCAGTGGGTATCGGTATGTGATACCCGGCAGGTGGCAAATTTTGTTGGTGGGGTTGGGTGGTGCGAAGTGTTTGATAAGACACATGTGCATACTGCAGCATACCCCAGGTACTGACCGCTCTTTGTCGTGGTTGTGTGGCACAGGAGATGGCGCCATCGACCTCGAGCGTGAACAACCAGGCCGGTGGTGTGCCTGGAAAATCCACGTTTGACAGCAACGGCAACCCTGCGCAGGAGGTAAGGGTGCCACTTGTATGCATTTTTTTTTTACCGTTCGAGATGTGAATTTGGCGGGATGCAGTTTGTTTGGGCGCGCCACGAACCTAGCTGTACTGGGACGTCTAGTACCTCTGTAGGCAATATTCTGTAATAGTCATGTCGGTGTAATTGCCTGTATGCCTAACATGGCGTAGACATGCGCACGTTTGCTGCACGTCATTGGTTCTCCAGCTTTGACTGATGCGGGTCAGTGTCGGGTTGTCGGATTGTGTTCTGCGCTTGAACCTGCCGTGCATAGTAAGTCCGTGTAACCCAGGCTCGTTCGCGTTTGTTGCACCCACGTTATGTACTATTTATAGGCGTTCTCGGGATCTTCCCCGGCGCCGCCTGCTACGCACACCCCTGGAATCGTCGATCCCTCCAACTCCGATGGTTCTGCGCAGTAGGTGCGGCGATTTACAGCCATCTGTTTGATACCAGGTATATTGTATGGAACAAGTAGAGAAGGCTAGGCAAAGCACAAATACCGCCCTCATGGTTTTCGTCGGCTACATAAATATACTCCACAACCACAATTCCAAATGCCAATTAACGACGAATACAGCACTACACGGGGTACGGCCGCTACACAGCACTGGAATATGCAGTATAATATGTTCAGTAACCACTTAGCTTGGTGTTCTTGCTATGCTCCGCCTAACTGGGGCTACCATGGTTCAGCCCGCCCCACACTCATGATGTATCACCCATGTTGTTGAACCCATTTCAGAGGATACTGCGCAAGCATCCCCAAGAGGGATGTACGGGTTGATAAGGACGTTGGCCGTACCTTCGGTCGTCAACTCGTCACCAGGTCCTACCATCCCAACGGCAACTCTTTACCGATGCTGCCGTATGCCCTTTCGTCAGCCCTACAGCGCAGAATCTTTGCGGCTGAAGCTGTCAGAAATTGCGATGGAGGGAAGGACGTTGGAGGAAATGGAGTTCGACGTACGAAATATATGTGGTATTTAAGGTATCATCCTTACCACATTGAAATCGACGAGTGTGCCTGATGGCAGCGGCACACGGCACGACATGAAAACATTCAGATGTCAACACGGCGGAACCAACCGGCAGCTGTACTACCAGTACAACCAAGATTATGGTGAGTCTGTAATATGGTGGGCAGACATATGATCCGTCGAACAAGAAGAGGAGTACTTATCGTGGGGATAGCTGGGGGTAGCTATGCCACTTTCCGAACAGCCACACGGCGTCTCAAAGCATTGTGTATGTCGTTCCTTTTACGGAGCATGGAGTGTTGCGCGTCGCGCGTCGCTCGGTTTGCTGTTTCTGCAGCACCTGCGAAACGGCGACGATCTAGCCAGAGCAAGTGTATCGGTTGCAAATTCGAGGTGGGCCCTGAGAGTGCAAAACGTTCTGGTGTCAATCTTATTGAATGCGGTGGAGTATGGTTCGAAGAGATTCCTGCTAAGTAGATGTTAGGCTTCAAAGGTTACGCACTCGGTTGGCTCGAAGCATACGAAAACGCCCCTTTACCAATCGAAAGCCGCTGTTCCCGATATGATGCAAGCTCACACTACAAGTGGCGATCTTCCCCAACCACGATTTACATCCACTGCGGCCACGATTTTCTTGCACTGCTGCAGGTAACCATCAGACACGCCAAAAGCCGCCCCCAACCGAAGCTCACGAATCTGAAGCTCGTGCACAACCATCTGCTTGATCGCGACGCCATGGCGGTGGGAATTGCGACCGGGTGGAAAGCTAACCGGGGAGCAGGCAGAGTAAGTGGGGAAGATGGCGGGTGAGACTTGGTTTTGGCGAAGGTTGATAAGTCATGCCTTCAGTTTGTGCGCTCATTACTTGTATGACCCTCACTACTTGTGTGCGCCGGTCTCCCGTCCTGTCGCCGCCCAAGGGATGAAGGCCGAAGCCACGGAGGAGATGCGAGTAGATACGTTATGTCATGACTGACTGTGCACGCTCAATACTTGTCACACTCTCAACACGCCCGTTCGCCGCTCCCCGTCGTGCCCACCGCCATGTCGCAGCCGAAGGGATGAAGCCCAAAGCCATGTATGTCGCTATGACGACCGCACTGTCGGCGTTGTACCATGCCCCGGTCAACCATCGCGCGGTGCAGAACCACGCTGCGGTGCAAACTGGAGGGAAGCGGCCAATGGATGCGTCCGATTTTTACGAAGAGGTGCAGTTAGTTAGGCGCTGTAACCGTAGCACCCCCTGCACCTACCCATAGGGGAGTTCAGAGAGAAGGGCCCAACTCTGCAGGATCAACAGGTGTTAAACGCAGACGTTTTGAAGAGACTCAACGAAGCAAGTACCATTCTGTCGGAGAGCAGGTCGCCCGCAGAAGCAACTGCAATGGCGGATTTGTTCCTGCAGAAGGTCAAGATGTTCTCGGGGGCGTCTGGGGGGGGAGAGTGCTTCTGTAGGGTTTACCGGTCTCTCTCCCACCGTTCGCCTGCCAGCGAGGTCAACTAACGCTAGGAAACGGGGTGCCGCGAAAGGCTCTCGGTCACGTACGTAAGCACAAACGTGACAAATGACCTATTATAGGGACTACACAGCAGCAGTAGTACATACCAGGTATCAAGGAAGGAGAGGGCGACAGAGGAACACCAAACACCCCCCATCTCCCACTTCCCCTTACGACTCGTGAAGTAACATCACAAGTTTTTCTTTCACACACGAATGCCGTGTATAGGAGAGGGGTCTCTACGGTCAGGTAACTCTTTGCTACTGCAAAAATGATCCCAACTACTGTAGTTCCAAGTACTTTGTCCCCGAAGACGTTGGTGCAGTCTAAAGGGGCTAAGCTTCTCCACCTCGACCTATCTGGGCCTGCTTTTCTTTTGAGCGTTCCTGTTCCATGGTGGTCATAACGTTCGCTACGGCTGCGTCGCCGAACTCAGCGACCGCCCCTTCCAGCTGCGCTTCCGCTCGCAAGCCGCTCTGGTACAACTTCAACGCTCGTTCTCGATCCGGCTCGACTCCGATACCCTGCATGGCGGCATTGTTGCAACATCATGTGATAAAAACACATGTTAATTAACTCTTGTAGAACTGCAAAAATGATCCCAAAATCATTTGAAGTAAGTATTAAGTCCCCAAAATCGTGGCTGTACTTCCAAACTAAGAAGGCACAAACAAGGGGGGGGGGGGGGGGAGGCAGGGGCAGGGTTACCTTGATTGTCCACTTTCAGCAAAAATTGTTCGTTTGTTCCGGGAGGCACACCGAATTGATCATGGAACTCTATTCCACCACCCCCGCCTTCTCTGCTGAAACTTCACACTACAATATCCATTACAGCCTTGACGTGTCTCTTGAATCGTGTAGCGTCCAGGGCTTTGACATTGTGAACACATCATACTAGTAAGAGTGATCGCAACACATGTTGGGAGCGGCGGATGTTGGAGACGTAACAGCTGTTGCAAGCCGTTGCGCTACCCGACGACGCCAAATGCGACATGCGGTGGCCTCGCCGGCAGAACAAGCGAAGCAAAATCCCCGCCAAGTTCCGATTATCTGGTGCCTTCTCGAACTGCGTAGAGATCGCGTGCACGACAGCGGGTATCACTACTACCCCGTGCTCCTGTGACAAGCGGCAGGCCGAAACAGCACAAACAGCTCGGCCGTAATCATCCCAGGAAGACGATGCAAGCATACGTACTATAGGCCGAAAAGCTGTATCTAGCATGAACCATTCTCTAGAATCAAGTCGTTGTCCGCTTCTGCGCTGTACTTTGTCTTCACATAATCATCCGTGAGTTCTCCCCACAAAATGTCCAATATGCTGTCGTCTACCGAGGAAGAGCGTATTTCACTCACATTTTCCAGCATCTTCCCGAGGTTCAGCATCGCCTGTGGTACCCCCGAGGCGGCCGCCTTCTCGAACCACACTGCCGCCTCTTGGAGGTTCTGCAGGGCGAGGACCAAACAAATGTTGACGATTGGCTGTTCAAGAACGCAGCGTAACGTAAGACCGGGCGTGGAGGAGCTTCGTACACACCCTTTTCGCTTGCAACACGACGGGCATCTGCGCGAAATCAGTGCTGACCCGCCGTCAACAGATCCATTAATTGCACAACTGGTTAATGCAATGTTTACAGTTGTGCCCACTGCGCCCTCGATGCAGCCTTTTTTCGCCAACACAGTATGATAGTCCCATTGCCGTCCGAACTGCTAATCGGACCAGCGCATCGCCCGCATTCATCCGTGTGCTGAAACTACCACCCAACATGTCACGATGCAGTAGGACGCATACTACTCGAACAACACCTTCGCAATTGGAAAGGACTACGTTAAGGGCAGCATTATTCTGGCCTAAAGGTTTCTGCCTGACGGGGCTCCTCAATACTGGTCCCACGGTAGGGGGGTGTTATACTATCATTTTCACTACCGCGTTTAGGCCACTCGAGCGAGTGACTCATTATTTCTATCCAAACAGGATGTTTCGTTTTGTTGGCGCAGCGGAAGTGACAAGAATTCCAAATGTGGTGCATATCGCGAAATCAAAAAGCACAAAAGCTGGAAGACCGCAAAACAAATAGGGCAGTCACTCTTCCGAGTGGCTCCGGACGGCTGAAAAAAAACCCCCAAAGATGCCCCCCCCCCTACAGTAGCACCAACATGACGAGTTGGAATACCATTTGTGTTCTACAATACACAGATTCGTTGTGCACCTACAGTAGGCCGCAGATTTCTTAGTCGGAAAGCGTTTTCAGTTGGTTCTCAAAGATAGTTTTTCGGTGAGGTATACGAAGTATCACTCCTCAAGTGAGTAACCCCAGAAAACAGTAGGTGCCCCCCTATCCCCTACCGGGGCTTGCGTCAAAGGCGGCACACAGAGACAGATTACAACGACATGGGACGCGTGCTATTCATACGATAGAGGTAGCACTTCTTGGTTGAGTAATGTTTCTGAATCACGGGGCTCCTTAACCCAAAATCGTCGGAATTTCACTCCTTTTTTGCAATAATTTTCGTTGTATATATACCTAGGTCGTCCGATTGTTCATCGGGTAGTACTTTTTATTTTTCCCCAAATCAGTTTTGGGGAAAAACATTTTTCCCCAAATCAGTTTTGGGGAGAAGGATAGAGCTTCTTAAGCGAGGAGCCCTCAGAAAAAAAATGGCGCACCTCTACCGTAGCATGCGTCTCAGAAAAAAAACGAACTATTACGGAGGACCATAGTAATGAGGACCCACAATATACACAAAAACCTATATATTTCACATTTTTTACTAACCATATTTGGTCCTCATTACTAGACATTACTAGATTACTACTGTATGTTCCCCCGTAAATAGTCAGATAAATAGTAGACGCGTTTTACCTGTTCAACCCCCTTGCCCTCGAAGTAATGTACAGCCGTATTGTACTGCGCCCGAGGCATCCCCAAATTAGCGGAATGCAGGTGCAGCTCGTACGCCTTTTCTTGATCCACCGTTAAACCCGCTCTGGATGCGCAATCGAAGCATCAAAGAAGGTAGAGGAGACAAAACGAAAAAAGCGGACACACGATCACGTGCCGACTAACTAAATTGATGATGACATTATCCCAATAGCTCATTTCCCTGAAAACTAGCCTGTGCTCACAAAATCAGTTCAGCGATTGACGGGGCAACGTTGGGAGACGTCTTCTCGCACCCAACGTGTCCGCATAGCATAGACAGCAGCTGCTGGCACGGGCAGCATGGCATCGCGCGAAGCCAGGACGAGGATCCACGTTCGACCTTTTTCAACGCTGGGCTCCAAGAAGCGTTTGACCGCAGGATAATTTTTCCGAAAGGGAACCGCCGAACGATTCGAACGACGGGATCTTTTTCTTAGCCCGGTGATCCGTTTGACGAGACCTTGGTTCCATTGCATGGTTCCGTGTGGCGTTTCCCAGGCGCGTGGGCGCGCCACGCGTTGAAAAGAATTTCGGACAAAAATCGCACGGCACGCCTGAACAGGAGAAAGGTGCACCATTCCTACCGCTGCAAGATCCACACGCGGGACGCTCTGTCGGAATACACGATAGACACTGAATTGTAAACGTATATTGTTGCGACATCGGTAGATCTACGACGACGACGATATGCGGTAAGATTGTCAGTAGGATAGACAAGTACGGGCCAGTATCTTCTCGAGACATGCTACATCCCCATAATCTAGCACGCTCGACTGTGATTGATGATTTAACCAACACCCACCCACGGTTCACCTGCCACGTTCATACCATGTCGCAAGTGTGGAGGACGCCATAGGGTCGCCAGCTTCGATTGCCACCTCAAGCCACCTGCAAGTGGCAGGTCGACAAGGTCCACGCACAAAAACGACGGACGCGAGAGAGACATGGGTGGGTGCAGTGACCCAGGTCAACGCCCTTCGCGTACTGTAAACCTCGTGGGTTTCGCACTGTGCTATAGCTTCGAACAGTGTCGTAGCTTCGCACGGGGGTGCGCTAAACATACGAGAACGAAGAGATTTAATTCACTTTCTGCACAGGGGTCCTGAGTTTCGCATAGCGCTCTGCTTTCGCACAAGCGTGCGCTAAACAAATAAAAACGACATGACTAAAAAGACGATCGCACTCCCGTGCAAACCGGCGAGCTTTACGGTAGGCCACCAAGTACGCACCCCTCTTGGGCTTCACGGTAGCGCGCGTGGGGCGATAACGCGAGCGTACCAATGCCAGGAATACGGCGATCCATGCTCGGCTTCGAAACAGTAATCGCATCTCTCTCAGCAATACCCGTCATGCGGCGCCGGCCCGTATCTACTGGTGCCCATCACTTTTGACAATCGGTTCTGACACGCAGCCGGACCGGACTTACTGTACAGCCTTGGCGCCTTCCTTGTCTCCCCCCTGACCCGCTTCCATCATGGACGCTGCAGCGTGTATCGCCGGGACGAACCCCCCTACGAAACGTTGCACGTACACACGAAATAATGTTTTGACGGGGTTGAACTGTTGCACGTACATACGTGAACACATTTCGAAGGAGTTGAAGCGTTGCACGCACACACGAAAGCACGTTCCGAACAGGTCGGAGCGAGCCTACGGCAGCAATTGGCCTAATAACTCCCCCAAGGGTCAATTACAACAAACTACATGACGACTTTCATCCCACAAGTGTAGACAACAAACTGTCGGGGCAATCGGTCTCATTTTGGTCCTACAGGCAGGAATTGCAAGCTTGGTTTGTACGCAGCCCATCGGGACCAGGCGACGAGTAAATTGGGCGCTGTGTTCCTGCCATGCAGATATACGGTAGGGATGCGTACTCCCATTTGTTTCTGAGGCTCCTCGCTTAAGCTCTTATACCCACACCCGAACACCGACTCTGAGAATCCAATGCAAGTGCAACCCTATGAACAATCCCGCGGCTTACGTATGCAACGAAGTATGGGATAACACCAATGTTATTCTGACGACATTGGGTATTTCCTCAGTTGAGCCCCGCCAGTCCGAAATGTTGTGGCGACGACACTTGCCACGATAGAGATGCACCAGTTTTTTCCTGAGGCTCCTCACTTGAGGAGCTCTGAACCTCACCCGCAAACGGATTTTTTGAGTAAACCGAAAGTGCAACCCGATGACCAAACCCCCCATGGCTTAAGTATACAAAAAATTCGGATTGAAAAAAAAAAGAATGACATTCCGGCGATTTTGGGTTAAGGAGCGCCGTCATTCAGAAACAAAAAATCCAGAAAGTGCCACCTCTATCGTAGCACGCGTCACAAAAAAAAAAAAAAAACACGCATGCTACGGCAAGGTACACCATTTTTTTTGCCGAGGCTCCCAACCTGAGAGGAGCTCTATACCTCACCCAAAAAAACTTTTTTTGAGTAAAACTGAAAGTGCAACCCGAGGACCAAACCCCTATGGCCTAGGTACTAAAAATATTCCGATTGCGAAACAAGAATGACATTCCAACGATTTTGGGTTAAGGAGCCGCGTCATTCAGAAACAAGAAAAAGCCAAAAAGGGCTACCTCTATCGTAGCACGCGTCTGGCAAAAATAACAGGCGCTCACCACGAGCGGCAGACTTGAACAGTTCCAGCGCCCGCCCTTCATCCTGAGGTATGCCCACACCCTCCCCCTCGCCCGAAGATAACACCAACCCAAGGGCATGCTGCGAGGCGCGGGGGTGGCATTAGCGGGTGGCGCGTTGTGGTCGTCAGTCACGAGGTGCTACGAAATGTGGGGGCGGAAGAGGATAAGCGGTGATGACACGAGGGGGCGCGGCTGGCGAGAAAAATCGATCGATCAACCTTTCACGAAAAGCGCAATACTTTGAGATGGAACGGTTGAAAGGCAACAAGGCTTGCAGGCTTGCAGGCAGGCAGGCAGGTGGGTAGGCAGGCCGGCATGCCCGTAGGCAAAGCAAACATATCTTGAAGGCGAAAGAAACGCCATCCACTCGTTGTCCAGAAAGCGCAATCGATGCATCAAAAAGCTGGAATTCCTCACGACAGACAGTTTCCGCTCCCTTGCGTCATCCTCCTGCACACACCTTCGCTTCCAGCAGGCCCTCGTCCCCTAGTCGCTCAAAAAGCGACACCGCCAAACCAAGGTCTTGCGCGGCGCCATCTCCTTTCCGCAAGCAGCCAGCGTAGGAGTACCTTACGAAGGATGGAGGTGGGCAGCAGTATGTACACCGGTATGCAGTGTGAAGGTGGACCAAGCGTTTGCAGATTATATTATGCGTACGAAGCGTGATATTAGGGGCTGGAGACAGGTACCCATCGAGGTGTTCATGTTGGGGTGGAGGGGCTTCCATAATTTACGAAAATTGTGTCGGTGATCTGTTTTGCACGATGGCGACGCGTACTTATATGTTGATGTCGTTGTTGTCGTGGTTGTGGTTGCAGTTGTCGTTGTGTTGTCGTTGTTGTCGTTCTTGCTGTTGTTGTGCGTTTCCGTCGGTGTCTGTCAACTTGTAGGATGCGCCGTCCTGGGACGTTTCGGCTCCGTGTTTCGTCGTGGTTAGGGGCGGTGGGTGCCACAATACTGAGCGAAACGCGCCGTCTCGCGCCGCGCCCGCGCTCGTCGCGGCGAGAGCGCGGAAAACGCGAGGCAGAACGCGGCGGAATATTACACAGAAGTAAATGAAGATGCCTAGGCATGTAGGCAGATCAAACCCGTGACAGAAGAGCACGCCCAATAACCAGCAACACGCTTGACGACTGAAGAAACTCACGTGGCTTTCGGGTGCCCAGCGTCGGCCGCTTGCTTCCAAAGCTCAAACGCCGTTTCCTTGTCCTGCGGTACGTTTTTGCCCTGCAACAAAGATTGGTTGAGCATCGAAAAGGCACGTACATTCGCGTTGCACCAATCGAGGCACGCAGACCGTCAGAGCTACGAGTAGAGCGGAAGCTGTCGGTACAGCAACAGCAGCAGCTATGGTTAGTTGCAAGATCATAGGGCAACACACGCGTGACAGGTAGTGGTCGACACGATAGAGGGGTAGACTACCACTGCTGTACGTCTGCCCAATGGCTGCATACTGCTTGTAAACCTTAGCAGAACCTTCCCGGTAACCATACCGGTAACCTTACGACCTCTCTGTCAGCCAGCCAGCAAGTCGATGGGATGGGCGAACTGGTAGCACCAGTCTGTGTAGTGTACGATTCAAAGGTTGTTTATTGTATTTTCAGCTCCGCAACTACTGCATGTAGCATGTTTCGAACAAACCTGAAACAAGGCATTGGCAACCGAGTACATCTCCTCCGGCGTTTTGGTCAACTTCTTCCCTTCCAAGCCAGCAGCTGTGACCTCTATCGCCAGTGCCTTGCCCTGGGATGGCAGTATCGTGCCAGTCGGAGCTAAAGACTCCATGGCCTTTCGGACTCTCTCCTGATGCGCTGCATTAGGTGCTGCTGGTGCTACTGCCCTGGGAGCAAGGCCTCTCAAGGCACCGGACACAGCACCCAGGATGCGCTTCATATCTTGTGTTCAGCTTGCGTACGAGCAACGAGCTGAGCAGCAGCACCGGCCAGGGCAGAACACAGCCTCAAACCTCAACCAAACAAGAACATAGGGGTTCCCAATATAAAAACGCCTCGCAATCTGTGGTACTCCCGCCTTTCCCGCCGCACCTATTAAATAAATACCTTGCTCTACAGAACAAAAGCGCAGTGGTACGAAAGGCGAGGAGGGAGCTACCGCGGGTGCCTGTGTTGCATGAGTGCATGGTATGCACTGGCCACCGTGCTGGTGGCCACAGCTCACGTCGTCCTAAGCTTCTCCTCCAAGCCTGGCCTGTCACCAGCACTCCACTCCTCGAACTCAGCTCAGCGCTTGTATTTCCTTGTTCCGACACGTCACATAGCACACACGAGGGACCGCCATAGCCCCATGCAGCAGCAGCAGCAGCAGCAGGGAAGCAACCTCTGGTGGCGGCGACATCGCAAAGAAGGTCCTGGCATCTCCGTCCACCTCAGCCCGGTAGATTCCGGTGTACCAGAGGTAGCACCGCACAACGTTGGCCCTGCAGACAGCGCAGCAGTTGCTGCAAGTGGTGCCCAGCAGGAGGGCGCGCCGCGGGGACGGTCTAACAGGAGCGGTCTGCTGCTGCTGTCGACGGTCCCGCTCGTGTGGGGGACGTATGCCCCGTCGGTGAAGTACTTGTACCAGATGGGCGAGTCCACGCCTGGGTTGGTGTTTAACTTTGCGTGCTATGCAGTGTCGGTCTTGACGCTTGCGGCGGTTGCGGGAATCAACAACGCCAGGGAACGGGAAGGTGGGTTTTGAAACATGTACCAGGTAACATGCAACATGCATTATTTAGCCGCCGACGTCCAGACTTACCGACAGCGTCCCCGATGGTCTAGTGGGTTAACCGCGTAACCACTAAGGTCAATGTCGCGGGTTCGAGCCCCCCCGAGTGCA
>JAYJMJ010000552.1:5761593-5778740 GCA_036873875.1 Laminaria ephemera | reverse complement strand
CCACAGCAGACAGTACATCACTTTTCAAAGCTTTGGCGTGGTAAACGGGGCATTCAAAGTCCACTCAAAGAGCATGCGTCTATAGCCAAGTAGTACCACATAAACTTGGGTCCATTTCATGGGTCCTATAGCGTTCTAGTTTTAGAACGCTAAGAGGGTTAAGCTTCGTCGTAGCAGCGAACGAACACAAACTGCTGGAATAATACTGTTAGTTGTATAGCACTGCTCACTAGACCACTGAGTGATACAGTGACTCAGTGGTCTAGTGGATAGTGCTATACAACTAACAAATATATCATTTGGAGCTCGTAGCACCAATCTCGCCAGCATTGATCTCCGGGGACCTCCCCTCGCGACGGACTGTTCTAGGGAAAGTAAGAACCTTCGAGCCTTTTCCCGATGATACCGGGACTCGAACCCGCGCGCCAGGGTCAGAAGCGGACAATCTATCAGCTAGACCACAAAGTCACAGTAACTCAGTGGTCCAGTGGATAGTGCTTTGTAATTAACATGCGTGTGTCGTGGGTTCAAATCTCGCCAAAGCTTCACCTTTATTATTTTCAAGCGTGCACGCTCGAGAATATTATGAATAACGTAGTTATGACAAGTGCATTCCTAGACACTTGTCCTGTGGCGAGGGGAGTGCCCCGGAGATCAATGCTGGCGAGATTTGGTGTTACAAGCCCCATGTATTTTGTTAGTTATTTAACACTATCCACTAGACCACTGAGTCACAGCACTATCCACTACTGCGTCACTGTGACTCAGTGGTCTAGTTACTAGTGCGATACAACTAACAACCACCTTTCGTTTGCTTCCTACAACGCTCGCCGGAACGGATATCGCACATATTCATAGCTTAACATCTACAACGTCTTTTGCCCCCCCCCTTGCGGTGCTCGCAAACAACAAAAACAACGCCTGGGCGAGAGAAGCTGGACGAGGGCACTCGCAACATGGCGGCGGCGGCGCACATGGTTGATTTGAGACCCATGTCCGGGCGGGCTTTGAGTCGGCGGACTGGGGTACGCGCGGCGCAACACCGAGACATGATCGAGAAGGCGAGGGCCTTCGAGGGAGGGTTTGCCCCCGTTCGGATGTGATGTGTTTGACTGCAGGCGTCCACGTATTTTAACCCACCCTGTTCTAGAGTCGCATAAGAAGTCAAGTTCAATACACGCTTTGCTGGAGTCGCATTCGAGAGTTAAAAGGCACAGGATGGAAATAGGGAAATCTCACACGTTGGAGGCGCGTGTTGATCGAACTCAAGACCAGCAAATGCTACAGTAGTAGTATGGTGCTTTCGTATATGATACTCGATCGGGTAATCGGTGCAGAGAAGGGCGATAAAGTTGCAGCTTATCTGGGCTGAGGTCTACGCGAGTAACGCATATATAACACAGAATTTTGGCGCAAGATAACAGATTACACCATTTGTGGCGTCTAGCCGGCGGACTGATATCGTCGTTGCAATATACACAGTTCGAATTCATCCAATTTACCTCCGCTTGTACCAGTCACTCTTTGGGTTGGGACGAGGGGGGGTTACTCATCATCATGCCTGGCTGTAGTGTTTAGACCGTAGACCCTCGCATCTCTACAAAAACGGGGCGGAGCACGTGGGGGTTTCGCCGACCAAGGCAAAAATTGCTTTTTCAAGCGCGAACAGCCGTGAGGTTGTTCTGCGAGTCGCACGAAGGGTGAACTGCATCTCAAGAACAGCTTGTATGTGTATGACATGTGTCGGTAGGTGATCGACATAGAGCGACCGGGCGTGAGCGCTTATGTTACATGCAGCCGGGACGGGACTATCAGGTTTTGGCATAAGGGAACATTCGCGCACCTGCGAAGCATCAGCCATCTCGACACCATCAAGACCTCATACGCACCTCTAGTAAAGGTAAGTGTTTCCTTTTTCTTGTACCTCTATTAATAGATTAATAGTGAAAAAGGGAAGTGTTGCGTTTTTGTTTTTGTTGCTGCTTCCCGCCACTGACTGGAAATTCTGCGGCTTGAGGTTTTACGCTTCATCCTGTCAGACGGTGTGACGACGTAGGAAGCAGGCACACGGCATACTGACGGCATACTGATGCAAAAACTGAGTTGATCTACGTTGTTTTGTTTTTTCCCTGATCCCCACAGGACCGCAGTATACCGTGGGCTCCCATGAGGTCCGTGGGACGTCCCGTGAGACATCCCACGGGACGCCACGGTATCCCGTGGCATACTGTTCCCGCGGGCCTCCGTGGGGTCGCGTGGGACGTCCCACGAGAGTCCCACGGGTTCCCACGGGAGCTCATGGTATACCGCGGGTTCCCATGGGAGTTCCTGTGGGAACCCAGCCAAAAACGCAATCATGTCAAACGTCAAAAAACTTGCGAAGACGTGATTCTTGTTTTGAAAATAAATGAGGACAAGATCACTTCATTACGACGATGGTCCCTTTATCGAGGGTACCGCGAAATCATTTCCCTGGGTATCATAGGACACACAAACCTCGACATGGTTGTATGAATAGCGCTTGCATCTTCCACATGCCAATGAGTCCGCTTTACTCCCAGATCGAGCATGCACGACCACTGTACCGGGTACCAGGCATTGCCACGATCGTCTTATTCCACTTTACTCCCAGATCGAGCACGCACGACCACTGTATATACCAGGTACCAGGTATTGCCACTATCGTCTTATTCCACTTTGCTCCCAGATCGAGCGTGCACGCCCACTGTGTATATCAGGTGCCGGGTATTGCTACGATCAGGTACCAGGTATTGCTACGAGCGTCTCAATCCCTTTAAAACTGCCCCCATTACAAAATTCTTGAAAGTGACGCGGGATCATTCTTGCAGTGGTAAAAAGGGGTACGGCGCCTATCTCTTCGTATTGCCAGCTAGCTGGCCGTGAAGCTCTCGCGTCTAACTAATTGGCGATACGAGGAGGTATCATCACATGTGGAAAGTGAGTACTATTACGGAGGACCATCATCATAGTAATCAGGACCCACGATATACACAAAAACCTATATATTTACCTTTTTTTACTAACCATATTTGGTCCTGATTACTATGTTCCCCCGTAATACGTACGCTGACTGCATAGCTCAGTGGTTGTGCTGTATCTCTAGTACCTGGTATAGACGCACACTACTAAAAGTACGGTAGAGGTGCATCTAGCTGTCTCACTTGAGGACCTCTTATTTTTAAAATCTCATTTTTTTACTTTCCAGCTTCTGGACAAGCCGTGGACACAGGTGTCGTCCCTTCTTCCCCCCGGTACGTGCCTTCATTTTATCGCGCAGAGGGTTCAGCATTCCCAACGCTCGTCGCTTTTCGTCGAATTTTGCTAACTCACGCTCTCGCGCTTTCCGCAAGTCATTTTTTTTGCACAAGAAAATGTCCCTACAAGTTCGTACGAGTTTGCACTCGGGGGGGGCTCGAACCTGCGAAATTGACCTTAGTGGTTACGAGGTTGACCCACTAGACCATCGGGGACGCCGACATTATACCTTCCCCAAGCACACTAAGGCGGGAAGTAAATGAAAGTGCGTCCTGATGAACAATCCCATGGCCGAGCTATAAAACGAAGCATATTGCGAAGAATACAATTGACATTCCGACGATATTGGGTTAAGGAATCCCGCAATTCAGACAAAAAAAATTGCCCAAAAGGGCTACCTCTATTATAGCATTATAGCAGGCGCCTATAAGCACAGTATGGGGCCCGTCTGACTGTTAAGCCTGGACCTCGGAGTCACCCGAAGGTTGCGATGTTGCGATCCCTATAGTCAGCACTGCCGCAAACAACCGGGACTATGGCGCTTCCTACACTGCAGCGAATGCTACACATAGAGTGTGATGAGAAAGAGATGCAAGACGACAATGTTGGCGCGTCTACAGTATTACGGAGGACTATAGTAATCAGGACCCACGATGTACACCAAAATATATATATATATATTCCACTTTTTTTACTGACCGTATTTGGTCCTCATTACTATGATTACTATGGTCCTCCGTAATAGTAGGCCGTGCGCGCTCACCGTCGATAAAGCGCAGAAAAAATGAGCAGTGCACATGCGAAGTTTGTGATGATATTGTTGAAGGCTGGCGTTGCTTTTTTCAGCAGGCGCCGTGCCACATGAGAGCGTCGTATATACCTGCTACATCTATAAAATCCCCGATGACAGAAATATATTTATTTATTATGGGTGGGGGTGAAATATAATTAGTTCTTACTACGTACTGTAATTTAAGACATTAATTTAATTTCCATGTTCGAGAGAGACGATAATAATACAGGCGAACAGCCCAAAGAGTCACACGTCGCAAGACCTGATTGGCCGATTGAGGATCGAACGGTTGAATACGAAGGTAAACTGTACCAGGTAGACTACATTTTCACAGCATCAGCAGGCATGGGAAGGGGTGGCGAAAATTAATCTATTTATACTACTGTAATTCAAGACATTAATTCATTTCCATGTTGGAGGGAGACGATCTATGCACGCTTCGCTGCTAAATGCGGAGCAGCCCGAACTTAAGCCGTTTTTCTTTTTTGCACCAGCCCCTCATTAGCCACGTCAGCTCACCGACGTACAGCTAAAAACGCTAACAGCGTAACTAACCTAGTGAAGGGCGATTTATGTCCGCTTTGATAGGGATTCAAGACCGATGGCACAGAGAGCGGCGCACGTAGAATCTCTTCGACGCCTATCAGAAGAGCGGTGCAGTCCATGAAGAGCGCTTGGGTGTGCGACATACAGGAGGTAATAAAAATCGTTTGATTTGTGGCTCATTTCATGCTGTTCTGGACGTTGGTGAATGTATGATACATACTCAGCTAACTACGACCAACTGCTTGTAGTAGGGTGGGTACTACAGTAGGTACTCGTATTATAGGTGCATGTTTTACGAGGTTGAACACGTGGTATGCAGCCGGAGAAGCGAACCTGGTGCTGCGCGGTGCACGTCTTGTATGTGCGTGCGTGGATTATGCTGTGGAGGGATGGTGTTGCTTTGTGGATTGCAGTATACGACAGAGAAAACGGCATTTCTGTCACGGTGCGTGCACGTAAACGTTCCAAACAATCACGGTCCATTTACTACACGTCCCATACAGTCACCAAACACTTGTAATTTTACCTCGCGGGTGACTCGAAATATTCTGCAGTGAGCATGGGCAAGTGGTGCATATAGCATCTCCTAAAAAAATACTAGCACAACTGTCGCTAGGAACTCGCGCAGTGGGGTATTTGTAACTGTCGTCACTTTGTGTGCGCTGTCGGTCGGCGGTCGTAACAGCCATCTCGGCATGGATCCCTGTGTTATGGTGCGATGTAAATCAGAAACTCGCATGCGCTCTTAAAAATATATTGTAAAGATCGGCGGCAAACCTGTTTTCGGTACATGATGGACGTTTGCTTCATCACCTCTCTCTCTCTCTCTCTTCACTCCCCCCATCCGATCGAACTGCCAATGTTGGTTATATAGCACTATCCACTAGACCACTGGGTCACTCTGGCACTCTAGCTGAGTCGTCTAGTGGATAGTGCTATATCACCAACAGCTAGTACCTCCTTACGCTGTCGCCGTACCACACACCGACCTCACCGGCAACACGGACCTTACCGGTAGCACACACCGACCTCACCGGCAACACCGACCTCACCGGTAACACACACCGCACCGCACCGCACCGCACCGCACCGCACCTCACCTCACCGTGTTTTTTTCAGATGACTCTCTCCTGCAGAATTGTGGCGGCCTGCCTCGACCGCACCGTGAACTTCTACGATATTCTGACGGGCGAGTTCGTCTGCCGCATTGATGGCCTCGTCTCTCCCCCTACCTGCGTCGACTGCATCCAGGTCGGTTTTCACGCAGACGTGATCGATCACCGTTTTTATTTCGGCGCCATTGTCCTTCGGTTCTGGAAATGTGATAACCATTTTTTTTTAATCATTATGTTTGTCATCCGACAATGTGCAGCATGAGTTTCAACGTCGATCACTCATAAAAACATATCTAGAAAGAAGAAGACCAAGGGAAACCCATAAAACAGGAAACGTACGTATGCACGAAGCCTACCTCCCTTCTATACCTACTTCCGGCTTACTATCGCTCTTGTCCACCTTTTTCGGCGCCATTGCTCATGCTGTAGGCCAACCAATCACCTACGAGAAAAAGCTCTTTCCTAACAATACGGGTAGTGGTGTCGCTTTATGGTCCGTTTTATCGAGCGTTCAGAACGTCGAAACAGTTCGATATGGGAATTATCACGTTGGGGAAAGAAGTGGTTAAAACATCGCTTGTCGAACTATTAAATAGAATAATAACAGTCCACAGCAAGCACAGCTATTAGTAGCGATGCAGAGGAGTTAAGTTATATTTTTATCAGAGGACTTACAAAAAAAAATACCAATACGTACGGAGTATACATTTATCGTATAGAACCAGGTATATGACTGTCTGACAAAAAGAAAAGCGTTGAATTTTAACGGGGGGAAAAAAAAAAAGAAAGGCTTCGACGGACTGAACGCTCGATACAACAACAAAAAACATAAACCGATCGTTAGACAAATAAATTAAATGGCCGTCATTTGTGATTTTTTGTGTTTTTTTTTTATCACGCGTGCAACGATAGAGGCAGCACTTTTTTGGGATTTTTTGTTTCTGAATGACGGCGCTCCTTAACCCAAAATCGTCGGAATGTCGATCTTTTTTTTTTTAATCTGAATTTTTTGTATATATATATATTTTTTCTGAACGACGGCACTCCTTAACACCCCAAAATCGTCGGAATATCGTCGTTCTTTTTTTCTTCAATCTGAATTTTTTTTTTGTATATACCTAAGCCATGGGGCTTGATCATCGGGTTGCACTTTCAATTTTACAACTCCAAATCAGTTTTTTTGGGTGAGGTTCAGAGCTCCTCAAGTGAGGAGCCTCAGAAAAAAAACTGGTGCATCTCTATCGTGGCGCGTGTCTGATTGATGATGGATGATGGATGATTGATGATGGATGATTGAGATGCTGCTATTATTGGTTATTGGTGCATCACCGGTGAGGTAGAGAATACCTGGTAGTGTACTGCTGTGTCGCTTTTATCCAACAAGCAATCCGGGCCTTGTCTCATTAATATTGTCACGACATCTGGCACGCGGCTCGTGGTAACGGTATGGTGGTTTCACGACTCCATGAAATAAGTGAAGAGGTCGCGCTCCTCCAAACGCAGACGGTGGAGACGTGGGGACGCTAGGTAGGGCTCAATCATGAGGCAGGGTGAATGAAGAGTGTGTGTGTCGTTTACAGTATGCCGTGTCCTGCCGTACACGTAATGATTTGAGGGATGAGATGCAGGGACGTGTTGGTTTTGGGAGGTTTTATGTGCGTCAAATCGTTTGGGTTGTCGTGTACTTTTACGCATTTGTTTGCAATGGTCTTCAAAATCTGTTTGGTTGTCATGTTTTGCGATTGACACTCACGCTGCACATTGTCGGATGGCAAGCATAGTAATGATACGAGCAGCGAGTGCCAACATGTTGGCGTTGAAAAACCAAGCCATTGTTCCCGTCATGATGACGGTTTAATATGCCTGATTCTCACCGTCGGGGTACGATAAAGCGCAAGCGCCCAAAAGCCACACTATCAGCCGCCACGGGGGCTGAGAAACAACTCAGCTGGAGTCGTACAATACGCATATACTACTCTGGACGAATAAATATGGACCTTTGGGGTATTAACATGGGCAACAAACGGCCGTTACATTTTGGCCCAGGGTCGGGCATACGGATGCACCACTCGCCATATTTCGAAAAAAAACGGTGTTCGTAGGATCACGTCTGTTGCCACCAGGGAAAATGTAGGTTCTTCATCTCTCGCGGTTTCCGTCAGTGCGTCACCAACAACACGTTGCGAATGCCAAGCTCATTGAAACACAAACCGGGGATGTGTGCTGCCTTTTGCGCTCTTTCCGTGGCAGGTGGACTCGAGCGAGCAGCAAGTCATTTTTGGAGATCTGGGTGGTCTTCTGCATGTTTGGACTTTCGGGAAGCGCTTCCACATTCCCGGTGGGTGGCAGCGATGAGGGGGGGCGGCGGCAGGCACCACTCTCTAGCCATACGTAGAAACATGCCGAAACTGCTGCACCCACGACTAAAATAATGTTTTTGAGGGGGAACGGTTCGCGCGGACGGATGGATGCATGCCACGGCCTCTACCGGAATCGTACGAACCACCGATATTTTCACCGAGCACGCACAACAGCTCGTTTATGCACAAGTTTTGCCAACCACTGTAGGTTCTCTCCCTAGTTTGCCACAATAAAATGGAGCACTTTCCTGTGTTTGGTGTATTGTTATTGTTGTATATGCCAACCGAAAATGTGGCAATGTGCAGCATGAGCTTCAACATCGGCTCATAACATCCCCGGAAAGACAAAGAAAACCTAGGGAAACCAAAAAAAGGAATTGTTGTACAGTATGAGGGTTGCTCCACCAAGTGCACTGCTACCGTAAGGGGTGAGCTCGCCAGCTCGGCCTATTTTCCTTCCCGCCTGCCGTACGTTGCATGCGCGTCGTAAAGTACCGAGCTCACTTTAAGTCGATACGTACAGCCATTAATACATTGGATGTCTGTCGGTGCCAGTATCGAACACGCGCGGCGGACGCGTGAGCAACTGCAACAACCCTACGTTTCACAGATGCGATCGTAGGGAGCAGTCCGTTGTCTGTTGGGGGGTATTATTCAGTTAGTCATATGTGTCGCTAGGAACTGGCGCAGCAGGACATTTATTTGTAACTGTGTTCAACTTGTGTGCGTTAGTGGTCGGAGGACGGTTCAGAAAGGCTCCCAATTTTGGCGTGACCGAAAGTAAAAACTCGCGTTTCTAGCCATCTTGTTTTCTCCCGCCTCTGCACATGCTGCGTCGCGTCGAACGGATAAAGGCCCCGAGGACACTCACGAGGCGGCCGACCTAAGAGGGAGCTACTCCATGCAGGTGCACGCCGACGCGGTTTCGAGCGCTTCTTTCGTAGCGGACCTTAGCGCTGCTGTGACCTGCAGTGTGGACGGTAAGGTCCATTTCATCGATCTCGACAAGCGACGGGTGCTCCGAACGTTCGATGGTCACTTGGATCGCGCCGTCTTTGCTTTCGCCTACTGCAAGCGGTGAGAGGATTTATAGTGTGAGATAAGATTGACAGTGCTTCGTAAAAAAGTCCTGAGAGAAACGAAATTGCTGCTGTTTCTTTCTGGACGATACCTAGAGCTGTTGGTTGTGGAGCACCATCCACTAGCCTGCTAGATAGAGTGACGCACAACCAACAGAAGCTTCTCGCCTAATAAAAGGGTGACTTGACGTATACTTCTTCGAGCTGGATTGCGTTGTGATCGGACTTCTGGTCTACAAGTGTAACTCAGTCATGCCGCGCGCATCCCGCTCTAGCGCGCGGCATTTTATTTTTTTGCCCCAGTTTACCGTTCGTGTTTTCCGTCGGCCGTCTTCGGCCAAGTGCTTGGCGACGCACCGAGATACTCTGCACTCATCACGAATTAGTATTATTATTATATTTGCCATCCTCTAATGTGCAGCATGAGCTTCAACGTTGATCACTCATAAAACATTCCCAGAATGAAGAAAACCAAGGGAAACCAAACAAAGAAACCTCTGCACGGTTTCTAACTCCCTAAATATCCACGACAAACGCGCCGCCTTTGCTTTTATATCTGCGAATCAAAAAAAAATGAAGTCATCGGTTTTTCGTTTCGGCTGGTATGGGTCGAGAAGTCATCTTCTGGAACCCGTACACCATGGACATCTTGGCTACAGGGGAGGGGCACGTGTCGAACGTTCGGCACTGCCTCGTCGACGACACCAACGACAGGGTCATAACCATCTCGGCAGAGAAGACCGTTCGCTGCTGGGACAGCAACACGTTCTGTTGTATTCAGGTGATGTGAATATAATAAAGAAAGCATGAGAGCTGCTCGAAACTTACAAAACGAAAGCATAAAAAGTACTGCGTGACGTAAAAAGATAACATGAAAGCTACTCGTAACGTAAAAAAAGAAAAGCATGAAAGCTACTCGTAACGAACAGCCTGCGAAGTGCTAGCGAAGAGCTCAGCTAGCGACCAGCTGGCGGACACTGTACAGAGCCGAGGAAGGGTTAGGGTTGCACCCGGTACAGAGTACCGGAAAATGTGAGAGAGGGTAGTCATGGACGGGATGATAAAGCTGCGCAGGGCCATCAATTGCGCAGGAGACACGTCTAAACATAGGAGGCTGTAAAAAAAACATTCGTTGACACTCTTCCCTCTCTTGGTGTGGATGATACTATCTCGGGTCTTACACCTAGCAACAGGAAGAAAGAACACCTGCCGAGAAAACGAGATACAACAACAGCAGTGCCTTAAACACAGCACAGACTCCCAATAAACTTTACCGCGTTTTCAAATCTTAAAACGTACCAGATGAAGTACCAAAAATGTTATCCGAGGGTATGATTTTTGAGGTGATCCACACACTGTTTCAGGAAATCCAAAACGTGCGGCGACGCCGCGCTCGGGGCATAGCCTTAGAATTAGGGTCAGCCAGACCCCTGACAGACCCCGCCCGCCTATTATACCCCCGTACTGACCGGCGCAACAGGTGTTCAGGGACAACCGACGCCATCGACCGGATGACATGGTAACGGCCGCTCTTTGGGACGACAGCAGGAGCTCCCTAATCCTGGGCGGTAGCAGGCTCGGGGCGTGGAAGAATGTGGGGGCTATGCAGTTCACCACAAGGACCCACGAGGCGCCCGTTACCGCAGCATTGTACAACACGCACTTTCATCAGGTATCGCGGAGGAGGCCAGTACCAGGTCTAGCGAGGTCAAGCCTGTTGTAGTACTCGAGGGCAAAGGGCCAGCTAGCTAGCTAGGGGTGATGGTGAGGGGGGGGGGGGAGGGTACACGCATGGCGTCCGCCATTTGGCATCGGTTATAATGTCGACTTGGTAAACACGATTTTTCGTGCAACGAAAGCTGTGCGGTGGATTGCTTTTCACCAGGGCGCACCGCAACGTATAACAGGACGTGCTTGATGAGAGGGTCAAGGGTTTGTACCGAGGATGACGTTTACATTGCCCGTGTTGGGCCTTCGAGTTGTCCTCCTGGGCAGAATATTATTTAGCCGGCCCTAGCCAGACAAAAATCCAGCTGCGCTCTGGCCGCCTCGTCCTGTCCTGGAGAGTACCTGATACACTGTATTAATTTTGATGCAACGCAAAATTCAGCCGCCGACGTTAAGCCAACTACCCGTTTTTCTTTTCGGTCACTCTATCTTGGTTGGCCGCTTGCGCATTCTAGCGCTACGTACATACCGCATACTGGCTCGGTTACACCTCCGTATGTTCTGCCCTGTTGGAGGTCAATACGACCTTCCCTTCCCCAAAAAATATATAGCGTATGACACGTTTGGGCCACAGTCTATACACCGGGTTATACGCTTTGACTGCTGAAGGTGCTTTCCTTGCGATTTGGGTCAGATAATAACCTCAGTAGGAGGGTAGCCGAACCGCTCTGAATGCCGGAAAAGCAACCACTCTGGCCGAAAAAGTAGCTGCCGTTTGTGAATACACGGAAAGGTAAGGATTTTTCTGATGAATTGCTTTCTCCATCGTGTGTGCCCCTTTCCATTCGTCGACGGTCACTACGCCGTGTGAAGGTTGTGTCGGGGGATGCCATGGGGAACGTTCACGTTTGGCTCATCGAGACCGGGCAGCTCACGTTCAGGTTCGAACTACTGCTGTACTGCTACTGAGAGGGCTGTGAATTGGCTCATTATAAGGCGCCGACTACTTCTTAGTTAGCTTATTACGAGGGAACAAGTAATCAGGACCAAATTTAGTTAGTAAAAACAGTGGAATATATAGATTTTTGTGTGGGTCGTGGGTCCAGCTTACTATGGCCCTCCGTAATAGGTAAAACAGAATTTGTTGTGTACGGTGATTTGGAGTTCTGCCTCTTTGCGTCTCTGACTGGCGCGTTTGTAGCTCGACGTGTGGTGGTTGTTCGTAAAGACTAAGCCAATTGTTGGTTGGCTTTTACTCCGCCGCCCAACTACTAACCTGGTAGCTGATAGCCGTGTACTCCAGCCGACTCATATCCCTAGCTATTGGTGTATCTCGCGTCGGGACGCGTTTGTGCCGTGCGTGGTCCACCCCATGGGTACTCCCTAGGACTGACTGTGCTTGAGTTTGGCACGTTTCCAAGATTGCCAGCAAAAGCTATCTATGTGCTCGTATATTGTCTTAGCTTGAGCTCGAAGCAGTTCCTCCACGATTGTGAACAGAAGCTGTCTACGTGCTCGTATAATATGTTTAAGACGAGGTATTCTACAGTCCACAAGTCGAACGAAGGATGTGCTCTCGAGACGTTTTGTTTCTGATTAAAAATATGTGGTCACCAGAAAGTTAACGAAGAAAACCTTTTGCCCCTTGGGTAGGTGTTCATTCCGTGCGCCAGGATCGCCCCGGTGGTTGAATTGTTGAGACTCCAGATGCTTCACGCGTGTTGGGTTGGTTGATTGGTTGTGTGGTTAGTTGGTCAGAGAATGGTTTAAGTCGGCAGAACCGCTGTCTTTATCGTGGTAAGAAGAGTGGTTCAACAAATATGACCGCCCTTTTAACAAGTGTGAAAGTATGAACACAGTCGAGCGTGGCACAGAACCGTGCACTATCGAAACTCGCCCGACCAACATCTTGACCGGTTTTTTATCGCGGTTGGAGGTAACAGGTTTGCCGGCGCGCACGGGTCCTCCAAGATGAGCTGCATGTGCTTCGACTCATCAGAGAGGAGGCTTCTCACCGGCGCCAGCGACGGAGCCGTCAAGATGTGGAACTTCAGCAACGGCAAAGTAAGTGGGGGGTCCGCTCTAAAAGATCTTGAGGGACATGGTTTGGGCAACCATCCCCGCCTGGTCTGGAAGGAAAGGGGACGTTCTGAATAACGTATAATACCAGCAACCATTGAAGTAAGCGTGTCCTGTCTCGGCCGATGTGTCACGCGTTTGTTTAGTACCACCGTAGCGCACCGTAGCACTCGTTTCCGATCGTGGGCATGCCAACATGGTTTATAGCAAGGGGGTACTCGAGAACCATCCCCTGGTTTAACCGAGAGAGGGGGATCATCGGTCGCCCCCCGTAAAGCTCAGCGACTGCAAATGCCCAAACATGGAACCCGACAACACAGATTGTTCATCAACATACACTAAGGTAGCGAACGACTGGAGTCCAAGTCGTAGCATCCACGGTCGTGCTGCACGAACCAAGCCTTATACGAATAGCTAGCTGTGTGGCTGATTCCTCGTCCACCCCGCACATGCGCCTTAGATTCCCGTATTCGTTTAAATTTCAGTACGCGCTCTTTCGATAACTTTAACCTCCCCAGCCCCCATCGTGACTTGCCACGCCGTACTTCCTAAAGGAGCTCCAGTTTCTCGCCTCCGGGGCTAAATCGGGGGGACTCAATGGGAAGGGAAAGGAGGTGTCGGGGATCGCATACTGTGAGGACAGCAGGGACTCGGATCACGTGAGATTCCGAAAAAGCTCAAGTTGATACAGTGGGGTACCCGGTTTAAGATCCCCTCGGAACAAGCAAGTGTCACCTCTCTTATCTCCATACCGGTCTTAGCTCAGATTGGGCATAATATAGGTTTTAGAACAGGATTTACAAGACGTGACAAGCCAATTTGACCGTTCTTAAGTCTGTTTTCTCTTATTATGGACGCTCTTAAACCGGGTACTCCACTGTATTGTATGCCACCCTGCGCGGAAATGTAGGGAACGTTTGATATTCATATTAACATCCCAGTGGTCTATGTGTCCGTCCAGAGGGATGTGGAGTATATATGATACATGTCAGGGTAGATGGATGTCCTGTTGCGTGTACTAATTCACAACAAAGAGGCATTCTCTACGTTACTTTTCCACCCGTTGCATCGTCGGCAGGGTTTTCATCTGCCATGCCGGTGGGATGACCGACCGGCCGACCGACTAACCTACCTACCTACCTACCTACCGATCGACCGACCAATCGACCTCATGGGTTGAAAGATCGCATCTCTACAGTATTTCGAACGCTCAAAATGTGTGGAGCGACGTTATGTCGTATCAAGTATGTATTCAAAACCCGTATGCGAGGTATCTACGTAGACTACACTCGTAGCTCTTACGTGCACCGCCCGTGTTGATTTCACCACAATCATACAATCATAGTGTCATTTCTAACCTCCCCTGTAGAACAATCCCCACCCCCTTCAAGCAATCCTCGGGCCAACGTTTTAATGCTAACTACTCTTCACTCAGTTTCATCTCATCCCTCCTTCCATCACCGTCACCCTTGTCCCCCCCTTTTTTTCGCCTTTTTTTGTGTTGTTTCCGGACGACAATATTTAGGACCGTGCAGAGTACGTGGCCACGTGCTCGTGGGACAAACATGTGCGCATTTTCGACATCGGCAACCAGAGTGATGGCCAGCTCGCGTGTCAACAGCTGGACTACGACGGCAACAACGTGAGGACCCCATCCCGCATGTTCCCCAGAGATCACCGCCTGCGGTACGGCGGGAGCCATGGCCTCGATCGTAACGGGGGCGGTAGAGGAGGAGGAAGAAGAGCGCAGGGCTTAGGAGAGGGGCACTCGGCAGACATTCTGTCCATCGCGCACTGTGGTCGTCATCAGGTATTAACCCTTTGACTACTGGCAAAAAAACTCCGTACTAATTCCAGGCGGTTCTATCGCTAAAAAAAAGGTTGCCCCCGCTAAAGGGGTTAGTGGCTGTGCCACAAAACAAAGCAAAAAAACACTGCAACAGAGTGAGTGCTAACAAATCCTTGAGGGTCGGTTAACACAACGGCAACGCATTGCTTGCTCGTGGCGGCACATAAGTCGGGTTCGTGAGGACGGAGACTTGTTTCAGATGGCGAGAAGGCGCGAACGAACAGAAAAAAAGTGCGATTTTTGTCAGCGAAGGGTCTTTTAGACAAGAGGCTGCGTTATAAAACTACGGCGCACGTTTTTTTTGTCGAGTACAGTAAGGTTTACGCAACCGTGTGGCTGCGAGGCTAAAGTTATGGCACGCCAAGCAGAAAGGCGATAAAGCATACACTACGTATCGTATACGAAGTATACACGATGGCACGCATACGGTACATGCACGTCTTGGGAGCAATGCATGAAGTACAAGGCCATAGTAGTTCGTGCGGAGACTCCGACAGCGATATTGAGCCCCTGATTGACACTCTCACAAACCTACGATACAGCGCCCACTGTGTAACTAACTCATACCGTACAAATTGAAGACATCGATTAACTTCCACTTTCGAAGTAGACGGCATGAGGTCAAATTTCGGACGCTGATCGAACACGAACTGTTCAACAATCTTTTCTTGTTCACCTTGGGTGTGCCATTCCCTCCATACCCCCTATTAATATATGAAATATCAAATAGGTAGCGACAGGAGGCTTTGACGGGCGCATCTTCGTATGGGCGACAGACTCGGGAAAAGCAAAGTTTTCCATGAAACCGTCCGATCACGGCACGAGCGAGGTGCGAACTGAACGAATGATTACGACACTCACTCATCCATTGGAAATGACGCACTCGACCACGGCCGATCGGCCTTATCGATGGCAATTGGTGGTGTATAGGTGTGAGCTGTAAGTGCGGTAGGCAAGCCGAACGGGCACCTCAGAAACGGCGATAACCACCCGCCGTCGCCGACTTGATAACCTCATTTTTCGTCAAAAACAATGGGTCCAGCACTAAGGGTCGTTTTTAACGAAGCCGTTTTTTTCCAAAAATTCTAAGTTTTAGAAATTTTGTGGAAATTTTTATCGAAATACGAAGGAGTTCTGTCATAAAATTTGGAATTTTAACAGAGTGAAAAAAAAAGGAAAGCACAAATTTCCAATTTTCCAAAATTTCTGGCAATGATTTGGAAATCAACTTTTTTTTTTGGAAAAATTGGAAAAATTGGAAAAATTCGACAAAGCTTGCTTCGATAAGAATGACCCTAATATTGTTGATCGTCCTGTGCCCCCCCGGCTACATCGCCAACCAGGAACGCACAGCCGCCACGAACGCGCACAAGGGCCAACTTACGCCGGCGAAACTTGACGAATCAGAAGCGACCACGGAAGAAACAACGGCCGCCGCCGCCGCGGTAGCGACAACGGTAGATGATGCAGATGAAGCATCCAGGGGATCTGCACCTGCAACAGAAACTAGAAAGGCGCAATTTGGCGCATTGGCAGGCCAGGCAGAAACAAATCACGACAAGGCTGTGAAGGCTGCGGTGGCAGCATCATCACCAACACCTGCGAACGTTATCGGCGACGCCGACCATGGCAGCCTCGACGCGTACTTTGCAAACGATAGCGCCCACAGAGGGTTCGTACCAAGGTCCCGCGGGGAAGTTTTGACGCCGTCAGCGCCACAATCAACCGTTACCGCGAGCAATATCGGTTATCAACAGGTGTCTAGAGCAGAGGAGCCACTTGCGACAAGCGAGGGTAGACAGAGTGTGGGAGACAAGACGGGGGGACGCGATAAAGTGCGATGTGAACATGGTTCCACGACAAAAAACGGGAGAGAGTCGTTCCAGAAGCTGAGCCGGACGGGTGGGCATAAAACGAACCCGTCACGTACTCGCGTCCACAAGAAGGAGGGGGCTGGAATAGCGGAGCTCTTCGAGGGCGCTGCTTCTCACACGGTCGACTGTCTGCTTTACATCAGATGGTAAGTCTCGTCATTGGTGTCATAAGCGAGAAACGTCACACCCCTTGAGCAGTGGTAGCGAAGGAAAACCGTGCATTCCGAGGATATCGACTTCCCTTCGAAGACACATCACCGGCTTCTTCTCTGGCTCTGGCACTCGGGCACGCCGTACTATTTTATGCAGTCTATGCTGAAGATCTGTCTCGTTCACCCCTCCATCATCACCGGTACAATTCGAGAGCATCCACAAAAAACAAAACAAAACACAAAGCACATGTTCTTGCACTCGGCGACGGGACGTGTGGGAAGGAGTCTTTAGGCAATGGTCAACAGCACAACATCAACTATGGTACCCGTCCCTTATCCCCCTCCTCCCTCCGCCC
>JAYJMJ010000552.1:5709942-5722212 GCA_036873875.1 Laminaria ephemera | reverse complement strand
CACCCCGCCCCCTCACAACAAACGTTCGCGGCCTTAGTCCAACGTACCGTCGATACCTCCGCCTCTTCGAGAACGGGTTCGGGCGCCCCTCCCGCATTTTCAGCCCCGGCTGCGGCGTCTCCGCCGCCGCCGCTGCCACCGCCACCGCCGCTGTCACCGCATGTCCGCACCGCTCGCATCAGAAGTAGGTCCGGTAAACCGCCCCCGAAGTGCTTGTAGTTGAGGCAAAGCGCCGCCAGAATGGCGGCTAGTGCGACCCCTCCGAGCCCCGCCGCCACGGCCTGAGAGAAGCCACACACACGCGCGCATAAACACACACATGCGAGAGTCAGCCGGGTTGTGCATTCATGGGTCGACACGGATTGGACTCGCCGGTGCTGTAGCTTTGCACCTCGACACGACAGTCTTCGCTGTCGTTGGAGGCTATTTAGGCCGAGAGACGACCTCGGAAATCCGAAAAACAAAAAACAGGAAGGCGCAGTCATACAGGGAGGGGCCAGCGAGTCACAACGCCGCGCTTCGCAGAAACGGTCCTTTCCGTCAGAGCGGGCGGGGTAAAGTCGGGGCACTGCTTATACAGCAACGACAAAGGAACCGTCGGGATGGCGTATGGCTTGGCTGGCAGGCACGCCGCGTCCCCTGCTCTTCGATCAACCCCGCTCCGCCCCACCCCCCCCGCTAAAACCTCGCCGCGACGAAAATACACCACGCCCCACGCCCCACCCCACCAGGCCGACTGGAACCATTAACGCATGAACACACACGCACGCACGGGCGCGAGATTAACCTTAAGAGGTGGAGGCATTCGAAGTGTTCAGACACGGTTACAGCGGGGAGAAATCCTGCACATTTGTGACCGCCTCACCTGAAGGTGGCGCACAGAGGCTCTCGCCCAGTTCAGGCCGCGGCAGACGGTGTTTTCGTGCGCCCGCCAAGCGTCTCCGACAAGCGCGACCAGCTTAGACGGCGGAGCGGCCCGGATCTCCGCGAGGCGCGCGTCCACTGCCGCGCGGCGGTTGAGGTAGAAAAGAGGGCAGTAGTCCAGGTCCAGGGGGGCGTCCTGGTACGGTGTCTGTTGCGCGATGGGAACGGGTGGGCGGGCGCGCCGGGTTTCTGGTCATGTGCGGCTTTTTGGCATCCATATCCTAGGTACTGCTTGCTGTGGCATGCAGCGCATAATTGACGAGGACAACGAGGACACAAGACCGGTGCAGCAGCGGCGGCGGCATGTCCTTGCTCGTTGTCGCCATGCAGATCTACTCTCCTCACGGTACTGCCCTTCCCTTCGCGCTTTCCCTGGCTTTATGCAACGATGAAACTTACGCCGGAAACAGGCACCGCGGGTCGCACTAAAATGAACCACACGAAGAGGGTTCCTATTTTCGCCGTGTACGTCCGGCCGCGTTTTTACCTGAAACACCTCGGGAACGTCCATGAAGAGCACGTCCCACATGAGCAGCGCCCACAGCCCGCGCACCGGCGACCCTTCGCAGTGCCACCCCGCCCAGCCCCCTTCCTCCTGCTGCGAGAGGTGCTCTAGCACGAGGTCCTCCACCGTACATGCCGTGCCGTCGCCGTAACCGACGAAGCGGCTTTTCACACCGATCTGTACCGGGTGCGCGATAGATCGATTGATCGATTCCGCCAATGTACGCACGCATAGGACCACATGGGCAGGGCGGAGTGGGGAAAGTCAACAGGGTATAGGTGAGAAGGAGGTCGGGGAGGGGGGGGGTACCTACAAGCTTTCTTGGTTTTCTGGGACGTTGCATGCTATTTCGGGCATATTTTCTAAGTGTCACTGTTCCTACCACGGTTTGCGGAAAGGCAAAAACAAAATGGACTCACCTCATCAGTGGGTTGCGGACTAAAGCAAACGGCGCGCGAAGGGCACGGAGCCCTCTTTTAGACATTTTTTTTATTTTATAGGCTGCTTCTTGCCGCAAAAAACACGAATTTTCGAGGGAACCACGTCTCTTCTCAACCAAATGTCCGTAAAACTATTCACACGTTTCTCCCCACAACCGCCACATAAAACAAAAAAAAATGACTGGCCTACGTACAAGACAGGGAAGCGGCCAGTTACCCTCTATGACACGACAGGGAATCGCTCCTCCCTCTCCCCGACGGTTTGTCTTTGTGCTCTGTTTCTAGTAGGAAATCGTCTGCTCCATACCGCTCCGTATCCTACTGCGCGGTTACAAAAAGCGCCCTTACCTCCTTGTTCAGCCGTCTTCCCGCGATGCTCATTTCAGGGACGCCGGCCCCGCTTTGTCCCATACTTCCCCCCTCCCCCACCGCCACCGCCGCCGCCGCGACCACCGCCCCGACGCTTTCGTCCTTCAAGAGATCCGGCACCCCCGACAGCTCCGCCAGTCCTTCGCATGTTGCCGTCCCTGAGACGGTGGCGACGACAGAAGCGGCAGAAGCAGCGGTGGTGGCGGCAGTGGTAGACGCGGCGGATGCGCTAGCGGCAGCCGATCCGGTGGTCGGGCGACGCCCGCCCTTACCGAGACTGTCAACATCGGCGCCGTCTCGCAAATATTTAATCGGCGGGGCCTCCACGGCTGCCGCCGCAGAGCCGGAACAAACCACTTCAGCGGGATCATCGCCCGGTTCCTCGCCAGAACCACTCCGAATGCTGTTCGCGCAGCCACCGCCGTCCTCGCTCCCAACCCCCGCGGGGCTCCCGACTACGCCTCCCAGCTGCTGCTGCTGCTGCGGCGGCGGCGGTTGTCGCTGCAGGCGGCGTTTCTTCCTCTGTCGCCGACGGCTGTGTTTTCGCCGCCTCTCGCGCTCAACGGCCGGATCTTCAAATATGTCGTCTTCATCGTCGTCGTCGTTACCCTCATCGCCACCATCGTCGCTACGGCGATCCCCATCGGGCACTGCTGTTGCTTCCGCCGCGTTGTGGTGCGCCGACGAGAAGCAGGAGGAGGAGGAGATGGAGGAGGAGTAGATGGAGGAGGAGGAGGAGGAGGAGATGGAGGAAGAGGAGGAGGAGGAAGCGGGAGGCGCTGTGGCCGATTGGACGGAAGGTGTCGAAGGTGTCGGCGGTGCGGACTCTCGCGCGGTAGCCTTGAGGCTTCTGTTGGAGGCCCTGACGGAAAAAAACGGCATAAAGTGGAAAAGCAAAAAACGGGCGCGTCGCTGTTTCGACCGCAAAATTGAGTTAATCTTTGTCGAATGCAGCTACCGCAACTACTTCGTTCAGCTATACATAAACATTTCTAGCGCGGCAGGGCAAGAGGCGCTCGTATAAGGCTCCGCGCTCTACACCAACCGGCTATGAGCGGCAACAGACCGCACCCGCACGCAACTGGAGCCGGTACGCCCCAGATCACATGCTAGACGGCTAATATTAACATGGCGTTCAGCTTTGGCCCTGAAGGACAAACAAGTGAACCTCTGAGCCCCCCCCCCACGAAGGAGGGCTGCTGGGAGTTCGGAGACTTCGCATAGCACGAGTTAACAATGCAAATTGTCGAACGAATGAAGTCAACCAGTCTGCACGACTGACAGCTGTTTCTTCTGGCGGCGGCGGTGGTGGGGGGTCGAACAGCATACTTGAAGACGCCCGCAAGTTGCTGCACGCCCTGCCAACGGCGTGGGTTCAACGAGGTGTGTATTTAATCAATCCGTCAATCCATCAACTCATCGTCCAATCAATCCAACAACCCATCAGTCCACCAAGGCTCGACCGCTCCAAAAGAATCGCGATGCACGCACTAACGTTAGCAAGCGCCGTAAAGTAAACAGCAGTACCGTAGGACGCGCGCACGCGGCTACGGCGGAATAACTTTCCATGGGACCCACCTCCTGGAGAGCATCGCGTTCCTCTTCTCGAGCGCCAACCTGTCCCCGCCGCGAACCCGAGGGTCTCCCAGACCCTCTCGAGCGGCCCACAGTGCGCACGAGAGGCGTCCCGTGTGGGCGAGGTCGAGCGACAGGCGGTTCCACCAGCGCCCCCGTCGATGGGGCGTGAATCTGCAGGCGAACAACCCCTGACGTTTCAGTGAAGGCGCGGGACAGGCACCGATCGCCGTAGCGATCATTCACGGAAACGCATACGTCCGAAGTGTCTCAACTAGAGTTAATCTGCCGTCACAGCAGACAACAAACAGCACCGATTGGCCTCAGCTGTTCGGGGCAGCACGGACTACGCACGAGGTGCTCCCGACAAAAATTAACACCCTATAGAACGTTGCCACATTTCACCCTCACATAGTGCCAGCCAATCGCAGAGCCTTGCCGGTTGTCAGCATACCAGTACCTTCAAACAGTAGTTGTCTCAACTTTTCTGCCGAGCCCCAAGCTTTAACCTTCCCGAGAAGCCGCAATCGAACCCCGCCACACCCACCCACCCACCTACCCACCCACCTCGTCGCCAGCAGTTGCGCTAGGAGCTCAACAGCGCGCTCGTAGTCCCTGGCGCGTTCCAGCAGCGCCACGCCTTCCCACACGGCTGAGGCCAATACCCAGCCCGCCTCCAGCTGCAGCAAGAACTCTGGCACCGCGCTGCCACTGCCGCTGTGGCGACCGAGCGAGGCGCGGCGGTCAGCGCTGTCCTTTCCGCCAGCGGCCGAGCCCCCCCCCACCGCGCTCGACTCTCCCGCTTCGTGGGAAGGTTGAGAGGAAGATTTTCCGAGAAGATCCCCGCTCCCCGTCGGTTGAGGCTCAGACGCTGTCGTTGTGGTTCCGCAGTGCATCCCACTGGCACGAAAGGGCTGCAACTGACTGGGTTCTTCATGTAAGCTCTTATCGTCCGCTGTAGCGTCGGCGAGGCTTGCATCCCCCTGCACCTCCTCGGTCATCTCTCCAAGGGACCCCGGTTGAGGCCCCGGCGCGTCGCTTCTTCCACCGTCGCAGACCTGCCGAAGCACGCACAGAAATACCTCCTCCCCTTCTACTTCCTGTTCCTTTATCTTCTCTTCTTTTCGGCGCCCCGACCCGGGCACGCCCCCAGAAAATACGCGCAGCGGCTGCGCCCGCGGACCCAGGGCGGACAGCGATGTCCCGAGATGAGCATGCAGACAACGTGAGCATACAAGAGCGATGGTCTCTGCCGCGGAAGTGGCCTTCCAGGCGACGGCGGAGGCGGCGCCGTCGGTCCGCCCCCAGTCCTCGGCGGAATAAAACTGAGCGATGCTATCTTCCAGCCCGCCCAATGCATTCCGGACGTCTTCCCCTCCGCTCGTTCCCCCCTCTTCTTCCCCCTTATCGGCTTCGAGTTTCACCCTGGGGGGGCGTTCTTGTTGCCGGGCGGGGATCGTGTCCTCGAGCTCCCAGTCACTGTCGAGCACCACTACGACTTCCTGCTTGGGGCGGTCGAACGGCTGTCCGCCTCCCTCATCCTCACCCTCCTCATCCTCGTCCCCATCTTCGGTTTTCGTGCCTCCCGCAGCCGCTGCCGCTGCCGCTGCCGCCGCCGCTGCTTGCCCCCGAGGAAGGTCCTCCATGGCCCCGTCCAGGGCGCAGCGCAGCTCGACCGCAGCCTCCCACCGGAGGAAGTCGTCTCGCCCGCGGAAAGCCCTTGCCCGAGGGTTGCACGTGTACAGCTCGTACCTGAGAGCGGCGGTGGCAGCGGTGGCAGCGGTGGCAGCGGCGACAAGGGGGGGGGCGACGGCGGGGGGCGCAGAGGTCGCTGTGTCAAGGGACTGTTTTAGCGAGTCGATGCACCCTTCCTTGCCTGAGAACTACCTGCAGTAGGTAAGCGATGGGAACTGCGCCGGCCAGGAGAAAATTCTATCGTGCGGCGTTTGCATCGCCATAATACAGAGCGACATTTGTGGCACAACGGTGCGCCCAATCACCATTCCGCCAGGTTGGTTGCTGTCGAAAAACAGCACCTGCTCGCAGTCTGCCGATGCTCGGGGGTAGAGCAGTACGGAAGCTGCGGTTTTATCCTAGCTTCACGCGGGCAGACAAAACAGACCCTGAGGCAGGCGCAACACCGCGTTCGCTCAACCAACCGACACACCCGATAATATAGTGTCGAATCTGATCCTCGAATGCGCTGCGTCGTCATATACCCGCCAAGACCCAGCCCCCTTGTTCGCGTTACCCTGCACGGAGTTGCAAAAAAACAAAAACACGCCAGCAAGCACACCAGAGAACCTATCACATTGCAGCAGTGCACTCTATTCATACCGCCGGCACTTACCTCGTCTTCCCGAACGCAGCAGACAGACCCGGAGACCACGACGACATTGCTGCCGCGCCTCCCGCACCGGTAACGGACGCCGCCCCTACACGTCCGCTGCTGAGGGCGCCCGTGTCACAGGTGAGATATATAAGGCGCAGCACCCTCTTGAACAACAACCGAGGGCGGCCCGCTACAAGCACCAGCCAATGGCAGCGCTTTCCTCCTGCGGTTCGGCTTGCTCCGCCGAGGCTTCCGCTACCCCAACTACCGTTGCTACCCTTGCTACCGCTGATACCGCCGCTACCGCTACTGCCGGTGCTACCGCTGCTACCGCCACCGCCGCGTCTTATCCAGGCGGTGATTTCTACGCCCGAAGCCTCCACTGATGCCGAAACTAAGCGCTCGACCTCCCTCACCAAAGGCAACTTCGCGCCCCACAACGTCTGCTGTCCCGCGAGCCTCCGTCTCAACTCTTCGATCATCCCTTGACGCCCTCCGGCCGTCGCCGCGGCCAATCCCACGGCAGCCGCGGCCGCCCCCTTTCGACCACCCCCCTTCATCCCTCGACCTGTCGACTTTGACTTGCCATTGTTCGATCGAGACGGCGTCTTGCCAGCCCCCGTCCTCTTGAGGAGCACCTTGATCTCGGGCAATCTAACGCAGCACTCAACGGCGGCGAGGGCGACCTCGAGGCCCGGACCCGTGGACCGCACGTCGTCGGGCAGACCTTCCAGGAACCCTGCTTCGACCAGCTCGCAAAGAGCCGACTGCAAGTCTGCGTGAAGAACCGTGAGCTCCGGCGGCGTCAATGCGACAGGAGCCTCCGCTTCCACCTTCACTCCCACCTCCGCATTCACATCCACCCCCAGTCCCGGTGTTACTGCTGGTGATGGTGGCGCTGTTGCTGTTGCTGTTGTTGCTGCTGCTACCGTTGTTGGTGAGGTTACGCAGGTGTGCTGCGACGATCCCAACTTCTGCACATTGTCGGGAGAGACCCCTATTTGACGGTCAGCTTCTTTCTCGCGCATTTCCAGAACAGGCACAGTCTGTGTCTGCGTCTCAGGGCCACCACTTTCTCCCTCAGAAAAACTCTTGTGATCGAGCAAGACGCGTGCGGGCGGCGTTAACTCGACCGCGGGAGCGAAAGGACTCGGAGGCAAGACAGCCGACCGCCCGCCATCCTCACAACCAACAACATCGGTCGTCAGTTTCCCACCAACCAGAGTAGCGGAGGTAATGGCAGCCGCAGCGGCGGCGGCGGTGGCGGCGGCGGTGGCGGCGGCGGTGGCGGCGTCTCGACGGCGAACCCACAAGGGCGTTATGGATCCGATCTCGTCGTAACCCAACATGCTGTCGACTCGGAACCATGGCCCCTTGCGCTGGAACAGCCGGACGTAAAGGCTCTTGCCGTCGTGGGAAAGCCGCGAAAATCTTTCCACCACCTCGCGTTCTTCGGGGGTGAAAAGGCGCGCGTAGTCAGGCCGCGCGCGCATCGCCGTGTTCACCGCGTCTTCGAAATGCCGGAGGTAGGTTGACTTTGGCCGGACATCCCCTTCTTCGTCTGACGTTGGCAACCCATCCGTCTCCTGACATCCCGCCTGCTCCATCTCTGTGATCGTCCGCGAGGGTTCCGGAGGAGGCGAGCATGGTGCGGTCGTCGTCGCCTGCGGTGGCGGCAACGACGACAATGAGGGTGCTGCTCCGTCGACGTGGGGTTTGCTCTCGGCGGACCACGTCCCCCTTGGCCCTGTTAGTGCTGTTGTTGCTGGTGTTTGTGGTGGTGTCGGTGGTGAGGGTGGTGGTGCTGGTCGATCGGTCCGCGCTTCGTCGCCCTGGCGCCGGGGGTCGGGTTCGTAGTCTTCCGTCAGGTCAATCACTGCGCTCTCGTCTTGTCGTCGCGGTAGCGATGGCGATGGCCACGGCGATAGCGATGGTGACGGTGATGATGGCTTAGACGAATGGGAAACCGCGCGCTTGCGTGACGGCAGCTGAGACCAGGGAGAGCGAGGGAGGGCTTGGCTCGGCGGGTGCCGGGGAGAAGGAGAGGGCTTCCTCGGGAATCTTTTGGTGGCAATGCCTCGAGGCGAGGGCGGGTTTCGGGGGCGTGCTGGAGGAGGGAGGCCAGTCGCCGTTGCCGACGTTTCTCGCCGCTGTAAGATTGGCGCCCCTCCTGACGTTGGCCATGCCTATGTGTGTTTTGGATATCACCGTAGGTGTGTGCGTACGGATACCAGCAGCAGGTCAGGACAACGACAGGAACGAGCAAAACGATTCTGCAGTAGTGTCGACATTCGAATCTTTGACTGTTTTCAGCTACAGTGTATTAATATCGTACGAGTCCATGTATACAACACGATGCCGTATCGGTACATACGTTTTCGCTGCATTTTACGTGTAAAGCTTTGGAGGGAAGAGGACAGAGCGCAACATGGGAACGATGAGGCGCTGCAGCAGCAGTGAGCACGGATCTTGATAACAGAGGGGAGGTCGGCATGGTGACCAGCGATCGGCAACAATCACGACCCCCCTCGGGCTAGACGAACGTACAACTGTTGCAACGAACTCGATGTTGACTACGCTCCTCGTCGACCTTGCGTTGACGCTCCCCCATCCTCTCGTCTCTGGGACATCAAGGATGGGTGCTGCTGCTGCTCGCTCGTTGCTGCACGTGGGCACAACCTAAGCAAAGAAGCCGTTGCTGTCATTATTATCCTACAGTATTATATTAAAATAGACAGCAACAGCAGTACGTACGTATCAGGATACTACCGGACGACATGTCGGCGTGATCAAGGAACCACTATCACTTACATGGTGTCCGATATCCTCCGCATCACTACGCTGCTGCTGTTGCTGTTGCTGCTGTTGTTGCTCCTGCTGCTCCTGCTGCTGCTGCTGCTGGTGGTGGTGCTGTTGCTGTTGCTGTTGTTGCTGTTGCTGTTGCTGCTGTTGCTGCTGAAAAGTCGCCCGTTCTTCTCTTCGAGTTTTCCCTTCTGCAGACCGAGTAGCTCCACCACGAGGCAGGGACAACCTACTACGTTTCATCGTCGAAAATCGAGCTCGCCTCCGGGTCTCCACGAAGAGCACAGGACGCACCAGAGATTCGCGGGTGGAATTGTCAGAATCAACGAATTTGAAAACCCTCTTTTTACCCCTATACAAAACGTCATCCTAATCTTTACAAACACCCAGTTCCGCGACCCCCACCGCACAGGAGACCAGGAGCTGCCATTTGCACCTCTGGCAGAGGCGATGAACCGATACCATGGAAGCACCATGTTTTGCAAGGAGTGCGACGCCGAAAGCGACATTTTTGTGGGTGAGTGGCTCAAATAACGTAGGGCTGCAAACACAGGCAGAGGCAGGATTTGCTCACACGCGGTCCCTCGAACGCCCAACACCCACTGATCATTGGTTTACACTATTTTAGAGTGCTGTTCTCTCCCTCTCTCGCAATCTCGCTCTCTCAAGAGCACAGCAGCTATCCTCCGGTTCGAGAAGCAGGCGTCGTGCGATGCAATCACTGCAGCACCGTGTGGTGCTGTGTCTGTGTCCAGCATGATTTATCCCCCCTGCCTTCGATCCTGATCCTAATATTTTTTATCCACGCACTGCTGCTGCTGCTGCACTTGGTTCACTCATGCTGCACACTGCATACCAATCCCTTTCTGCTCCCCGTTCTTTGCTTTTTTTCCGTGTCTGTTTTGGTGATCGTGGTGGTGGAAGATCCACGTGCGGGAGAGATCGTGTGCCGTACTTGCGCGGTGGTGATCGGCGAGCGTTGCATCGACGATGGAGCGGAATGGCGCACGTTCACTACGGACGACTCGGGCAGGGCCGATCCGAACCGCTGCGGTAAGCCACATTTTTTATATACGTCGTAGTAATAGCAAGATATCTACATTACTGCTGTACCAGGTATTGTTTGTCTTTGCGTAGGGAGGGAGGTACCATGAGATGAGAGGTCGACGAGCATCGCACCCGTAACGAGCAATTATGCCGGATTGCGGCCAAAAATTGGTAAGGTAAAATATAGTAGGAGAGAAGAGGGGAGAGGTCAGGTACGTGGTTGGACCTATAGCTCGTGGTTAAGCGCTTACGCAGTTCTTACGTTTGGCGAGCGTATGACATCCTTACGGGTAATTACCGCAAGAACAGGGGACGTTTAGTAGACATCCCCGATAGGGTCGAAACGCCCACCCGAAAGTGTCGAAACCGTACTGTATGTATGGATTGCTTGCTGAGCAGACTGCAACACCGTGGTTCCCCTTTTTCTCGTGGAAGTGTGCTGACATGCGAGCCAGCGAGCCAGGGTCGGGCTGATTTCAGTGCGGCATCACGTGCACGTTGTGCCACGCCAATTGTTGGGCGACTACGAGCCGCCCGCTTGGCCAGCGGGGGTATCGATGGCAGAGTCGAAGCTCTCGCGCACACCAGCTTGCTTGGAGTTGTTGGCTAGCCAAACTGTCATCGCCATTGTTGCAGCAGGTCGCAGGGCCACAGCGCAAGCAAATGCGGCAGCCAGCGAAGCTGCCCGGGAACCGGGAAGCGAATGCAGGGGTTCCTATAGAAATGTATGGCTTTTGTTACCCGGGGGGACGGAGCGTTGTGAAATTACGGCGGCCCAGACCAAGTACTTACCGCCCAGCCACCTCGCCGTAATGCGGTAATGCGGTACTCCGAACAGTATTGTATAAGGACAACGTATACAGCAGCAGTACAGGACGCCAACGAAAAAAAGGCACCAAGCTCTGCTGTGCCTCCATTGGACTTTATTCGATGATTTATCAACCTTAACCTTTTCACGTTTTGTCGTCGTCGTCGTCGTCGTTGTCGTTTGCCTCTCTCGCTGGCAGGCGACGTGTCCAGCCCCCTCCTAACAGCCGCCTCGGGCATGAACACGATGATAGAGGGCGGTCGCGACAAGAAGCAGACCGCGAGGCTGCAGAAGGCGCAGGGGATCGCCATGAAAGAATCGGCCTCGGAGGTGGCTCTGAAGACGGACTACTACGGAAAAGTACGCGAGCTCGCTCACCGACTGGGCCTCTCCCAACCCATGCAGGTAAAACCAGCGGTAGTTGCATATACCAGGTATGTGATGCTATTAATAGGGTACATGCGTAGCGGGTCTGGGTTAATGCGACTGGGCGATTGAGAAGAACACTCACTCACACTCACTGCTGTACCTACGGCACGCTAATTTTTTTTCGCCTCGTGACTTCTGCTGTGCACCTGGTACCAGGTATATGGTAAGGAGGACGCGCGCCTGTAAGACTGGATTATCGTGAAGAACGCACATACTCACACACACTTGCTGTGTCTACAATACCGCACCCTCATTTTTTTTGCCCGTGAGTTGTGCTGTGCATGTTGATAGGACGCGTGGCAGACTGGTTTTGTTGTGAAGAACACACTCACACACACACTGCTGTATCTAGAATACCGCACGCTCATTTTTTTCGCCCATGGCATTTGCTGTGTGTATTTGTAGGAGGACGCGTGCCTGCTGTTACGTCGAGCGGAAGACAACGGGCTGTTCAAGACGAAGAAGGCGGAGCGAGGGGAGGCCATGTGCGTGGCGGTGACGTACATCACGTGCAGAGTGTGGCGGAGAGCTCAGACGATGAAAGAAATGGCTGCCATCTCCAACGTGTCGCTCAGCGCCCTCAACAAGGCTTTCAAGGTAGGTTTGTGTGTCACGGAGGCTTGTTTTTTTCTGATACAGTTATGAAGTATTTGCCAACCACTGCGAACGAGATTCGACTCTGTTTTTAAGCATTTTGTTTCACAACGGGGGTGAAAGTTGTTACCCTGGTACTTACTACCAGTATTATACTGCTACCTGGTATCATTTTGAAATTTGTAATACTAGGCCTGGGGTGATATTTAGGAGTATTGACACTACTTTGGTGTCGCTTCGCCTCCACTCTATTGAAGGAGATAGTTGAAACGAGACCTCTCAGCTTGGTTGCGCCTGAGCACGTCGCTAAGAAGGGTACCGGTAAGAAGCCGAGTTCTCCGTGTAGTGTCTTCTTCGGTTCCTATTTCCACATTTTACCCTCATGATGGTGGGCGAGTGTCTTACCTTCCTTCCGTTCCTCTCTCCCCCCCCTCCCCTCCCTCCC
>JAYJMJ010000552.1:5540154-5554822 GCA_036873875.1 Laminaria ephemera | reverse complement strand
AGATACTGTGGCTATCGGAGCTTGGTTTGTGCCTTCGAGGTGTGCGCGAAAGAAGCAGGTTCAAAAACAAAACAAAAAGAAGCAAAAAAGAAAAAAGAGGAAAAAAAAATCAGTCCCAGGGTCGGTCCGGAAAAAATATTTTTCTATCGGCAATTAAGAGCTGAGGATGGCTGAGACGTGGGAGAATATGCCGAGGGCCACCTCCGGATGTGCCGAGATTAGAGTAAGTGAGTCTATGTGTATGTTGATGCGCGACAGGATATGGTTGACTCGAGCGCCAGGAACACGCATCCACCCTTTGCATCATATCATGGCATAGTTTAATGCTGTCTTCAGGCGCAACCTCCGGGGGGGGGGATTCCAACCAATCGGCAACATTTTGGTTGGACATTGGAATACTGCTTGCCAAAAGAGTTGTGATTCGTGATTTGAATGTTTGAAATTCAGCAGCAGTACGAGTAGCTTCATGTGTCCGGTTTGCCAATTCGCAATAATTGCCGCACAGCTTGTGCCCCCATCGTATAATATCATATCATTTGGTGCTTCGATGGCTGGGTGCATTTGTCATAAGTCGCAACGAAAGCTTAAGAGCAGGGAGTCCACGCACATCGCGCTTTGCGAATGCGACGCCTGCGAAAATCGCAATCTCGGCAACGTGTCCCTTGACGGAGAATGAAGGGGTACGTGACCACCTACGTGTACCTTCTGCTTGTTGCCTCTGTATTGCTCAACAATCAACAATTACGACTCACCCTGTTGAGCGTTTCATCGCTGGGATATACCGGTACTCGTGCGCTCGTGGGCTTCGTAGAGTCTCATGCATGCATGCGCCAGACTCAAGAGCGTGAGCGTCGTTGTCGGCAACAACAGCGGCCCATACGTATACGTATCCATGTCCATATCCATAGTGTCGATCGTGCTTTGATATGATATCAACACTAAGCCACCTATGCGAGGCAAGTATGTGAGCCGCCTATGTGGTGCGTGGCAATACAGCAGTGTGTCAATACTTCCGGGACACTTCACATGTGATCATACTCCAGAATGTTATAAACCGATCATACCTTGATGCCTCGTACAAAGACTCTTACGTATTGGACGAGCCACGCGCCCTTTGCCCCCCCCTTTTTTCCCCTTCGCGCGGTCGCGCCTACTCTCTACTTGTGTACTTCAGTATATCAAGTAACTACGAACTCAAAGCACCGCCTTCACCCTACCCTCTCACCCCTCCACTCTGCGCAGGCCATGCACAGCGGCCTGGTCGTCGACAAACCCTCTCACGAGCTTCAAAACGTGCTCCTTACCGAGCTTGACGACATCAGCCCCGACCATGTCCCGCTCATCGTGGACGCCATTCTCGCCCCGCTCTTGGCCGCGTCGCGCCGACGGACCGACACGTTCGCGATAGGCCGGCCACAGCCGCCGGCAGCAAGCATGGGAGATGCCGCCGCCGCAGGGTTCCTGGTGGCGCTCGACATCTTGCCCAAGGTGCTCGGTCTGACCGCGGGGGTGCCCGCGTTGTCGGAAGAGGCACCCGTCCCGGAGGACTGCCGTGGATTGTCTGGCGCCCACTATAAGGAGCGCGTCGTGTCGCGCTTGTTCCGCGCGCGGTGGCCCGGCGCGGTGTCGATCGGGATGTGCCAGGTGCTGAGGGACCTGGACCTCGAAGAAGAGCAGCTGCAGGTGGCTGTGGCTCGGGTGTTGCGGCACCTTCGCAAGAGCGCCAAGCTGCACGACCTCCCGCCCCTGACATACCAACTGCTGCTGCTGGCCGGCAGGTACGGAGATTCCCCTGACTGTATGGTCTATGTCGTTCCGACTTTTGTTTTGTATCGAGGGAGTACATCGCACGGGACACGCGAGGGTCGTTGTCGCCCCGTATCCCGACAGCTCGGTCGTTCGACGTATTACGCCCCAATTAATAGAACTTTCGTATCGCGTAAAACACAACGGGTTCATCACGAACTTAATAATTGTGATGTTTTCTCGTTTCAGGAAATGCAAGGAAGCCGCTCTGGAGGGAGTTATACGAGTTTTCGACCGACTGGACGCAGCCGCAGAAGCGGCCGACCGCGAAGACGCAGCCGCCGAGGATGACCACATCCCGATGAGGCGCGGTAGCCGGCTCGGGGCTAGCAGCACCGAGGAGCTTCGGCTAGTGGAGGGCACCATCCTCCTGCACTTCAACTTCGCCATGAAGCAAGACCACAACCTGGCGACCTGTGTGCTCAAGGGGTTCCAGCGACGAGCCACCGCCCCGGAGGTCGGGCGAGCGTTCACGCCCTTCCGTCTGGCCCTCCTCCTGTCGCTGTCGCGCATCCAGAGGTTCGGCCAGCCGGTCCTGGACCTTGTTCAGGACATTGTCTCGGATTGCCTCATGTACGACCACCTCAGGGAGGGCTCCGCGTGGCTGGAGGGAGAGGAAGAACTCGTTCGATGGGGCCGTCGTAACGGTGGTGGTGGCGGTGCCAACCGGTCGCGGACGGAAGCAGACGAAGACGGTAGCGATGGTGAAGTCGCCGGTGGCCGTGGCGGTGCTTTTAGCGGCGCCGCTCTGGCCTCCTCCGCGAAAATGGTGGAGAGTGTTCTCCTGACGGTCGTGCGGTCCAGCAGAGGCTGGGACCACCTCGTCGGGAGTCTGCTGAAGCTCGGCATGCAGCTTTTGGACCGCGGCGGAACCGTGCCGGCGGGACTTCCAGTCGGCGCAGGCGCAGCCAAGGGTATGCTAGAGAAGCTTCAGGGGTCCCACACCCACCGGGCCTCGCTGCGCGCTTCTCACCTGGGCCGGGTGGTCCTGATGGAAACGTTCAAGACCCACGAGGTGCGCATGCTTTCTACCCGTTTGTTGGGTTTCGTGCTTTTTTTTTGTTGCCCGTGAAGTGCGTTGTAGTGTGTCGGGGTTTTCTGAGATGGTGCAGTTGCGTCTGCGTGCTTGGTACTCCGCGCTGTGGCAGCGGTTGGCAATTGCGAAGAAGTCCTCGCTTAATATACAGAGGGCATCACCGACGAAGAAGAGTTCTTCTTGATATCTCTCTGGGTAGCGCTCTTGTGTGGTGTTTGCTGTTGTTCCTTCACCCGTTTGCTCGTTTTCGAAGGTGCTCCGTGCCAGGGCCCTGTTTTTGCTTCACCGTCTCGTTGGCCATGCTTCTCGTCGCACGTGAGCACCATGCTCACTGTACCGGACGACCCTTCGGCATGTTTCTTATGCTAACGTTGTGGCGTATCGAGCTTCCTATTTGTCTCGCGGTGAGATACCCTGTAAGCGAAGGGCCCCTGAACATTGGGTTCTGGTGTAACACAGCACCCCCCTGTTGCTGCGCCCCTTCGTTTTTGGACATCCAGATCGTGCGCCGGCAGGTTCTGACGTCTGTGCTGGAGCAGGTAACGGCTCGCTCGCAGGGGGTCATGGGGTACGTCAAGCTCCTCGGCCTGCTTGCAGAGCGCAGCCCGAACCTTCTCCTCGACGACGCCGAGGCCGTGCGAGATGTGTTCGGCTACATTTCGATCCTGCCGCCCCCGGTGGCCGAGCGCTTCCTTCTCGCCGTAGCGCCCTTGCTGCGCTTGCGCCCCCGCCTCCAGGACAGCGTTGTCCTTCCGCTGCGCAAAGCTCTTTTCAGTCGGGAAGAGCGCGCCCGTTTGGTCGCGGTAGGGGGGCTAGTGCTGCTTTTGGGAATCCAGAGCCGCAGCGCCGGTGCCGGCGACGGCCGAAGGGGAGCGGGGATGCACGGCGGGACCCAGCTGAGCCAGTCGAGCCAGGCGAGTCAGGGGTGGAGTTCGGCGTCTATGCCCGCACCGGCGGGGGCGGGGGGAAGCGGCCGCGCCCTGTCGCTCGCGGAGGGCTTCGGTCTGCTGAGGAGGTGCTTGACTCAGCAGATGGTGGTGCGCGCAAAGCTTTACGATGGTCTGCTGGCCTCCTTCGTGCGGGGGTGAGATGCAGCGTTCCCTCACCTGCGAGATGTGCATCTAGCTCGTCTTTTTTTATACGAAGTTATAAAGGACACCTCAGCTGTGAGATCGAAACTCATATATATTTTGCAAGCTGCTTGTGATTCTTCGATCGTGCGTGCTCAGGGGTGTGTATGTGCAGTTATGGCTCCTTGGCCAGGGGGGATGTGTGGCAAAGAGCGGGGACAGCACCACTCCAAAGTTTTTATTTTTGCCCTTGAAAGTCACCGGATCCCGCCCGGTGGTGCAGCGAGTGGTTTGCATTCCAAATAAGTAATTATCCAAAAGTTCTTGCCGGCCTCACTTGTGTGCGCGTGTTCTCTCCATCCAGTCAGCCATCGTTTCGAACCAGTAGTCTCGGGGTGGCTACGTCTACCAGTGCGCGAAAATGCTGCCTTGAATCCAGCTATCAAAACGAGTACGAGTAACCCTACTGACTTGCCGCCCTTTCCGTCCCGTCCACCCCTTCCGATGTTTGTCGAGAAGATCACTCGAGTTTCAGCTCGATACGATCTCACTCCTAGCTGGACACCTTCGCCGCTTCGTCAACTTGGCCGCGGCGGCGGAAGGATTAGGAGGTTCGGGAAGCGGGGCAGGCGGTGGGCCGCCCGTGTTGCTCGCGCGCTGTCTAGACCAGTTCACAGGGGACGTAGTGGAGCCGCTGCCGCTCCTGATCGGCTGCCTGCACCGCATGGTAGTTTCAGGGAGGGCGAGCCTCGCGGAGCACGCGGGCAACACCTCAGACGGAGGGAGGGCCGACCCGGACAGCATGCTCGACGACGATGTTGACGGGCAAGGCGGTGCGGGAGGAGCGGCGACTGCGGCCGGGATGGCTCTGTTGGAGTCTCTCGACGAGCTGGACGGTGACCTGCGACGGCTCTCGACAGCCTTGTCGGGCGCCGCCCTCGAAGAGTTCGGCCTCGACAAGGTCGCCGATTTCTCGCCGAACGGAGGTTCCGCCGCCAGGGCGAAGCTGGCGACCGCCGCCCTCCTCTGCGGCTCGTACGAGGCGTTCATGCAAGGTTCACTTCTCCTGATGGGTCGCTCGGCGAAGGGGGGAGGGGCGGTGATGGTGACTCCCCGCAGGCGGCCTACCGCCGCTTCCCTCCGGGCTCTGTTGGGACTTTTCGACTGCCGTCAGGCCCTCCTCGAGCTGGTTCGCCCCGGCCTGCCGACTCCTGCTCAGCAGCGGGCGAAGAAGGCTGCCGGGGCTTCGGGCGGCGGTGGCAGTGGCAGTGTGGGGGGCAGTCTCGGTGGCGACGGAGAGAGTGCGACGGGTGCTGGAGGAGGCGCTGCCGGATCAGGGCCAGGATTTTCGGCGCACGGTTGCTTCGGTCTCACGCTGCACCCCGGAGGCATGCCTTGCCTGGGGATGGCGTTCGTGGAAGACATGTTGGCGGTGCTTAACGTCGAACCGGAGGAGGGGGGTGATGACGGAGAGGAGACGGAGGGAGACACGGAATGCGACCCGGGTGTAGTCGATGTGGACGCGAGAGACTCCTCCGCAGATGTAAGTTGTTGTTTTCACACCAACTCATCACGATAACCTGGTTGGTGGTCGCAGGACATACCTCAAGAAAATTATGCCTGCCGTGCTGCAATACTGGAAATGCGTGTCTCGGGCGTCCATGTAACGCGGCGACGGTTCGCGATCCAACGTGTTTCGCTGCGTTACGTTTTTTTTGGTGAGAAACCCGCAAGCTCAAGTGCCGGAATGCTTCCTGTCACTTCACACAGACACTCTTCCCCTGTATGCGCTCTATTTTTCAGGCCGTGAGGGAGGACCTCGGCCTCCAACGGTTGGTTCTGGAGACCTGTCGAGGCCATCTCCGCGCTCTCCGCACGTCGACGGCGGCCGCGACAGCTGGACTAATGGTGGAGATCGGAGGCAGTTGCTCTGCCAAGGGCGCGGTGTCGGCGTTGTCTGCGGCAAGCGGCATTCATGGCGGACCTCAGGATGAAGCGGACGCGGCTAGAGCTGGCAAGGCTGCAGTGAAGAGGTGCACAGGACTCGCGCCCCTGCTGCTGAAGGAAGTCGTCCGGCAGGTGCGAAACGGCAAACGCATGTGGTGTCGCTCTCGACGACGGACGACGTCTTCTCCTCTCCTCTCCTCTTTTTTTTTTTTTTTTCCTCGGCGCAAGGAACGCGTTGCTTGACGCGCCGCCAAGGCCGTGACGCCCTCCTTCGTATGTTGTTATGTTGTTGTTTACCCGGCCTACGATAGTGGTGGCACGTTTTCGCCAAAATATTTTAAGATCGATGAAGCTCCTTATCTTAGGAGCTCTGCCCGATATCGTCGGAATTCCATTTTGCGATTTTCGGTATTGCCAGATGTGTACCTAGCCCAAGCCATGGGATTTGTTCATCGGGTTACGCTTTCGGTTTTTCTCAAGCTCAGTTTTTGGGTTGGTGTAGAGCTCCTCAAGGGAGGGGCCTCAGTTGTTTTTGGTTCAGCCTTTTGCCGTAGCACTAGTCTTGTGTTTTGCAAGGAAGCTTGCGCGGCCGGCAAATGCTTTTGGTTCCAGTTGTTGAAAGGCCGCGTTCGGGGCTCGACCTCTTTGGAACTGCGACCGCCGTTGTTGGGACAAACTGCTTAGCGTTGGTGTGGGATAATTTTTTGCGGTACGAGGTAAAGCGGTTAATCGCCTGCAGTCTCTTGATTTTCGTCGCGCCCCCTTCCTTCGTCCTTCTCAATATCGTCGCCGCTCTTTGTCCCTAAAACGAAAACAAAAACTAAGCTGGCGGAAGGAAACAACTCAGGGGAAGCCAAAGCTGCCGCGGCTGCGATGAAGACGAGCGACGCCAATGGAGGAAAAGGGAAGGCCAAGAGTGGTTCCGGGGGCGGTGGAGGAGCCAAGAGCAAGAAGAAATCGGCGCCAGCGGAGTCTCTCTCCGAGCTGGCGCTTGCATGCTTTGAGGAGTGTGTTTGCATCGCGGCGCATTGCTCTCCACGGGCACGAGTAGGAGCGTCTCGGACGGGCAAGATTTTGGCGGTGAGCCACTCGCTGACTACCATTTACCTCTCATGCTGTTTTGTCTTTGCCGCCGTTTTTTGTGCGCGAGGCGTATCTTCCCCCCCCCTCCGGAAAATGAGGAACGGGTTGCCCCCGAAGTCCACCAGGCTAGAGTCTTAACATTGGAGCTGGAACCTCCCCGACATGCCAAGCTCCCGTATATAAAAAAAGTAAACGAATGAGTTCCTCTGCCCCCGCTCAGACCACTCCCCGCGGAAAACCATTTTTGTGGTGTAGCGACCCAATGCCTATATGTTAGGGCAGTCTAAAGAATGTACTACTGTGCGTGTTGCGACTGCTGCATTTCCCTGGTATCATATCGCCGTGAAAAAAACGAAAAATGCGCGCGGCACGTATGGACTTCCTAATTTTTCTCGAGGTGTTTGACGCCATAGCGCAAACGTGTGGGCTTCCGCCCTTCGCCTCGACCCCACTCTCCTTGAGTTTTTGCGGTTAACCCTTTTTAGTACAGCAAAATTTGGCCCACACCGAATCCAAGTAGTATGTCCCCAGACACGTGGGTGCGATCCTACAGGGGTTAATTGCTGGGTTTTTTTGTTTGAATGACTCGAACACGCCCGGCTTTTGACGCGCCTCTCTTGGGTGCTCTCGACCACTTCGTCAGGCTGCCTACAAGAACTTGTCGGGCTCCAACGCACCCCCGGCCGACCCCGCCGGAGAAGCGGGAGTGACTTCAGCGATCGGAAAACACACCGGTGCTTTGGTGCAAACGCTCACGACCCTCATCGCGGACAATCAGGTGTGATGGCGAAGACCTCTTAGCACTTTTGGTACCCAGGTGTAGCAGCCCATATTGAGGGTACGACATGTACGAGATGGTTGAATGTAACTGTCTGGGAGTTCGTAGAGACAGCAGGCATGTTTCTCCCTGGGGCATTCCGTGTATCACAAGACGGGACGCAACACTTCACTTATATACGTCTACTTTATATATAGTTTATGTCCTTTTATGTCTACCTTCTGTGTCCTTCCATCATGAGTGCCTTGCTATAACCCCGTCTCGGCCTGCCAGCCCACAATCACCTAAGTACGTAACATATATAAGGAGCGTCGAGTGCGGTATTATCAACCTTTTAGGAAGAGCGTACAACAGGAGTACAAGTATCATCATGCTGCGAGCGTGTCGTACGTCTCCCTCCGTTGGACTTCGGACACATTTCCTAACCCAGCAGTCCGGGCCACTTGGTGTGGTCGGTCGATGCTGTGATCGTCGCTTTTTTTCGACACGTTTCCCCTCGAAGTCTCAAAGGGGTTAACTCGTGTGCGACTCCGCTGTCAAGCTCGTCCGCCAGTGACCCGATTGCTTGGAGATGGTGGAACGGTAGGCGTTACCTCTCCGGCGTTCACGGTTTTCTTGTTTAGCGAGGTCGCTTAGATCGACCGATGGCGCGAAGAACGATCCGACGCTGCAGCGCAGTGGTCCGTTTTGCGAGAGACGATACTAGGTAGAGGGTGTATGTACCCAATGGCTCCTGGAGTGTTAGGTTTTGTTTGTGTCCGCATCGTTCGCGCAGTCGCGCCCGCACACGCATCTCGGCCTCGAGCAACGTTAACTTTTTTTTGCGAGGGATGGCCTTCTTCATCTCAGCAGTGACCTGACGCCCCGTGTACGTGTGTTGTGAATCGACAATCAGGGGAAGGAAGCAGAGACGGTGTGTCGTGTCTTATCGCAACTGGCGCCCCCCCTAAGGTTGGAGCCTGAGTGCCTCGAGGCGTACGCGGCATCGCTCAAAGTCGTGTGTCGGGAGCAGCGCGTCAACTCCCCCGTCCTGGCGAAGGCCGTGGTATCGTTGTACGTGCAGGTGAGTGGTGTGCGCTTTGCAGAGCTACCTATCAGTAGGTCGCGTGGACGCGCTGCGTATGCGGCCGGAATATAATCGTGCTCTTTCGCTACGCACGAACAAATATGACGGCCTTGTTTTGTTGCTGCATCTGCGTGAAGAACAGGGTTGTTGCGGTTCATGATACAAGTGGCCGTATACGTGGTAGTCATTAAACGCGTCTTCCCCACACCCCTATCCCTTGCGTTGCTACTTCAGGCTCACATGTCAATCAAAGCCAAGGACGGGAACTTGGGCGCGCTCCATGACCTGGCAACACAGGTGCGCGCTGTGCTCTGAGATAGATCGGGGCGAGTTTGGCAGAAAACGGGTCGATGTGACACTATCAATATTTTGGGCATGTTGATGAATAATCGCGCCGCGCCTACCTATATTGACTACGCGAGGCCCGCGGCTCCCATGCGTGTCGACGCTCGCCTTTTGTTTTGTTGACCCCAAGCACTACTCTTACCCTTGTTAGTCTGGACCCCCACGCTATTTAGTTCGCATGAAACTATCGCGTCATCGCAGGTCCGTGCTTGCCTTGGCCTTCTTGAGGAAGGCGATGAGGAGGAGGAAGACGAACCGCCAGCGCTGTCTTTCCGCATCATCAATAACTACACCGTGGCTTCCATCAGCGAGGTGGGGACCCACGGCCTGCAGCCGTTTTTGTTTATAGAAATCAATCAACGTCGCTGCCTCGTGAAAGCTGAACAACTGCTTACACATAAGGGCCGTTTTTAACGACACGTAAAATAACAAATACATGGCCAATGGCCATAACATGAAAAATTCGACTTTGTACAATGTCCGTACTTTCGCCTATCGTTTTTTGGATATTCACCTAGTCCTTCGTTGGCATTTTTAGTTTTTTTTTAGTTTGCTATTTCATTTGGCAAGTTTTTTAACCGCCGCCATGTCGCCCTGACAGTCCTTACTTGTATATACGTCGGCAGGTGACTGTTGGAGCTATCGAGGCGTGCATCGACGACGTCGAGTACGCCCTGCGCCTAATGCACAAGGCAGCACTCGCCAGACAGGCCCGTGTTGCCGCGCAAACACCGGAGGGCTTGGAGCAGAGCTTCCGGCACGGGTGCGGGGCAGGGTCTCAGCAATCTGACGGCACAGTTTCTGAGGCAAGTGCAGTGCGCTTACTTCTGTAGCGAGTGGCTAGGGGGGTTCAAAAGGGCGAGAAATCACGAGGTTTTGCTGCCGCGAGGCATTGCTTCCGCGATGATGCGCGGGTTCGTTGGCATGCCGATTCCGGTCCGCGGCTTGCGTGTCCGTAGTTTATGCCTTTTTGGGTACATCCGAGGTCCTTCTCGGACCCTAGCCTGGTTTTTGACGGGTGGTATGACCTGCTGGTGAGGTGCATGGTTCGAAGTTTTGCTCCGAGCCATCTCCCGTGAAAGGTTTTCCCGTTGCCACCGTTCTTTCTTTCCATCAGTTTTGGCGCCTCTATATGCAGTGTCCTATCTTTGACGGCGGATTTTTTAACCGGTCTGCATGCAGTATCCTATATTTAAAGACGGATTTTCGATGGATCTGCGCGGTCTAGCGCTGTCTGTGCCTCAGCTGCGCAAGGTCGTAGCGGCGCCCGTGCTCGTACCGGCATGAAAACGCAGATGCGCCCAGCGACCGCCACCCATCCTTCTCGGTTGCATCAGGTCACCATGCTTCACTTATGTGCATCATTTTCATTTTGGTTTGCTTTTTTTTTCCTGAGGTATTCTTCCACTCCAGAGTGATTAGAGCCAGTCCTGTGACCACGGATTAAATTATGGAGATGAACTTAGGTGAGAACACCAACACCAACACCAACAATCACAACAACAACAACAACAACAACAACAACCAGTAACCAGGAGGCCCACTTTTCTTTTGTTGCGCGCACGTAACCCAGGACGGTCTTAGCTCGGACGGCTCCGCGGACCTGGATCGAAACTCAGATTCAGACTCGGATGCTGCGGGGGTGCGCAGCGACGGGAGCAGCGGCGAGCGCGACCCGTTGGATCGCAGAGAGACCGTTGTGTGTGACCGGTTGCGGGTTGTGATGCAGACCATAACCGTACTTGCCGGGACGAGGCTAGAGGGGCGATCGATGGAGAAGTTGGTGTCGAGCGCGAGCCGCGTTTTCCGCGCCATCACGAAGGTGCGTTTTTTTAACTCAAATCTTACATCAGCTTTCGTAAGTATACGAGTAATAGGTATATGTGCCACATTTTTTGGGGAATGCGGTAGGGAAAAATGCGCCCATGCTTGGCAAAAATGTGTTGGATAGCTTTTGATCTACTTTTAACTGGCTAGTTACTGGTTGCAGGCTCGTACCGCGACAAACGTAACTTTTACCGCGATACTATTGATTTATCGATACCGTGCAATATGTTTTACCGCGAAGCTGTGTTACTGACCACCTTTTCCCGTGAAGCCACGTTTCCGTCCGATATATGTCTGGCGGAGTCGTGAGGCGCGAGAGCACGACACACGGGAGTGTTAACTGTTGGTTGGATACACGAAGGTGGATTGCATCGTTTTTTTTCCTCGTCGGCACTGTCGCCCCTTGCACCTCGCACCCATGTCGGTCGTCTCGCCAATCTTGAGATATCGTCTCCCTCGAGCATGGAAATTAATGAATGTCTTGAATTAGTATGAATTAATTCGATTTCACCAGCCCCCTTTTGTACATTTAAAGTCATTTCTCGAATGTGGAAAGTAATTTATTGTTTCGGTACGACTGTTGTTTTCACGTTTTTTATAGTGTAATCAGTCATAAAACACCTTTGATCACACTATGTATGCCCTACACACGTATTAATAGCAGATTGTGCAACATTTGGTCTCATGTCGTGATTGCTTTTGGTTTATTTTGGTTGATGTCTTTTTTTTTCTCCTCGCTGTTTGGTTTCCTGTCCGCCGCAGGTTCTGAAGGTGCGCCTGTCGCTTAAGAGGGCCTACGTCGGGCTGGGTCTAAAAAGTGTTCTGAGGTCCAAGCAAGACTTCACCGCTGCCCTTCATTCGCTCCTCCCACACCTCGAGGACGAGAAAGGGAGCAAAGTAACCAAGAACAACATCACTCGACAAAGCCGCCTCGTGCCCACGCTCATTTTTCAGGTACTATATATTGTTGTATCATCGGGCAATTATGTTTCTCAAACACCGTTTGTCGTTTTCTGTTAGTGCTTGATGTTGCTTGGACGTTCGGCGAGGGGCAACCTGAGATTGAATTGAAGCGAATGTCGGCGTGAGTGCAAACATGTGGACAGGTACGCCTAAGCATGTAAACATACCAATTTGAGTGAAATTCCGTCGAAACGAAAAAACCTTCGAACGCAGTATACCGGCATGATATGTATGTTATGTTCGGCGTTTCCAAACTCCGCCCGATGCGCGTGGGACCATCGACGTACCGTCCTTCTTGCTGCCGGTAATTCGGTACGAGCTCCCCACCCCACCACCAACCCTAAGGCTCGCATAACACCTGTACCTACCCAATTTGTCTGTTAACGTGTCTACCTTGACCCTGACCCCTTCCTCCCGTCTGGCAGATGGAGGAATGCGATGTCCAGCTCCTCCTGCTCGGCAAATTGTGCAAGGGTTCTCTGGACTTGCCGAGGTGGGTCAGCAGCCGCGTCGACCGCGATTTTAGGATCGACCAGAATGCTATCGCCGGTTGCCAGGAGCATTCGCGGGGCTTGCGCGAGAAGAGGAAGCGCAAGGGCAAGGCCGGGAGCAGCTCTGCGTCGAAGAAGAAATCGAATGCACAGGCGAGTTTCGTTACAGCGTCGCCTTGTTTTTTTATTATATCGGGCGCACAGGCGAGTGTCTATACCGCGTCGCCGCCGGTGCAGGTTGGTGGAAGAGAAAACCCGCTAAAGTAGGCGGATATTGCCCGCGCGTTCACCCTCGTGCCGCGTATGAGGTTATGGTTCTGCGTTAACCCTTTACAGCTGAAAACATTTTCCTATACTAATTCTAAGTATTTCCCCCCCCCCAAAATGCGAATGCAGCTCTGAAAGCTTTAACGCCGTTAGTGTATCTATTTTTTGGGTTGGCCATTCGCTGATTTGGTTTGGGTATTCTCTCTGACAGGCGAGAAAGGACATGGAAGCCGAAGACGGCAGCGGAGGAGAGGGAGGGGATGGCGAGGGTGGCAAGGATGAAGAAGAGGAGGAGGAGGAGGAGGGGGAAGGAGAAAACGGAGATGAGGATGAAGACGACGAGGAGGAGGACGGCGAAGACGAGGAGGAGGGGGAAGAAGAGGGACGGTAGGATGGTGGGAACGGATAGGATAGCGCTTAAGTTTGTCATGGCTAGTCGCGGGAAGAGGAAGGCGAGAGAGGAGTTCGAGAAAACAGGCGCGGCGTGTGCGTGGAGAACGTTTGTGAATGTTCTACTGCTCTGGCGGCACCACCTGACGCAAGAGGTTGCAAGGCACCGCCTATTTCCGTTGCCGGTTTGGGGTTTGGTGTCATGTGAACTGCCGTGAAAGTAGCGAAACAGCAGGTTTCGGTAGAGAACAGCTTGTTAATCCACTGGAGCTCATGGCAAAACAACCCTGCGTGGCTTCCGCGCATGTGTTGTACCTTGTATTTGTTCGATTTTTTGGAGCGACGAGTGCGGTCGTCCGGAGCAGTGAGCGGTATCACCACAAAGCTCCACATGTGCATTGCACAGCATTGCCGCGCTCTACAATTATTACCATTCAATATTCCGCGTTGGGGTGCAATTTTACACGACCCGAAAACCTGTGGTCAACGCCTATGCTATTATAGCTGCGCTGTACTTACGCGTAGCTAACTCGTCCAATTTCCGCACCATCTGTGGACGCCATCTAGGTTTTGAAGCTTCTGTCTGCAGTGCTTGACTGCAAGAGGCACGACACAAACACAAGTTGCGTTTCCGCAAGTGTTTGGACCGCAGTGCCACGTCACACACGTAGCAAACAATGATCACGACTACGCGTAGGGCTGTGAGTTGGCTAGACTTGAAGGGTAGTCATTGGTTGGCTGGCGAAATAAGCCGGCCAACTTAATACTGCAGTTTTCTGATTGGTCAATCTTGCTACTGGTGCAACAGCTTTTTGAATTGAGCTCCTCTTGCTGCTGCTGCTGCTTTGTTCAAGGCCATACGAAATACGAATACTCCTTCCTCCTGTCCTCTGTATCTTTGAATGTAAGCAGAATAATAACAAACGGGCGAGCTCGCACACAATTAATAACTCGTGACGCTGGTTTCTCTCTGCTTGCGGTCTCGAGGTCAGTGAGGTTGAAATAGAATGTTCTCGAATTGATTACTATTTACGGTGGACCATAGTAATCAGGACCTACGATACGCACAAAAACCTATACATTACCCTATTTTTACTAATCATATTTGGTCCTAATTACTATGTACCCCCGTAATATGGGGAGTAAATGTAGGCCAAAGTGTGGGGTAAACGGTCGATTTTCCGAAAAAAAAGAGAAAAATAATAGAAAAACCGAAGACTGACGTTATCATCCACGGCCAATTTACCGATTTTTTTATTTTTTCCGAAAAGTGACGTCACGATTTCGGAATCGTGACAAATGTCGACCAAGGGTTTTCTACCAATAAAAAATTCCAACCTAAAAAATTAACCAATCAGAAAACTGCGGGCACGAGATGTCTTTCTCGATAAAAACACGTGAGCCACAAACGCACCAGTCAGATAAAAAGGCGCAGAAGTCCGATAATTACCGCACACAACTAACTGAAATACCTAGCTGTAGCTAACTCATAACTACAGTAGTCGGCGACGTACAGGCAGCCAACACACAGCAGTATCAGACACTTTTAAACACGGGACGAGGGCGCCCAGAAAAAAAAACCCATGACCCACCGGGGGG
>JAYJMJ010000552.1:5505723-5519029 GCA_036873875.1 Laminaria ephemera | reverse complement strand
ATTCTCTGTCGGCAACCGACCCCTATACCCAGCTACTGTCCGCCAGCGGGTAAACCTATTGAGACTCCTGACTATTAGGAAACACATGTACTACTCGTACTTTACAGCAGTCGGAGTATGTACACGAAGGACAGCACCACTGCTGCGGCACGGGTACGCGTGCTTCGCGGTTCCCTGTATGCATCCTAGCCATGCATTTGCATAACAGTGTTATATATCTTGTGGGCTACATTCATCCTCCAACGGCTCACAAGACTCAGATCAATTGCGGTTTACCCACATAATTAGGACTATCGCCAACTACGTATATGGTATGTAATGCATGATAACTCGTTGATGTCTTTGTTCCAAAATATGGCCCCTCCGCCATTGGGGCGGAGGGGCCCGCCCTAATCCCTTGTCATACATGCTGTTGAGATTCAACAGCTATGCAACACGGCTGTCGTTTGTGCAATGTTCTCCCGTCAATTTACTCGTAGTAGTTACTGTAGTAGAAACAGCATCGATGCCCTCCAATGTACTCGACCTCGCCTTGCTCTTGGCAACAGGTCTCCACCGCGCAGCGTACGAGTGGCCGTGTATGAAGCGTTCCAGCCCGTTGTGATGATGCGCTAGCAGAGGGCGTGGCCGAGGGTGGGGCGGAGGGTGAGGCCAGAGTACGGCAGCTAAGGGCGCAGCAGCAGAGACTGCTTATCAGCGCCATAGAGAGTAAGATTGCGCACGGAGACTCGCGGAGTCGCCGGCGACGCGACGTCGGCGTCTTGATTTCAACCGAGATCGCAACGCTGGACCGCATGGCTCATGTACACCTTGCCCTCCAATGCGTTGCTGTAGATTTTGTGAACAATAGGAAGCAGAGCGGGCGCGTCCTGGTCCTTTGGCTGATATGGGAGGTCGTTTTGTTTTTTTCGCTCTCAAATCCTGGACGCAACGTAGTGTACACTGGCTACGCGGTTCGCTCGCTCAGACTACCCTCTACGCGCAGAACCCTGATTGCTGCTGTTGGTTTTTGGTGAAACCTAGGGGTGCGGATGCGTGCTGACCCTTTTGTTGGGATGGGGGGTCATTCTGTGTTTATGCTGTCAAATCATGTGCGTCGTGTGTTGATCTGCTGCTGCCGTAGATTTTGGGTGAATCAAACAACAGTGTGCGGGCGCGTGCTGATCCTTTTGTTGAGATTGGATATTGTTCTGGTTTTGAGTGGGCGCGTACTGATCCTTTCGTAGTGATGGAACACCGTTTTGGTTTCTGTTTTTTTGCCAAATCACATGCATTGTGAGGAGGTCCGGCCAAATGTGACAAATGGTTTTCTCGAGAGGGAGGGGCAAGCGGTCGTAAAGTTTAGCTTTTAGATTTTTGTGTCAAGCAAGCTTCTGCCTGCGCGGCTGCTGAGAGGTCGCTTTCGAGGTAGCCCACCCACTCCTGCTCCTGCTCCCAGGAGTATAGTAATCCTTGCCACCTTCTGTTGAGTCTGCTCGGGGTAAGGCTGTGGGGTGTCGCACAGTCTTGTACGGCGAAACATATGTATAGTAGGTGGAAGGCCTGTTTTCCCCAGGATATTTATATCTTTGGTGTAACTGTCGTGACGAACCGACGGTGCGACGTCCGAGGTGGACGTCTTCACACTCTCTGACAATACAACACGAGTCCTTCCAACCATGATAATGAGTTCTGTTTTCTCGCCTAACTGCTATGACCTGTCACGCCCCAAGACTCTCGATTCCGCTAGCTGATCCGTCGAAACGTCATGGGCTAGGGGCAGCGGTTAGAGCGATCCCTATCTCGCAAAGACGGAGGAAATAATTGAACAGAGAATAGGAGATATATATACGAGCAAAGTTGGACGAGGAATACCGCTCGCTGAGAGCATAAACGAAGGAGCTGCCAGACGAGCCAGACTCTCGGATAGGCGACAGAGCGGGGATCGGTTCATGAAATGGGGTGGAATAAGAAGGGAAGGAGGAGCAAGCGGCTCTGACAGCTGGGGGGAACCGAAGAAGACGATGGGGGAACGGAGGATCTGGCCAGCAGCAGTACCCGCAACAGTACTCGCAGTAGAAGCAGCAGCATGGAGGAGGTTGGAGTGGTGGTGGTCAACAGCAGTGGCAATCAGAGTAGTGCCGGGCTGTGCTCGGTGGCCGTGGTAGAGGCAATTTCGGCCGGCAACGAGTTTCCGCTCATAAACAGGCTCTGAGTCTACGAACGGCACACTTTGTGTCCCAAGACGAGCCTGAGCATGCTTTTGCTAGACAGACTGCTGCTGTAGCGATGTCTGATAGAAATATTTAGATGCGTGACAGCGCAGCTATTGACCACATGACTGGAGACCCTGAGCAGGTGTTTAATCGTCAGATCCCCCTATGGACCAACAATGGGTTACGATTGGTGATGGTACAGTGAAGAAGGTTCTTTTCGTAGGAATTTTGAACTTGAAGCTGCACTGCGATACAGATGTAGGCGTACAGTTGCCGCGAGTATACGTAGTTGACCAGCTTGTTAACAACCTATTCTCACTGCACGCAGTACAGGCCAAGCATGCCGTCACACTAGATTCGATTGGAGTTCACCTCTTGGAAGGCAAGATCACTTTCCCTCGAAGGGCCACAGGGTCGTCGTATGTGCTACAAGGCTTCCCCCCTCGCACCCCGTAAAGCTAGCTGCAGTCACTTCGGTATCCCCTCCCCTCCCTCCCCCGCTCCCGCCTACAGCAGTAGAGCAGAATGGAGTGCGTGCGAACGATTTTTGCCGCCCCCGCCTACTGTAGAGTTTAATGGAGAGCGTGTGGTTGATTATCTCCTGCTCCCGCCTACAGTAGAGTTGAATGGAGTGCATGCGAATGATTTTCTCACGCCCCCGCCTACAGTAGAGCTGAATGGAACGCTTGTGGACAATTTTCTCCCGCCCCCGCTTAGAGTAGAGTTGAATGAAGTGCGTGCGAATATTTTCTCCAGTCCGCGCCTACAGTAGAGCAAAATGGCGTGCGTGCGGATGATTTTCTCCCGCCCCCGCCTACAGTAGAGTCGAATGGAGTGCGTGTGGATGATTTTCTCCAGCCCCCGCCTGCAGAAGAGCTGATTGGAGTGCGTGTTGAGGATTATCTCCCGCCCCCGCTTACAGCAGTAGAGTTTAATGGAGTACATGTGGACGATTTCCCCCCGCATACAGTAGGTTTGGATGACGATTTACGCCCCCTGGGTGATTTTCCCCTCACGCCGACTCTAGGAAAGTGTGTAGAGCCTTCCGTATCGCCTGTTGGACAGCGTGTAGAGCCTTCGGAATCGGTAACCCCCACGTTCTCTATTACGAAAATCAAGATGGCCGCTGTAGTACTGGCCCCGGTCACGCAGAAAGCTTTATCGGTAAGCGCCCTTTCTCTGAGATGGACATTAACATCTTTCACGCCACCCCCGATGCCAACGACTATATTTTAAGGGCAACGGCGCGACAGTGTGGTATCGGCCTGACTGGAGAGCTCGTCCCCTGCGCCGGGTGTTCTATGGCGAAGGGGGGCAGGGCGGGAGTGTCGAGATCGACGTCCTCGCCGGACGTGACGTGGGCGTACCCTCGCACAGAGCTGGTGGCGCCGCCGCTGACAGCGGGGTGTGGGGCGACTTCGTACGCTGCTACGCCGACGCCACCAGAACTGTCGGATGTGTGGCATGTGCCAGCGCCTGCCATGCCGCCGCGGCCACCACCGCAGCCGCCGCCACTGGAGCCGCCGCCGCTGGAGCCGCCGCCACCGCCTGCTGAGTCGTCGCGTGCCGCGATCGTTAACGATCGGCCGCTCCCCGAACCCCCCCCCCGTTTTGAAGGGAGTGACGTCGTGAAGGGGGTGATTTTGAAGTTTTATTTTGGCTGGAATGGAGTAGGTTTGCATTGAATCAAGATGGATGAATGTAGATTAAATGAAAGGGGTCATTGTTTGATTGGGGAATCTTTTTGGGAAACAGAGAACATATTAATCGGAGGAGACGATTGGTATCACGTCCGAGTGAGAAGTAATTGACGTGACGGATAATCCGAGCATTGGCGTAAATGTGGTAGTGTTTACAAAGTTAGTTATTTTTGGGAGAATTGGTATGCATTCAGGAGGTGTACTTTTGAAAATTGGTTTATGTTTTTGGTTCGTTTGATTGCCGTTTTTAATTGGCAGTTAGTAAGTTATTTTTATGCTGAGTTGATGTGCTTGAACAATTGCCGTTTTACCTGGCAATGGTGATGATACAACAAGGGGATTTCCAACAGGGGGGCTGTTGTAGTTCATTAAGCTGTTTGATTCTATTTGGTTTTGATTTCTTTGATTTGTGTGTTGTTATAGGAGGTTTCCCACGAGCTTTTTCCCTTCTTTATATGTAAATGGATACACTATACCGTACACCGAGCAGGGGGGCTGTTGAGTATGCTCGGAGTAAGGCTATGAGGTGTCGCACCGTCTTGTGCGGTGGAATACGTATAGTAGGTGGAAAGCATGTTTTCCCCGGGATATATCTTTGGTGTAACGGCTGTGACGAACCGACGTCTCGACGACCGAGGTGAACGTCTTCTCTCTGATAATACAACACGAGTCCTTCCAACCATGATCGTGAGTGCTGTTTGCCTCGCCTAACTGCAAAGACCTGCCCAGCTCCAGACTCTTGATTAGATGCACCCCGGACAGACACGGCTCTGACTACAGTCACATCACCGTGACGAGCCCTATCCTAATAAAAGATGCTTTAAATATAATAGGAGAACGGTGTTTTGTGGCTCGTCTGGTAGTGTTTGGCATTAATATGCCAAGTGCCAGTTTTAGTGTCAGGGGGCGGAGTGTTTGGCATTAATATGCCAAGTGCCAGTTTTAGTGTCAGGGGGCGGTTAGTCAAGGCAGTAAGCCTTACTATCTGGTCGTGCGGATCATTGGGGGTAGTGATTACTCCGTCTCATTGTCCGAGGACTATTTTGGGGTCCGCGGATCGGAATAATAACAAAATCGAAAAGCGCTGGAGCCGCGGTTCTCGCCCGTTTCTGGCCCGTTTGGGTCCGGGTTAAGGTCAGGGATACGGTTAGGGTTAGGGGTCGGGTTGGGTCTACGCCCGTACCTTCATCCCACCAGGAAGTGTTTCCTAGCTCGCAAACGCGAACAGCCTACACCCCAAAGATCCGCGCGACCAGGTAGTAAAGTGAGTAACGTGAGCTCAGTCAAGGGATCAAACCGCTGCCTCCTATGAGTACGAGTAGTGTACTTGATCCTAACCCTAATCCTTACCCTGGAACGCTAACCCCACACCCCAATTGGTGAGAGGCCCGATGTATAACGCCACCTTGTAGATTGGATACAAATCGACGAGCAGTTGGAATGCTGAACCCTCTGCACGGTAAAAAAGACCAACGGCAAAGGCATGTCCGGGGGGCGGGGAGCTATACCTGTGACCACGGCTTGTTCAGAATGTCCTTGAAGTGTAAAAACTCCTACGAGTTGAGCTGGAGAATGAAAGCGACGAATACAAAAACACACAACCAACAGCAAACTAACTAACTAACGAACAAACAAACAAACAAACAAACAAACAAACAAACAAACAAACAAACAAACAAGCAAACTAACAAACCAACAACACAAAGCACATTTCCCGCCAGATGCACTTCTCCAGTTAACCCCTTTAAAACAGCGCCCACGTTTTGGGAGACAAACCACTTGATGCTTGTGTGTAATCAGTGTTGCAGTTTATTAAGGGCTACGGGCCGGTTCAAACTACGTCACCATTTTTACCATAAACATGTTCAAAATACACGAAATTAGCGTAAAGCCTTCTGCGGGTCGAGCTGGAGAGTAGAGCGACTATTTAAAAAATAAAAACAGACAAACCAGCAAGTGACCAAACAAACAGGCAGCACGAAAGCTGCGAAGTATGCCCGCCAGTTACAGTTCCCCCGTCCAGGTACAATTCCCCCGTTCCCCAGGTGAAGGTCTGTATATGTTTCCTAAAATTACTTTCCTGTAGCAAGTTTTATTTGCCGGTATACGTACTTAAATTGACAATTAATTCATTTTCTTAGTAGGAGACGATATGCATGTCGCCTTCTGGGCTGTCTCTCGCAATTTCCACAGTCAATAATGGAAAGCGGATATATTCAATTGGTGGTTAGAGCATCGGGGTGAAGGTATTCATTTATTTATGGGGTTTTTCAGGAGAGTATATATCCATATATACCCGTGTAGCTTCAACCACCGCCCAAGTCTCCGCTTGTCGATTTCCGGGGAGTGCTCTGTGCGAGAAAAAAACGAGCCACAGGGCCCACTAACAAGAAAAACATTAACCCCGCCCTCAGTTGTCTTGTGTTGACTGATACTTTTGAAGCGGCATCGTTTTTTTTTATTTTTTTACACGCAAACCATGGTCATTGATCACAACAACTACTGGAGACTACGTCAATAGACGCAGGTTATGCTCGCAGAACAAACATGCCTCTGTACATACAGCGGTCGTCAGTGTTCTCGAGGTTGGAGCCAGCTGTTGTTATCCTATTTGGAATTCCAGAGGGGGAAATTGTGGAAACATTGTGACGTTTACGGCGGCATCGGCCACGCGAAGAGGCCCGGGCTGCTGATAGGGTAGGGCATGTGTGTGTGACCGAAGTGTAGCGGAAGGTGTTGTACGCCACGCGCCCAGCTTGATGACATTTTTACTTTGTTTTGCACTCGCTTCCTGTAAAAGGTTGAGAATACCACGCTTGCTTGCTTGTCATTTTTCAGGCCGCTAGACCTGGGTCCCAGAAGGGTTCATTACAGCGCGTCGCGCGCGTTGGCCTCACCCTCCCTTTAGACCGCCGGGACAGGCCGTTTTGTGCCTACTTGTGGTGGCGGGTTTTGGCGGGGTGTATGCGTTGTCACAAGCTCCGACACTTAATTTTTGGTCTCTGGCATTTTTTTTTCGGTCGGTATAACAGACGTTTTGATGCTGATAGGCCCTTTGGGACTGCAGCGGGGAAAAACGTCGAAAGCAAAGCCGATTTCAGCGTCGGCGACGCAAAAAGCAACCGAGACTACTGGAGTTGAGGATGTGTCCACAGGCCAGTGCGACGTAGGGAGACGTACGACACGCGCGTAGCATGTTGGTTGCACGAGCTATAGTACAAGACGCAGAAGGTCCTGCTGACCAGGTACTATTAATACGTAGCACTCAGGGGACTCACCGACCTATATCCTTCATTAGGACATGTACCCCCCCCGTGTCATAGCACGTACGATCGAAGCATCATACACAGCTCGCAAAGGTGGTGAGTTTAGACGAAATACTCGGTGTCACAGCTGAGTGAGTTGCACTTTTAAGTTTTTTTTTTTGTTATTACCTGGTATGACCCTATATAATTCCTCGACACCCTTTGCCCCGGATAGCGTATCACCCCGAGTTGTGTCGCTCACTATTGGTGGTGTATAACCCTAGTTCTGTCGCTCACTATTGGTGGTGCCGTTTTGTACAAGGGCTGTCTCGATGAAGCGCGAGCGAGTGCTAACTGATGACATTGTGTATGAGGGGTTTTGGCTCGATGAAGGCCGGGCGAGTGCTAACTGATGCCATTTATGTATTTCAGTCGGGGGCTCCCAATAGTGCCGGTATGTGCCAGCCCAATATACCGGCACTATGCAGAGCACCGGCACTATTGAGACTAGAGTTACTATACACGGTTACTTTAGGGAGTTCCAGTTATGCCAAGCGATTTTACCGGCACTATACAGGGCAATGGCACTATTCAACCGGCCCTATTGGGATCCCCCCACTGTATAGGGTGTCTCGATGGAAGCCCCGGGCGTGTTTTTTTTTTTACTTTTGTTCCGTGCGCCGGTGGACTTTGCAGTCGGTCTGTGCTCGGCGGATGGGCCGATCTCTGGATTGATTCCCGTCATCGTCACTTTTTGAGATGGGTCGATATCTGGTTCCATTCCGAACATATCGTCTCCTTCGGAGTTGTAAAATAATGCATGTCTTCAATGAGTATTAATTAATTATATTTCAACATGGAAATTAGTTAATTGTATTAAAGTAGTACCAGTACGAATTAATTAAATTTCACCACCCCCCCCCATATATATTCGTTTCTCTATTGTTCTGCTTTTTCTTGTTTGAAAGTGGCTCAAAGGTTCTTGAATTTCCAGAGCAGTGACGTGAATATGCGGGCTAGTGAGTAGTGCTATGATATACGAAGTATAACCGACACTCTGCGCGTGCTCTCTCTACTACTGCTGACGTGTGTGCGTGTGTGTGTTGGGGGGATAAGAGCCTGCGCGCGGCAGCTTGCCCGATCTCTGCGCATCTTCTAACTGCTACTACTGATAGTGATGTGTTTGTGTTGGGGGGGGGGGGTGGATGCCGAGGCATTTTCGACAGCCTGGATTTTGGTGGGGTGGCAATAGGGCCTGCTGGCGACAAAAATGGTCAGAATCGCTGTGCGAAACACAAGTTTTGCGCAAAACAGACGAGAATGGTCAGTGCGAAATTCGTTTTAGCGCAAAACAGACGAGCATGGTCAGAAATCGCCGTGCGAAGCAGGTGTTTTCGCCAAACAGACAAGAATGGTCAGAATCGCTGTGCGAAACAGGTTTTGCGTAAAACAGCAGTCGGAGGGGGGAATTGTCGGTCTCAGGACTCCATAAAATGGAGACCCGATTTTCGCGTGTTGCACAAACCAGCCGAAGTAAAGTATAGTCTTGCCGGTCATAGGACTCCATAAAATGGAGACCGGCTTTTCGCTCGTCGGCGAACTGGGAGGATTTTTTTAGTGAACGTACACGACTTGCATTAGAAACGGTCTACTCGTACTCGTTAGTATGACATCGTTATTGCTGTGTTTGACATCCGACCATGTGCACCGTGAGTACAACAAATGACGAAGAAACAGAAAACGAAGACCACTACGATGTCAACGTGAATGTACGACAACCAAACCGTTGATTCACAAATATGGCAAGCCCCAAAAACCCAACCTCATGGTTGTTCTTGTCTGATCTATTTCATCCCATTAGCGAACGTCCCATGTGTATGAGTAGCAAAGATGTCTGATGACGTCAACCAAAAAAACGGACATCGGTCACGGGCGTACGCCCTCGCATTGCACACTAAAAACCTAGTAGTTGCGTTACTTGCAAGCGTTCGTCACGGCATATTTTTTCCCTAATTTACCGCCCGTCACACCCCTTAAATGCCGTCATTAGACAAACTTGACCAGTAGCGACTCTCCAAGCTCACGCACAGCAGTACGGGACCGCCTGATTGGTCTACGAATTCCCAAGAAATAATATTCGGGGAAATTTCAAAAATGCGGCATATGTGTCACCCATTGCTATTTTTTTCTGGAACCAGCAATGCTTCAGCCGCCTATTAATAGCTGCTGCCGCCGCCGCACGCGCCGAGGGCACTTACAGGACATGACCCCAGCCCGTCGCCCCCAATGATTTCACCCCCCCCCGCCGTCCGTGTGACCTTCTCGTCTTAGTTATTTGCTCCCACCAACGCACGTACGAATAATGTCTCTCCAAGCTCAGACACAGCACCAGCAGTACGCGAGTCCGATTGGTCTACAAGTTCAAGAAACAAATTTCTGGGAAATTTCAGTCATTCGGCATGTGTCATCCATTGCTGCTTTTTTCTGGAGCCAGCAATGTTTCAGCCGCCTAGCCGCAAGTGCCACACGCGCCGGGGGAGGCCATCTACAGGGACATAACTTCTGCCCTCCCCCACTGCCCACAATGTCTCACAACCATAAGAAGACCCTCTAACCTTGCAGGCGCCGCGACAACCTCTAAAACCTTGCAGACGTCGCAACAACCTCTAAAACCTAGCAGACGTCGCGACAACCTCAAGAACCTCAAGATTTTTTTCAGCCATGCGCTCTTTTCTCCCCGCTTTGGATCGCGTCAACGGAGGAAGAGGGACTCCCCCCGCGACGCAAGAATTAACCACGGAAGGATCGGCTACAGGGGAAGAAGGTGAGAGCTGCCCAGAATGGAATGGAAAGGACTGAAAATAGAACGTAATGCAGTCGTAGTCCCGCGATAGTGCGGTTCCCTTTAGAGCAGGGCCCCATTATAGTGCGGTGAAATTCGCTTGTCACGACCTCGTCTTACAGTGTATCGCACCACCCCTGGATAGTTCGGGGTCCCACTTTAGGGCGGGTATTGTCATCTGACAAGGCACCGCACTGTTGAGGTACCACGACGATGTGCATTTTGCTTCTTAATTTTTACCAGGTACCAGGTATAATTTTATCTCATACTTACTCTCCATCTTCTGCACCAAAGCCGTGGTCACAGGTGTCATCATCTCTTCTCCCCGCCGGTATAATACGTGCCTTCATTTTTATAGCGCAGAGGGTTCAGCATTCCTACTGCTAGTCGATTTTCATCGACACAGGTGTCCTCATCCTTTCTCCCTCCCCTGTACACGTGCCTCCATTGTTCGTCGCACAGAGAGTTCAGTCAGTATTATTCCCACTCCTTTTCGGTTTTCCTCTAAATAGGGAGGGGGGGGGGGGTGGAATGGATTCAGTTTTTTCGAGTATGTTGCCTTAAATGTACCAGGTATTAAAACAATCGTCAGCTATGAGTTTGATCGTCTTCAGCTGCGAGTTTGATCGTTTTGTTCGAAACCCATTATTTATTTGCAGGCTGCTTGTGATTTCACGCGGTCGCGCGTATTACGTAGGGTGTAGCCTCGCGAAAGATGGTGGCCGTGGGTTCCCCTGGATGATTGATAGATACTGTAGTGCTTACCTGGTATACTTTACTGGGGTCAACAAGACGATTTCATAAAGACGGTTTAGCACTAGCAGGGGTACCCGGAGTTAAGAGCACCTCGTGACAAGCCGAAAAAAGCGCTCTCAACTACATGTTGCCCTTATCTGCGGTGGGCAATGTATAGCTGTTAGTGTAAGCGGGATATGCTGATTTCACCGCCTACTAAGTGCCGGAATATCTTATCTTGGGTGCTCTTAGCCCGGGGTACCCACTGTAGCAGCAGCAGCAGCAACGATAACAAGATGAACGACACAGCCAACTAAAAGCAAGTCGGGGGTGAATCTTTATCGGTCGTATAGACACATATATATAGGCGGGGCAATGCAGGGTAATGCAACTAAGTAATTACCAGTTTTTTGTTTTTTTTTTAGTTTAATTAATTTTGAGGGGGGTTGGTAGTTAATAAGCTTTGCAAAAGAGGGACGAAATATAGTATGTGGTGCTTTTGGGCGAGGGGGATCATACATCAAACAAGGCGAACTATAAAACTGGGAAACGTTTCAACACAAAAACAAAAATCCACAACTACGATTCCTGGTTCGTGGCCGTCGGAGGGTCGTGAACCCACGTCTCTCTGTGTTAGCAGAGTGTTCTCGCTGTTGAACTACGACGGCTGAGTGATGTGACAAGAGGTTCAGACGTATGTGTGATGACAGGAGGAGAGATGACAAGGTGACAAGTGAGAGCAGGAGGCGAGCAGTCGTCGTTGCTCCCTCGGCTCTCGGGACAAAGGGCCAATCCAGCGGGGTCTTCCTAAATCCCGCTGCGGAGGATTCATCAGGCAGTACAGCCGCCTCAAAGGATCCGTCGGGCGGATGTGGAGTGGACGGCTCGATGGCAAGATATTGGATATGATGACAATCTCCCGACATACCCAAGCGAAGGCTCCCAGAAACGTAGTATGGAAGGAGCTGGGGTTTCGACTATATGAGTAGGCGGGTTGGTTCCGGAGACATGGTATCCACAACAGCTACAATAATAATAGGGTAGACGTACACCATTTTTTTCCTGAGGCTCTTTCCTCACTTGAGGCCTCGACACCTATTGATAGTGAATCTTTACGGGGGTTTGGCCGTGGCGCCTAAAGTCGGCCACCCGACCCGAACCCTAACCCGAACCCTAACCCGAACGCTATGGGGCGACCTGTGCTTGGATGTTGTGGCTTGTGAAGGCTCTAGGTTGACTCGGCAGACTTGGCTGCTGTGCTTGGAAAGACTCTAGGTTGATTCGGTCGGATTGGGATGCCGTGGTGTGGAGAGACCCTAGGTTGGTTGAGCCGCTTGAGGAGCTCTATGCTTCTCACCGGAATGGATTGGACGGAAAAAAAGTATACTACTACCCGATGAACAATCAATCCCATGGCCTTGGTGCACACTAATAAAATGATTGCAAAAAAAAAAAAGCTTCCGGCGATCTTGGGTTGAGGAGCGCCCGTCATTCACAAACCGTTTCATGCTAAAAAAGGTGCTATCGTACCTCTATTGTCGTATTATAGCACGCGTCGTCTATTATTATTGTGGGCGCGCGCAGCGGTATCATGCGACTAGTATCATGCTGCGTGCGTGTCGAAGATCTCCGCGCATTGTAGTAACTCAGGTACACCCGACACCTTATTTATCAACCCGGTTTGCTTCGTTGATTGATCGATCGATGCTGTTGAAATCATCGCATCCGTTTTTCGACGCTTTTTCCCTCTTGATTTCCCAAACCCACGGTTTTGGGGGACAAACTACTTAAAAATAGTACAGGATCATTTTTCCAGCAGTGAGTGGCTGATCGATGCTGTCGTAATCATCCCTTTTTTGTCGACAGTTTTCTTTCCCTCTTTCTGATGATTTTTCCCAAACGCACGTTTTCGGAGACAAATTACTTGAAAATAGTATGGGATCATTTTTCTAGCGGTCGAAAGGTTAGGTTAAGCGCTGTGAGCTGACGCGCGCCACGATAGAGGGAGCACTTTTCGGCTTTTTTTTTGTTTCTGATTGACGGGGGCTCCTTAACCCAAAATCGTCGGAATGTCATTCTTGCTTTGCAATATGATTTTTTCGTATACCTAGGCCTAGGTTTGTTCATCGGGTTGCACTTCTCAAAATCAGTTTTTGGGTGAGGTTTTTAGAGCTCCTCAAGTGAGGACGGGAAACAAAGTGGCACCTCTTCTATCGCAGCATGTGTTTGTGTTTTCTTCACATTAAAACTGATATTTCCATCCATCTACATCCAGCACAACCAGTGTCCGTGCCAATGCCTCCTATTAATATAGGGAGACGAGCTCTCTCTGTGGTCACAAACTACAAGAAGACATACATACACGTTGCAAGTACAGTAAGGTGATGTTGGCCATGCAGTGGCAACCGCAATGAATACCTATTTGTTTTTTTAGGTTCGTTTTGGGTACGGGGGCGAAGATGACGGTATGGGCACCATTGTCGTCAGGAACAATAGTGCGCAGATGATAGAGCATGCGGGAATGCTCCTACTCGTACAAGTGGCACATTCGGAACCCAACATGGTTGCTGTCTCCGACGTTGGTTGGGT
>JAYJMJ010000552.1:5465534-5476425 GCA_036873875.1 Laminaria ephemera | reverse complement strand
AGCCGAGCCAAGCTGAGCTCAGCTGGGACCTGGTATGATACTGCGGTGCCCTGTGTTCTGTACTACTACTACAGCTACGAAGCAGTATAGTAGTACAATAACTACTACATCAGCAGTAATAGTAAACTTAAAGTAGTAGTATTAATAGTATAATAATAACAAAAGAGAAAAAAACTTTGTAGCAAAGAGAACAGAACAAAGAACCGTACGAAGGATACCCGGTAAGGTTCTGCAAAGAACTCGAAGAAAAGAAAGCAAGCAAATAATTTTTCTTTCGGCAATTAGGGGCTGAGGATGGCCTGAGCGCTCAGGGTATATGCCGAGGGAAGCAACGGCGTGGGGAGGACAAAAATAGATAGTTTCATTATGCAGATTGACGCAAAAATCAGAACGAGTAGCACTAGATAATCGCGTGGTATTCGGGCCCCCGAGCACTCGTGTACTCGCGAGTATCGAGTACCCGGGTACTCGCTGTTTCACCCCTGGAATTCTATACCAGGTACTGTAGTACTTGTCGAGAAGCCCACAGGCGATTGTTTCACTTTTGGAATGGGTTACCTACGTAGGGATTGTTTATGATATACTTCCCAGGGGACGTGATTAAGGGGGTGAAAAGTTGCAATCCACGCGGTTTCCAAGGGTGAAACAGCGAGTACCTGGGTACTCGATACTCGCGAGTCCACGATTACTCGGGGGCTCAAATACCACGCGAGTATCAAGTGCTACTCGTACTCGTCACGAGTATTTGGGAGAAGGGTAATACTCGCGAGTACCCGAGCAATGGACAAAAGGGGTACATCTCTAACGTACAGTAACCGGAACAAGCAAATAAAAAGTTGACTCACCAGGAGGCCCTGAAGCTTCGGGTCTCGAAGGGCGACTTTAAGCCACGAGCACCCTGATATCCGCTCCCTCTGGTCAGCGCTCATCTGCCACTCCTCCTCCTCCCTGTCCTCCCTGCCCCCCCGCCATTGATCCCTGCCCTTGCGAACGCAAGCGGTTGTCGCCGGCTCAACCGCGTCTGCATATTCACCTTCACCTTCACCGCCTCGTGGTCGCTTTCGCGGGCTTTGTCCATCTGCTTGTTTTCTGCTATCCGGCACTACTCGCTTTCCGGTGCAGGGGGGGCGTGGGCTGTCGGCCCCGCCTCCGGCCTTGTGTGCCTTGTTGCAGGCCAGGGAGCAGTAGGGCAAGGCGCACCCGGGGCAGCGGTACTTGGACGCGTTTTGTTTGCAGACGCTGCACGTTTCCGCCTCGATCCTCCCCATCGTTGGTTAGGTGTGTGGAGCTTGGCACGTATGACTGCTGGTGGTGGGTGAGCAAGCGAGAAGGGGGGGGGTCGTGTTACAGAGTGTGTCATACCCTCGGTTAGTGCTGGCACCGGTCTCACAAGCGATACGTGCTGGCCTATGATACCTACATGATACTTGATGTCTGGCACAGCAACAGAGTACTGCTGTACCTGTGGTATGATACTCTGTACCTGGTACCTATCATATCATATGATACGTCCTGGATGATTTTTGAAAGCGTGGTTGACATGCGGAAGGCCGTTCCTAACAACTGACATCCGGCAGAGAAACATACCCTGATCGCGCCGGAGGTCGCTGGCTGGTGTTGATATGGCTCCGGAATCACTCTCGCCTTCTCAGTCGCACACAACTACTGTAGACCTACGCCGTTGAAAGGGGTGTGGTCATGGATGTGTGGATCTGGATGTTGCTGAACTTCGTGGAGTTCACTATATTTTTGCGGCTTTCATAGACCGGGATACTAAACCGTATGCCCCCCCGAAAACACCTTGCATCTGGCGCCAAACCTCTGCACTGCAATCAGCTCACGGCTGATGACGAAAGAAATGGCGAAGTCCGCGACCCATAGATATCGACGGCGAGCTGCGTCGTTGACCTCGATGGTGGCAGCGGCGCTGGCACTGTGCGTGGGGGGGTTGATGGGGTCCGTGTCTGGAAGTACTGAGACGGAGCCTCTGGTTCCCCTCGATACAGCGACTTTGACGAGCAACATGCGGCATTGGACCACGGACTACGCGGTGATGTTCTACGCTCCTTGGTGCCAACACTGCAAGTACGTCATGAGCAGAGTTGAATGAATATGCGTGTGAAGCGTGCTGCATTGGTCTGTGTTTGTTCAGCAGCAATAGCAGAGTTTGCGGTATGTTATACCACGACAGCATATGATTTGTTGTGCGTTTGCCATACTCTCACGTACTGCTTGCTCCTGCTACAGCAGTACTGCTTGCTCCTGCTACAGCAGTACGTACTGCTCCTGCTGAGGTTTACCACGGATATAACAGGTACCAGTATACCGGAGGTACAGCAGTACCAGGTAGCCATGTACCAGGTACCAACGTACCAACACGTGCATCCCTAGTCTAATGGTCCAGAGCTCCTCGTAAGTATGGCACGGCCAACCGTGAGGTGTGTGGCGCCGGCGATGTCGCTGTTCAAACGTTCAAACTACGTATGGCCCATATAACTCGGGTGTTCCTCACAGGACGTCATACTGGATGAGTCGCCGGTAGCAGCCCGACCTGATGTACCTGTAAGCGGTACAGCAGTCAGTATGGTGAGATGATGAGTCCTACGTTAGGAAGGATGTCCCAGTAAGAGAACCAATCTGCTGTACAAATAGAGTTGTACTGCTACGCTACGGCTGTAGCGTAGCTTGCTTCCATCATGGCTACGCATCGTGGTTTCGTACAGCAGTGTTTTTTTTTTTTTGCGCATATTGTTGCTCTGTGCTGGGATGCGCACAGCCGAAGAACCACCACGTGGAAGAGCTGTACCTGGTACAACGTTTACCAAGTACCTGCTCGTACGATCATTTTTGCTGCAACGGGTCAAGTATGTACAGTCGGCGCTCTTTACATTCCCCGAGGGTACAGTGTCAAGTGTCTAGTCGTACGAACTACGAGACATAAGCTTGGCGCGTACGATTACTGCTGTACGAGTACTCGTAGCAGAATGTAATGAGGCGAGAGTGCCTCAAACATGCAGTGGGGAAGACAGCAGTAGTGATAAGAAAATAACATTCCCATCGTATCATAATAGCTTTCAGGGGGGAAAAAACACGAATCGCGAAGCACAGGAACTCGAAATACGCACTGCAGCACGACGACCGCGGCCAACTCGAGACGGCTTCCGACGAAACTATTAATAGTCTCTCGCGTTACTGTAGCGAAAGCTCGTCCGCTTCTGTAGACGTCGGGTTTTTATGGAAATCGGTTATCTGCGGGTCTCGCAATCGATGATGCAAGCGACAACAATGCACAAGAGTACACGACGGACAGACCAACAAACAGACACACTTCTAACATGAAAATTGAATGAAAATCGACGAGCAGGGGGGATGCTGAACCCTCTGCGCTATGAAAATGAAAGTACGTACCGGGGGGGGGGAGGGATGAGACCTGTGGCCACGGCTTGTCCAGAAACTGGAAAGTAAACGTGAGATTCAAAAATAGCAAAAAACTACCGAAAAAAAGGAAGCCTGTACGCACCCCCCAATGAAGAAGGTTGTTTGCCAAAAGGCAAAAACACGGCCGCATTATAGTATTTTGTGTCTGGTAGGTTTTACCGTCGGCATCCAGAAAACAATGCACTCACTCGGCAACGATATTTTGTGTGCGGCGTCCACACGGCAACCTCATTGCAACTCTTCGCGTGCACAGGGAAGCGTTTATGCCGCTGTGGCAGGTGGTGGCGATGCAGCTGGCAGAGGAAGACCCTAAACGGAAGAAGAAACTGGTCATGGCCAAGTTCGATTGCGAGCAGGTTCGTCCTTAGCGTTTGGAAAATCCCTCACCAAATGAATCCACACGTCCGCACTGGTTGGTTGTCGTGCGAGTTTTGCTAAAGCCAAGCCGGAGAGGAAAGCTTAAAAAGTTGGAGCGCGAAAACATACGAACGGCACTTATAGTAGTAGTGTGGAGGACAAGTATCGCTTGTGAGCGCTGTGCTGCTCTCCTGGCGAGACCCGTCTTGAAATTCGTCAGCTCCCACGCTCCTTGAGTTTCTCGGGAAGACGCAATCGCCTGTGACCAAGCCATACGACTCCGCACAACGCCAGCCATGCAGGGGGGGGGTTGTTTATGTGTGTGACGCTATAGGTGATGGCCTTGTCAAGCACAACAACACCGCTCTTATTAAAGCGTGCTAAATGTACGATTTCCAAGTGCTGACAACCAAGTCCCGCTCTTTTTCGGGCGCGATTGGTCATAAATATTCATATTTTCCAGCCACCGGTGTGTAGCCAAGAGCATGTCGTGGAAGAGCCCGCGTCATACCCTGCTGCAGTATGTCAGTGCTGCTGTATCCAAGTGGTTTGTGCCGCGGCGCCTTTGTATGAAAGACAACTTTAGTTATAGACCTGACGGACAAATTGCACCACGGGCGCCAAGAACGTTGTATCATATCAGGCGAAGCCGCTACCAGACATGAAAACCCGGTGACCCTTTTGCGACACGCTACCCCGTCGACGGTTTGGTCGCTGCCCCCGCAGGATACAGCGGCGGCGTCTTTCTGCCAGGAGATCAAGTTGCAATACTACCCCACCTTCATGTTTTTCGGCTCCGGGAAATTCCACGACCACGATCCGATGACGGGGGTGGTTTTGGGGCCCCGACCAACCGCACACGATTCCAGCGCCAAGGTGATACAATTAATATGTTTTCGATCGTCTTCGTCTCTCTTCGTGCGTTGTCGGCGGAAGGTATCTTTAAGTTGAAGTTGACTTGGCCGGGTAGGGGCGCAGTGTGTGCTCGTTTTATTATCTTCTCTAGCCGAAGTCATGAGGATTGATTTGGTTTGGCGGGAAACAAAATGAAAATGACCCGGCTAGATTCGGGAAAATGACGTGTCTTGGCGTTATTTTACGGGCGTCGACGGTACACGCTGGTTTTGTTGGATTCCGGGCAGGGGAAGAGCGCTCTAACGCGGCCAATCGTTTGGCTCCGTAGATCATTGCACAAACAAGGTGGTACTGCGCGCCGCTGGCTCTTTTTTTGCGTGCCCCACCATTGGTCTGCCTCACTGCCACTTTCGTCCTTGGCATAAGAAAATTGGTCTGCCTCAGTGCCACGTACTTCCTTGATGTAAGAAAAACCTGTATGAAGAGGTTGTCCGCCTGCGGTCACGGCGGGCGGTGCTGATCTATTTTCAGGTTGCAGCAGAGTGCTCACGAAAAACATGATCGACGCCGGGTAGCTTGCCCAACAACGTGCTCTGCTAGACTCCGCTCGAAATGCCGCAGGAGTAGTTACAGTACCACCTTGCCGCTTTTGCTCCACGATCGCCCTCGGTGCTCGCTCGGCGCAACAACAGTTTCCAACGAAGGCCATGGTGTACTACGATATTATGGCGGACTGGGTGAAGGCGATGCACTTCGTCAGCAGCTCCAATCGGGTCATGGAGAAGCTGAATTTTCTCGGGGGGAACAAGAAGGCCTCGTCCGAGGAGCGGCTGGTGGCAGAAATCGAAGCTTTGGAGCGACAGGTACGCGCTTTTGACGTGCTTGTCGCACGCTTAGGGCTGTAGCTCTGCCGTTGGTGGGGCTTCTTGTCTATCGTTGAATGGGGGAATGGGGGGTAGATGCGTGTTTTTCTGGTATCTACGTGGTGCGTTATTTCGTGACAATGCTAAGATCAGATGACGGGTGCTTCGCGGAGGGGGGGGTAGGGAGGGCGGTCGTGGTTCTGCATCGTGTGGGAGATGTCAGAGTTCTCTGTATAGGTTTGTTTTGATGTTATGGGTACTGCTGTGCGAGGGTTTAGTGATGTGACAAACCGACAAACTACGGTAAGTAAGAGATAGTTGCGCCTGCTGTGCTCGCGGCTGCAGAACCATCAGCTGCAGGAAGCAATGGCTAGTGGGACCGGCGGAGCAGCGGGCGGCGAGGCGACGGGGCTTCCTTACGGCTACGGGGACCCTTACCACCAGCTATGGGAGGTGCGTGCGATCGCGTTGGATGCTACCGTAGAAACAAACGAATCAATCGACGTCGTGGTTGCAAAGAAGACGGGAGCGCAGCAGCCACGCAGCTCTTTGCGTAGGCTGCGCCACCTTCTAGTCGGTTTTCTGTTTTCTGCTTAAATTTAGGGATGAGATTCTGCTTTGCGTTTGCAGCCTTTGCAGCAGTTGCAGGAAGACAGGAGTGCAGCCACGCGGCTCTTTGCGTAGGCTGCGCCACCGCCCTTTTGGTTGGTTTTCTGTATTCTGCGTAGATTTAGGGATAGGATTTTGCGTTGTGCTTGCAGTCTTTCTACTTGGGCGATCAAATGCTGCCATGTTTTTTGTCACCATGGAGGCAACGTGCCCCCACTATCCTTGACGCCGAATACACCCCGCCCACCGTAGCTACTTATCTGTTTCATTACTTGTTATTTGTACCCACTGGCCCTACGCACGGAAATCGACGTCCCTGCACTTTCGCGACCAGTCGCCCTGTCCGATGTCACCGCACGTGTACGTATGATATAATCCACATGTGATGTACGTACCAGGTATGATGTAATCCACACGTTGTGTACATATGACATAATCCCTGCGTGTGCCAGGTCGCCTACGCCGAAGAGTACGATCCCGTGATGTCTTGCGTGGTGGACATGTCTGTGCAGTACTGCGACATCGAGGGGGTGAAGGAGCAAGACCCGTGGTGCCAAACGCTAGAGGTGAGTCGGTACTCTAGAGGTGCGTGCACGGTCAAGCCGGCCGCCGGGCTGTGGAGCGGAATTATGTCTTGGAGCATGTGCTCATGTCCCACGTGGGAAATACACCACCAGCAACCACCAGCAACAGGTAGTGGTAGTAGTAGTGGTAGTGGTTATCGCTTTTACTACTGCAAAAAGTATCCCAAACGTGTTCCGAGCCGTTTGTCCCCCAAGAACGTGGATGCGTTTCTCAAGGGGTTAACGCGGGGCTACCGCTTGAAATCGCTCGGAAGGAATCGTGCGTCATGTCGGGGTCTACACATCCGAACAAGCCCGCTGACCCTCGCGTTCGGTTGGAACGCTCAAGTGCTGCATCTTCCGCGCGTCGTGCGGCACCCGCGCCTATGCTGGTTGTGTTTTCGACTGCGCGTTTCTTGATGTACTTTGAAGTATATATGTGCAAACGAATAATGCCGGCGAGCTGAACGATACGCGGCGGTGTACACACTTGTAGCGTGCCTCGGGGGCGGGTGTGCTGAGGCGAAGCTTTGGTCCTTCCAGCGGGCCAGAATTAAAAATCGTATAGTTTGATCATTTGACGCGACGCGATGCGCGTGTTGCTTGAAGAGATCGTGGTCCGTGGAAACCGTTGGCATCCGACTAACATTGGCCGAGAAGCGAAAACATTATATATTGGCGTTGGACGGTATTCGCGTCCTCCCCCCCCTCGCGTTATGACAATCAGCAGCACCAGCAGCAACAGAAGTAGCAAATGCAGCGAACGTTTTGTACGAATAGTCACCCCCCAGTTTGTCTCGATTTCTAGCCACCCTTGGCTTGGTTTGCTGTTCCCAATAACGCATCCGTTTCCCGTCCCGTTCCGTTTCGACAATTCGCACTTTCCTGGTCGGCAGTCCTGCATCGCCACCGAGTTCGTGGGTGACGAGTGCTGGCCCTCGAGCTGTCCTCTGCTCGACGAGGGCTGCCAGATCACGAGCTACTGTCTCACCCAAGAGCTCCTCGAGGTGCGTGCGTACACTGTTGGCTTGTAGGGGCAGGCGGGAGGAGGGGGGGGGGAGGGGGGGGGCACCCGTGCATGTGTTGTTAGCTTGCCGAGGCGAGAAGAAGGGGGGGTGAGGACACTTCTGCCCTAACCATGCGTCATTATCGCATTCTCGTGTATCAGCTGCAGGTGGCACAACATGTACCTGATTTGGTATATACCGGTATATACCGATATATAATGTGCAGGGCTCGTTGAAGGGGAAACGTTGATTATGGGACTGTTGGGGTGTTGTTCTTTCGTGTCAGAATTTAGGTGCAGTGCTGGATGGAATATGTAGGTATGATAGCGCTCCCACGCGCTTGAGTCGGCCTGCCGCGACTGCGAGGCAGCAAGAGCACGCCGGCATTTGCAGCGTTGTTTTGCGCGTGTGCGTGCGTATGGAGTGGCATGCTGGAGGGATTCCCGAAGTATGCAGCACGTGTGCGCGTGTGTTTACATTTAGTTTATTCATATATAGATACCGCTTGCTTTCCACGGGATCCCCCCGTGTCACGGCTTGGCCTCGGTAACCGGGCTTATTGGCGGCAGCGATGTTGGTCGCGTAAGATTAACAATGTTATGTGCCTCGCGGTTAGGGCCGCGTTGAGCGTCGAAGACCCGGAGGACTGCTATTTTCGAGGCAGGGACCGACGCCGAGATATGGGGGGGGTCACAAAGTCCTGTGTTTCTTCCCTCTGACCCCGCCGCGTTCTGCCGCGTATATTCCTTCATAAATCCTGGCGCCATATACACCCTTAGTCTAACCCCTTAATTAGTTCAACGTCGTTTTTTGGGACGAAGTGCTTGGGAGTAGAGGGGCACGTTTCGTTGCAGTGGTAAAACTGCACCTTCGTTGTCGGCGACAACGCGCTCGGAATTAGAGTCGGAGAAAAAATGGTGTTATACTAATGTCTCCCCAAAGCGAACAATTAATAGTATACAGCAGTGGTGTACCCGCTTTTAAGACCACCCCGTGACGAGCCAATTCAGGTGGTCTTATCTCTACTATGGTCTTACATTGTACTATTACGGGGGTACATAGTAATTAGGACCAAATATAGTTAGTAAAAATAGGGGAATATATAGGTGTTGGTGTGTATCGTAGGTCCTGATTACTATGGTCCTCCGCAATACTGCAAACATGATCCCGTACTATTTCTAAGTAGTTTTTTGTTCGTGACCAAACGATTTACCTGGTCTTATCTCCCGAAAAGTCTTAAACCGGATGGTCTTACTATGGGTACACCACTGTATGTATTTCCCCCCTAGACTGTAAACAATTAAGGCTCTATGTATGGCAGTATCCCCCAGTGTACCTTCCATTTGTTTGTGATCTGCTATTTTTGTTATTTGTGGTGTATCATATTGCCTTTGCCTCTGCCAGACCACACCACACATTTTTTTTACCTCACTGTCCGTTTCGTTCCCACGGGAAACCGCTCTCCCTCTTGTTCTTACCTTGTACTGTTGCCGCGTTGCCTCAAACGCCACCCCCCCGGGGGCAGACGTACGTGGATATGTTCGAAAAGGCAAAGGAGGCGGAAGAAGGGGGTGTGGCCTTAGCGGGCGAAGACGAAGAGGGGGAGTTCTGGACGTGGCCGGAAGGTGGCGAGGGGGAGGCCGGCCAAGCGGCAGCGACAGCAGCAGCGACAGCGGCAGGGACAGCGGAAAATTTGGGCGTGGGGGAGGAGGTGGGAGCGACCGGCAACACCCTGCCGCCGTTCCTCGGGCGGCGGCCAGCTGCTGCTTCCCATGGAGGCGGAGTGGACAGGGCGGGGGACGAGAGGGGGGATTCCGTGGCGGGATAGAGAGGCTTTGGCGTAGTGGGGGTGTGGTGGGGTGGTGTGCCGTGCTGGTATGGCCGAAACCAACGCGATTGGTCCGAGCGTACAGTGGGCCTTAGCTAGTAGTAAGAACGTAGGGTTCACTTTTGGGGGGGGCGCTAAGAATTTTGGATTCAGAAATCGTGCTCTGCGCCGAGCTCTACAGTGAAGCCTTTATGATAGCATATGCTCTAGTTTAAGGCAACGTTGGTGTCACGTTATGGTTTCAATTCAAGCCTTGCTCAGATTTTGTGTTTCTTATTGGCGATCCCATACTGTATAATAGAAGTCGTCGTGAGGGGGGTGGGGATCAATCTCGTGCATTTTTTTTTTATCATAATTGATATTGTCAGTGACACTAGTAGTACGTATTCCAGTCGTTAGAAGTCATCTTTCCTTGTGTTCGGATATTGAGTACAATAGAGGTCCCTCTATAGTGCCGGTTGCCCGCCATAGTGCCTGTGGTACAGATGGGAAAAACCAGTAGTGGTCGTATGCGGAGTAGTGCCGGTTGCCGCTATAGTGCCGGTATTTCCGGGTGGCACATGCCGGAATTATGGAGGGACCACTATTGTACTGGTAGGTTTTTGATTGCGGTGGTATATTAGCGGCAATGCGGAAGGAGACTGGTGGGCTGGAGTTGGCGCAAGTCGCAACGTAACTATTAATACCTGTTGTGCGCGCAATTTCAACCCCTTTTGAACTGTGCGCACGTTTTTGGGCACAATCCACTTGGGATTAGTGTGGGATAGTTTTTGCGGTGTGGTTCGTAAATGGGTTAAGCTGTCGTCTATGCAATGCAGTCGTCGCTTGTGAGCGAGAGGGGTTTGGCTTGGTAATCGATCTGCCGCTCGAGGCCGTTCTCCGTTCGAATTTTGGAGGGTGCCAAGGTAATGCACATGGCTTACCATCTATTTTTGGGTGTGTTTTTATCTGTCAGTGAAGGCGTTTTCCCGCGCGCTTGGTTTAACAAAGGGTACAAGGTAGGACACAGGGCTACCACCTCTTTTTGGGTTTGATTTTTGTGTAGGTGGCGGCGTTTTCCCCGCGTGCTTGTTCTCACGCACTTCCGTTTATATCTAACGAGACGAAAAATATGACCGAATGCACTGATTTTACTAAAACAAATCAAATACTTTCAGCTGTGAGTTCGACCAGTTGAGCAGTTGATACTCATCCTTGCAAGCTGCGTGATACTTCGGGCGCGCGTTTGTAGATTCTAGACGTGCTCACGGAATGAATAGCTAAGCGACAGAGTGGAATGGAACGACGGACGCGTATAGTTTTTTTTTTGTTATAAGAGTCGGTACAAGAGTACCACAAGAGTACAATTAGAGTAGCGGGGGGGGGGGGGGG
>JAYJMJ010000552.1:5359286-5406397 GCA_036873875.1 Laminaria ephemera | reverse complement strand
GCGCTTTCCGCAAGTCAATTTTTAGCACAAGAAAAAGTCCCTACGAGTACGAGTATGCACTCGGGGGGGCCCGAACCAGCGAAATCGACTTTACTTAGTGGTAACGCGGTTAGACGCATGCTACAATAGAGGTATTAATAGCACTTTTGGCAAAAAAAAAATCTGAATGACGGGGCTCCTTAACCCAAAATCGTCGGAAAACGTCACTCTTGTTTAGCAAAACGAATATTTTTTTACCTAGCTAGGCCACATGGGTTTTGGTCATCGGGTTGCACTTTTAGTTTACTCACAAGCCAAGTTTTTAGGCGAGGTATAAGAACTCCTCAAGTGAGGAGCCTCATAAAAAAAATGGTGCACCTCTGCCGTAGCGTGCGTCGTTAACCCACTACACTACACTATCGTATTATGGAGGGCCATAGTAACCAAGACCCACGATATACACAAAAGCCTATACATCACACTGTTTTTACAGCCCACATTTGGTCCTGGTTATTATGTTCTCCCGTAATAGACGACTAGACCATCGGGGACGCCGATATACTATACCGGGTACACGTCCAACTGTAAGATTTTGTGTGTCATAGGTGGTGTACGCAGCTTGCAAAGATGAGTATCGACCGCTCAATTCGTCGAACTCACAGCTCACGTATTTTGAAATATTTTTCATAAAATATCAGATCCAATGCTCGTGCTCGTACGTAGATCCGGTGTGTTGTATCCGCGTATTATAGCATACCAGTACAACGTGAAACCGTATGATACGAGTACGACAGCAGTACTACCCTACGAATATACAACGTATACTCGTACAAGCCAGCGCTCGACATGGAGGAGCATGCTCATTGCATTGTGGCACTCGCTATTTGGAAGTAATCTGAGCCGATTCTGCCTGCTGCCTACAGCATGCATCCTCCCACTCCCCACACTCGAGCTCGCACCATGCGCGTCGCTCTGTCGGAGCATCCTTGCATGGCTCAATAATTGGCGTCCTCGTATTATACTTGTATCCACGACGACCGCGACGTTGTGGACGTTTCTGCTACATCGGTGGTCTTGACAGAAGCTTGACATAATCTCAGCTTGTATAATATCATACGTGTCGTAACGATTGGCCGTCTTCTACTGCTGCACGCTTTTATGATCTTCTGATTTCTTATCGTACGATGCGCAGCGCCTGCCCAAAGACTTCGAGCCATTCTTCGCGATCGACACAAAAACAAAACTAGGAGTCCAGGACTGTGACACATCAACGCAAGACGAAGGACCAGAAGGCCAAGCCACCACCGCCTGGGCATTTCGGCTGGCGTTTGCGGTGTTCAGCAATCGCGCGTGGGACGGCCTTTACCTTTTGCTCGGCCTTCTGTGGTCGGTTCTGTGCCCCGGATATCTGGATGGAGCCATCGGGATAGAACGCTCGCAGCTGGCTTCGTTGCTGCTGACGATGTTTGGCCTGGTGGTGGCGCCAGTGATTGCGGCGACGATTCTCAAAGCGTTCTTCTACACCAAGCTTAGATCGTGCTTACGCGGGAACATGCGTTCCAAGGTGAGAGGGGTCTTCGACCGTGGAGGCGTCCTACTTTAGCCTTGTTCTTGATGTTTTTTAATCTCACAATATAAACCCGCTCCCTAGCAGGGGGGGGGGAGCGAGTTTATGTAGAGCGTGCTGCGTGTTGCTTTGGATGAGACACCAATCGCTTGAAGACACAGAAAGTGTTTTGTGTATTGAACTCGGCCCTCCACTCGTACCACGCGGCGATTTCAGTTGAGTCAAGAATCGATATTCGAGTTGCGAAAAAGATTGCAATGAACAAGGCTTTGTCGCTCGCAATCAACACAGTTCGGTTATTTCTCGGGATCGACGAACAACACAAAGCGCGGAAATAGGTACACCACCGTGTTACATGAACGAGCACGTCTCAAACGCGCCAACGGGGCCTGTCGCGACCACGGACCCCGGAATTTCCCCAACCCCTTGGTGACATGCAAGCACGCATCGCCTTTCATTTACTGGCGTGTCTGCATCCCGCCACTCACTCAGATGTGCTCGTATAAATGTGTTTTGGACTTCAGAGGGACGAACGACGATAGAAACATGACGATTGCAGCATCACCCACTGCTTGGTTGGAGGATGAAACATTCGATGCCCGCACTACAACGCACGGTGTCGTACAACAGGGGCGCAGCATGATCCTACTCGTACTGCTACGCGCTCTCACTGCTCGTAGACGCTTGATATGGCCAACCTTAAAAAAATGTTATCGCTATCTTGGAGCCTCAAAAGGGTCAATATTAGTAGTACTCATACACCTTTCCGTACGTCCCCTTCGCACACGCGATGCGCGTTCCCTCCGCCTCTTGTGTTTTCACCGTTGTCAAAGAGCGTTTTCTTCGTGCTCGCGACAAAGGCCATTTCGATCCCTCCCGGTTGCGTCGGCTGCTGGCGATGGGGACGCCGAGTGCACGCCCTCGCTGTCGACGGTAGCGGCGGCCAAGAAGACGTAGACTCCCTCGAAGGGGGCACTTCTGGTAGAAAAATGAATGACCGTAAGGAGCGAGCACCGCTCGGGGGTAGCGGGCACCTTCAAACATCGTCGGGGGAGCGAAAAGGCACCAAGAATCAAGAGAGCCAATCGAGCCGGGGGAAGGAAGCCGGGGTGGGAGATGGTTCGGCTATTCGCCCAGGGGGGGGACCAGAGGTTGAGAGGGGTGCTGACAGCGGGAGTGGAGGGGGGGGCGTCAACGGGACGGGCCCGAAAAAAACGACGGGGCTTGAGCTGCCGGCGAGACATTGGATGTGCACCGTGTGCAAGAAGGTTTGCTTTCGACAGTCGCGAAAGTTTGATCGATAGTATTGCCGCCACGGGGGCTTGGTCGGATGAACGTACTGGCCATGCACAGCGCATATAATCGTGTCATTATGGACCCAGCTTATGATTTACCCCGCATCCTTGTGAAATGTGTGCATCGAAAATAGTTTATTAAACAAACCGAACCTCGCTTAGGGGTATTTGTCGTCGTTAATTAGCCGTTGACGGAAATTGTTTATTAGACAGACCAAACCTCGCTTAGATATATATCAAGTGTGGTCGTCGACTAGTTCTTGGTTTCCGTCTGCCTCCTCCAGGTCAATGCTTTCCCCGAGAAGTGGGATGGCCGAGCGGGGAAGGCGGTGGAGGTCGTGATCAAGCGTAAGAAAGTGGACACGCAGGCTATGTACGGGTCCTTCAAGACCAAGCTCGCGCTGCCGGTGTGCGCCAAGTGCCACGCGCCTTTCAACTACTCCTGGAGGAACGGAAGACGGGACGAAGGCGTACAGCACGAGCACGTAGACGGACGCGGACACCCGTTAAGTTTGAGCAGGAAAGTCCTTCGACCTTCGACCTCAGCGAGCACCTGCGGGGCGGGAGACACGGCCGATGATTCTTCTGCGATAACCTCGCGCCCGCGAAAGTTAGTGAAGATGGTTGGATCGATCCGTAACTTTGTCCTCCACCCGCGAGAGGCAACGAAAGGGACAGGAGATAAAGGAGCGGTCGACGACAATGCAGATCCAGAGCTTTGGTACGGAAACGAGTTCCGTCGCCAGCTCAAGACCTACTTCAATCCCGAGCTCGAGCGACCCTCCTTGTCGCTCAGAGGGGGGCGCTATCCGATAGGCGCCAGGGTTGCCTGTTTCGCTGGGAAGGACACGTGGTACCCCGGAGCCGTGGCGACCTCTCGCGAGAACAACACGTACGACGTTCGCTACGACAACGGGGACGTCGCTCAGCATGTGTTCCCGCACATGATCCGCTTCGAACCGACCCACTCGGACTCTGGACTCCTCTGCTTCTACTACGGCCTCGCACTCGCGGCCGCGGCGGCATGGCCTCTCATGGGCGTCTCATACTTTTCCACTAGCACCACAGCTTCCGGGTTGGGAGCCGCGATAGCTGTGCCCGCGCTTCTTGTGGGCCTTACCGGTACGGTGGCCGTGGCGGTGCAGTTTGGGATCATCTACCGCGAGAACAAAAGCACAGGGCTTCGCATGATGGTGCAATACGCGGTGGTTGCCGCGCTGCCATCGGCATCGCTCGCTCTGGTGGGCATTACGGCTATCGCCAAAGCTCTGCACCCGTCGTCCACAGGCTCGTGGGTAAAGGTGAGAGAGGGGGGTGTTGCAAGTTTGTTTTGGCGGTTCCGATGGGAGAGTGAACGACGGTGGCGGAGAAACGTAAAGGCTTGCTTTCGAAACCGAGAACGCGATCCAGATTAGCCGAACATTGCAAGCACCACAAACCCAAAGGGGGTTCGTTCAGATCATACAACAGCTCTTATGTGCCGACAGCATAGCCAAGAGCTTCCCATCTGCGACAGATGTCGCCGGTGTCTGACCGTTCGAGGCGGTATCGTGGGACCACCAAAAGCGTTGGCGTCAGCGCTGTCGTCAACATACCCCCCAAACTCGTGTCTATCCTCATCGCGCGTTTCAACAACCCTCAAACCAGATGCTACTACTCCCGTCGATGCTCTTCAGCATCACCGGGGGTGGCTACGCCCACGCGGTGTCGCCGGCGTACGGCATAGCCTGGGCGGCCGCGTCACCCCCGTGGCTCCTGTTCCTTCTCCTCGTGTCCCTCCGCCTGGACGGTGCTGCGGGGGACGCTAACCCTGCCTTCGGGCGCATGCAATGGCTAGGGGTGTTTTTCCCTCTTTGGTTGGTTATCTTGATGGTGGTAGCGGCATTCTGCGTGTTACCGTGCGTTTGGGACATTAAGGTGTTTCCGGAGGCCAGTGACACTCCTGGAGCGTGGCAGGTCTGGTTGTCGAGTCTGGCGGGACGGGGTAGGGACGCTATGGGGGAAGCCGTTCGCGCGAGAGGGAGAAAGGGGTGTGACGCGACCGCGGTCGGTGTTGATGACAGCGGGGAGCAGGGCTCTCAGAATAAGGTCGGACACGACGGGGATTCCTCTTTCCACTAGCCTCGGATTGTCGAGTATTGCTTGGTAATCGCTGGCAACTTGCAATAACAGGTGTAATGCGACAAGGCACGGGTGGGATGGCGCAGCTTTACGAAAATCCCCCGCTCGACTCGTCCAATAAAAAAATCGTTGTTGTATCGGGGCGGTCGCTAGCTGCTGGTCTCGGCAAATGAATGCATCAGATTCGTGACCTTTTCTGATCGCGCTTTGTCCCGTGCCGCCTTCCATCGAGCTGATTATTTGGAGTCGCTCGACAACATGTGTTTTTCTCTGTGCTTTAGCGACCATTAAGAACGACTAGCTCCCACATTTCCTTCGAACCTTAAACGTTCTAGAGTAAAAATATTGTTTTGCAGTCATTAAAGATCGGACGAGCAGCCCGAGATGGCTCAAGACACTCTCTTCAGGCAGGAACCTGTTGGCATCATCTCATTACGTAGAGCAGCCGGAAAATATGTTATCGACGCCTGACCGCCAATGTTATGTGATCCGATTCGACCGGCGATCAAGCGCTGGCTGTTGGCAGCGATCGTTGGACTGAGACGCGAACAACCCGAGGGGGTCCCGCTCTCATGGGCCTGCGAGGAACATATGGTCGTCTACCTGCCAGTCACGCCCAATCGCCGCCATCGCGACCTCCTGGTCGACGTGGCTACCCCAACTTGACACCAACATGTGCGTTTTAAACGCAGCAAACGTTGTTGCGGCCGAGGATGGTTGTTGTCGTGAAACTGTCATTATGTAAAACAGTTCCTCGCAAAAACGTGTCTTACATCAAACAACGCCAGCCTCACCCTACTTGGAAGTGGCTACTTGGAAGTGGCGTGTCACGCTCTGTCTGGCTGCACCGTTAACACCTCCGAACACCGAATTCCTCCAATATTTTTCACGGGACAGGCGCGAACGGCACACACGCGCCAGTTTCACTTCGTCTCGCCTCGACACATCATACCTTACGATCCCACCAACCAAAATCCAAAGCAAACTGCTCTCTCCACTGGGACAAGCGCAACCTTTCAATAAGAGACACTGTCAACAACACAAACAATATGCCCGGTGTGTTTATTCGAATGACACACGCTAAAGCATCAAATCAACACGTTTCCTTAAAAGCCAGGGGGTTTGGCCCCGAGCAAAACACATTTGTTTTCGCAATCAAATCATGATTGAAACAACATCACCACCAACACCACCACCAACACCATCACCACCACCATCACCACCACCATCACCACCACCCCGAACTGGGCGACGAAAGTCAACAACCGAAGAGGAGGAGGTTAGAGCAATCAGGCATCCAACCCTCATCAAACAGCATGAGGTAGAGCAACCACGCATTCAACCCTCATCAAACAGCATGAGGTAGAGCAACCACGCATCCAACCCTCACCAAACCCTACACCCGCTTGACCCTACCCGACCCATTCCCATACCCGACCAGGCGGGGTGGTGGGGGTTGGTCAATGGACAGTACCGAATGAACGGACGCAAGCAGAAAGGCAAAAATAGACGCAATAACAGTCGCCTCAAAAATAGAGCCCAGAGCAGAAATTACTACCGGACAACCACCAAAAACGTGTTTTTTTCTTCAAAGCACGCAGAACCCGGAGTAGAACTCGCTGCCGGACGATCACAAAAAAAATGCTTTTTTTTTCAATAACACGCGGCGTTTCAACGCAGGACCGACCGCGGCGGGAACATGCTTATGTCGTCTCCAGCGCAGGCAAGATGGCTACGATCGTAGAAATTCTTGATTTGGTTGACGGGGCCGAACTCGGGCGCATGCGGACGGTTTTCCCACGCCAGGTTCCCGATGTCCTGGGCCATGGTGCGGTATGGTCCCATGCGCTTTCCTTTGGACTAAATGAAGGGAGAGGTGGTATGGCACGTTGTACGACGCGGAAAAACACAACTGGCAGTTCAGTAGTGGCACGGGTGGGTCCTCAGGGGGCTGATTTTTTTTTTTTCGTGAGACAAGGAGGTTGTTCGGCATCCTAGGAACCCCGGATTTTTTTTTATTGTATGCTTTGTTTTGCTTTGTTTGAAAAGTACCATTGCCAACTACAGTTACAATGTGGTTGTTACACGTGGGAAATTGCTTTGAAAAATCGACCCCCCCTCCCCCCCCTCCTGATAGCCGACCGCTGCCACAGGATTTTTTGTCAGGTTTGTAGTACAGCTAGTAGCCCTCACCGTCTTGAATTGGTAGAACGTGTCGTGCTTTATCGTAGGGTTGTACTCGCTCTGCAGCGAGCGGCCGACATCGTAGAGGTGTTTAATCTCCTCCTTGCCTTCTACAAACGTCCTCAAGGAGCTGTGCTTGACGTTTGCCCGCGCCACCATATCGTGCTCAGCCTGAGGGCACGTTTTTGTTTTCGGACACATTAATGTCAAGAGTAGCGAAGTGCTTCGGTATAACCCAACCCAAGGCGCCATAATCGTAAATAGGTCCAACCGGGTGAGTAACATGGCCATGCCTACGTTTCTGAGTTGAGATCGGCTCCTCGCAATCCCTTCTACTTTTGATATCAAGATGAAAAATTTCAATACTTCACCAACATCGATAGGCATTAACGGACGGAGATCTATAATAGAACAATCTTGGTCTTGCTGCTATTGGATACATCCACCTGCTGAACCACGATACTCCCATGACGGTCACATTGGATGGGACATGTATTAATGAACCGGTCGCACTCCGTCGGCGCAATGATGAACGGTTATGGTATCGTACCACCTTTCCTTCACACATGTTCCGTTTCATGAGGCCAAAATTGACTAGTGCTGACTGTAGGACGGTTCGCACATCCCGAATCCCGAGCACACCAACGAAAACGCCGGCCAATGGCACCGTCGCCGTCTGTTTTGCTCGAAGGAATCGCCAGTAACGACAACCTATCCTTTGAAGTGCATGCCATTCATGGTTAGCTCTTGTACATGATGTGAGCGATCGCGCCACGGCTCTATTACTATGGCGACAACCACCACCATCACCATCACCGTACAGATTTGTCTACCTCAAGATCTCGTGATGCATCCATCAATCGCTGTTCTTGCCCCAGCATTTCCCTGTCGATTAGAACCGGACCGAAGCACAGCGTCGAGAAAGAGAAGGACATTGAGCGAAGATTTATCAGCTCAAGCAAGCAGTTTCAAGGGCAAAACATATGCTCACAATGCTCTCTTTGGTCCGTACGCGTATCCTCCGTTCACACCGTTGCACCGGGTTGACTGCATATCATGAATAGCCCAAGGTTGTGTTTCGCAGGGTACTTAGTATACTTTAGGGGTACCCGGGTACCTACCCGAACACGACCAGAACAACCAAGTCTGGTACTCGGGTACCACCCCAGATTATATACCCTACTGAACACACCCCTTGGAATACTCGAGATACACTCTACGCTGTTAAGATAGTGATAACGATGCCGCTGCGTCGCAACCCACTCCCCGTTAGGGCACCTGTACTGCTCCGTTCGAATCGTCGCCGTGAACTCCCCCCGCTTGAAAGCGTCCTTCGTGCCGAAACCCAACTTGCGCTTGTGAAGTGGCTGCGATTTCGTGTATCGCTCCATTTCCTAAGAGAAGGTCGAGAAAGTAAGCACCGGCAAGCGTAACAAAACGACCGATGCAATGCACAAAGTGCAGTGAATTATGGCAGGAAGTGCATGTTGCCTGCGCCACTCAGATTGGTTTGTTGTTCGTCCCCTTAGCCCTTCTTTTATCATTACCCTTCTTTCTTCGTAACGTAAATTCGGGATAACCCCCCTCCGAACACCTGCGCTTCGCGCTTGGTACACGCGATGTCTGCCTGGTGGGTGAAAACCCGACGTGCTCCGTCCCGGCGTTGTAGGGATGCGAGGGTCTACGATCGTACGACTATGGCTATGCATGAAATGAATACACCCCCCCTCCCCTCCCCCCTTCCGTGCGATGGGGTCAACATTTCCATCGCACGTTGACTCATCCATGTCGACTAGATAACGCCTACTCATGCCATAGCCACAAAAAAATACCGTTCGGTACGTAATGCCCATAGACACGTGGAAATCTCGTGTAGCCAACAATTGCACCCTGGACTGTGGGAGCTATCATATGACATCATGCGACAAGTTCGACGATCACCACTTCAACCACCAAACTGGGGCAACTCCTTCGCCGACACTACTGTACGTGTACAGCGGATAAATCAACGCGACCCGATCAACCGTTTAAACAACAAAAACGTGGCGTGGGTACAGCATGTTGTTTCTGTTCCTACGTATATTACACACCTGGAACGGCTCGGAGGAATAGTTGAGCTTTGAAAACTTTCCATTGTCCGCGTTGACCGGCCTATCGTGACATACATCATACGGCGAGAGGGAACACATGGCAGTTAGCACTGCTGTCATGGCCACAGTAATTTACGGCGTTGCGAACACTTTCCTCGACACACATATATGATAACTGCGCGTTATACGCATCTGGAGGTCGCAGCACCGAGATGATATCTCGTTCGCCACCTGTCATTTTCCACCTGACAATAACGTGGAACCACGCAATATTCGGGTACAGTGTCACCCGCCGTACTGTGTACCTGGTACCTGGTACGTTGAAACCCCTCTGGGGCTTCAGAGGAAGAAGATTACTACAACTACATGGTAATTGCAGAAGGCGACTAAAACTAAATGGCCATTACAGCTTCGGCCAGATGAGGCCGTGGGACTTCAGAGGGAGAAAATCACTATTGATAAACTATAAACGGCAGTTTCAATTTTGGCGAGACGAGCCACCCGGGCTGCTGGGTTTCGTCAAACGCCCCCACTAAAAGCAGAGAGTTGGTTGGACGACACCCGCGTAGCAACATACCACTCGCTTCGCTGCGCAGTTCTCATTGTTTTGGTGTCTATATTAAAAGCAAGTCAAAAGGGTTCATAGTCGTATAAAATGACCTGAACGCTAATCAAAAGATGTTTAGCATAATGTTTAATCAAATCGTTTTTACCATGCTTTTAAGTTTCAAGTCCGAAAAATCCATGCCTCCACCGAACCTTAAATATGAACACCTAGGGAAAAGCAGGCCGATGTAAATAATTGGCGCTGAAAATACAGTATTCGTTTAAACTGGCCTCTTAATAGAGTCCGAAATGTTTGCGACACACAACACGATACATACCGTACCTGGCGCCTAGTATATTACTCGTGGTCGTGTGTAACGAGAGGATCAAATATCCCCCTCCACCCAGCTTGCGATCAACACCAGAGCTCCCCACTACCTGGTATGACAGTATTAGAAGCACACAGCAACACAGCAGAGGCTCCGACGGCTCACGAACACAGCAGTACGTACGTAAAATAAACAACTCCGTCCGAAAACACGAAAAACGAAACGACAGAAAACACAAGAGGTTCTCACCAAGCCGGGGTCTGGAACTGTTTACCCTTCCATCGCTTAGGCAGCGTCTTAGCCTCCTTGTACGGGTCCCCGACGGTTATAAACTTGTTACCCTCGACGATGTTCTTGTTCACGCGCTTTGTGCTGTACATTGTCGCAACCAGCCGTCTGCTTGCTGCTTTCGCAACCCGGCGCTATTGCGGTTGGTTGTACGAGGTTGAACCAATGGTGTGTGGCGACGCCCGTATACTATACTTCTCGATCGTCCGACGTTGACAGAGTGCAGTAGTCACCGCACACAAGTAGATTGTCTGCAGGGCGTGGCTTGAGTGAGCCCGCCCGTGTCGGGAGTCGAGAGCCTGCACGTAGAGTGCCATTGGTTCGTTTTACGAAGGCTCTAGAGTTATGATGAGCAATGAGCACCACATGACACACACCGACAATACGGGTACGAATGTGTGTGTATGAATGGTATGTGCTGTATGTGCAATGCGATTCATACAAAGGAAATATGTTGTTCTTGTATATCTCAGGAAGATTTTGTGGCTCGTACGGGCTCTCTATTAGGTCACGTGTTGCTGATAATGCCAGCCTCTCGATCACGCGTCACATCATCCTACTTCACGTGCAGAACACCTACCTACTACGTAAGAGTGTCTGCGCATGTCTCTACCGAGCTGGCGAGGCACGCCGTTCGCCATTGTCCGCAGAGGTCTGTGCGTCCGCACTACCATTTTGCGATGCTACTGGTGCAACATATGACATGGTATGATACCAGATATGAGTGCGCAGCTCATACACTGCATACATATACATACGTACTACGCGGTCTAATCATGGTCTCACTTCAGTCGTCGGCCACGAAGCTCCACACAGGGACGAGAACCTCGTTTGAAAACGGTTTGTCGCTTGGAGATGCTAGGAGGGCTGTTGATGTAAGCACCGCTCGCGTTCATAAACCGTGCAGGGAGGGCTCTCTCTCTGGAGGCGGAATATGGAACGGGTCAGTTTTGGATAGATATCCTGACACAGAGAGAGGGGCAAGCATCCGGACAATAGATATTTGGATATTTGGACATTTCAGCCTGGTTTAATGTCTTTTCCGGGCATGTAACCGACTCGTCGACAAAGATACGATCTTTTTTACAACCTGTCGATAATATAGCTTGGATCTTGACGTGTAAATCTTACCATACCATAACATACACCGCTCGCTCCATACCACCAAAAACGACAGATTCTAGATCCCACTCACTGACAATACTCGTAGGGTGTTGGTTGGGACTACTGTATTGTCTACTCTGCGGACAATGTTTACCGCTTGCCATGGACTAAATCGTTTGAAAGGAAATACAAACGACTGTTATTTTGCGCCCGTCAGTGTATTACGATATCTCATGACGTCGAAACACGGCTCCCTCAACCATCTCCTATAATAATAGTATTAATACGTAGTTGTATTTTTGCGGGTGGGGCCAGGGGAGAGATAAAATAAAAAAGACATAATGCGGGGAAACGCGACGTTGAACACGTATGGCCGTGCGTACGAGTAGCTAGTATAATACAGTGGGCACCCCGATTTGAGAGCGTCCCGTGACAATCCCAAACAGGCGATCTTAATTTAACATTGTTCTTATCTGTGGTGGGCAGTATATGGCTTTTAGTATAGCGGGACATGACGATTTGACCGCTCTTAAGTCCCGAACGTTCTTATCTTAGAGCGCCAATAATAGAGTGCACCAATCAACAAACGGGATGATAACATGTTACGCATTCACAACAACCATTCCACACCATGGGTGGACTCTCGGAGGAAGGCGTGCATAAGGAAAATGCGATGGGCGTCAATGTTCGCCTGCATGGTGTACGTGTGCTCACCACAAAATAGTGATGAACTCAAGGTATACCAGGTACACGCTAAGGTATGCAGCCAGGAAGGCAGAATTATACCATGGTACAAAGGAATAGCGCACCACGTACCCACGCACAAGAGTCGACGGTTAACAACAGAGTCCGCCACTCCCTGCTCACTCGCGCAGTACACGCTTTGCTTGTGTTCCACCTTCGTTCCAAAAGCAAAAATACATGAAAAGTCACAGACAGGCACTCCGAATTAAAGAAGTTTCAAGCCGGCCAGTCTCCCTCCGCCCCTCACTCTCTTGTGTGCGTTTTGTTTCGATATTTGCTCTGCCGGACGCTCCTCACGTCGTGCGACGAAAAAAAGAGTGTTGTTATCGCATCACACCACTACACCACCACCTACCTGCCTACGAACGAGGGGCGGGTATATTGTACAAACTTGCCATGGGACAGTGACATACTCAACTCTTGACCTTCACGCTATACCGTGCCTGGTATACCGTACGTTTGTATACCGCATACGGTACCAGCCGGCTATAACACAAGAAACAATAAAAAACATGACCCATGAACAGCTAACGAACTGCACCCACAATTTTGGGGACAAACTACTTGGAATTAGTAGGATCCTTTTAGCGGAGGCAAAACGGTCAAGCTCATGCGCCAGACGGCGGGATAACATGCCGCTGCTCGAGCCTACGTAGGTAGGTGGCACCTGGTATGCTTCAAGCGCAATCAAACAGCTACCCCGTGTCCACGACCAAAAAAACACTAGAATCCTCAGCAACGCGACGGAGAAGGGCGTCTCGAAAAACACCATCTGGAACAAGAGACGGAAACCGTTCTGTGAGATCCAGACTGGACGGCAATCACGGCGACGCAGGTCTATACCGATATAAAAGCTTCAGCGTTTCATACAACTGGCATTCATACCAGGTACGAACCTGCAACATTATCTGTCTCCAGCGGACACGAGTACGGGCCTTCCAAAGGGAAGGGAAGGGAAGAGAGCACCCCCGAAGATATCACGCCATCGTGCCCACCACAATGGATTAACTGCAAGTGTTTGCGTTCGCGTGCGTGAGACAGAACATTGAGAGCTAGTGCCCCCCGCTAGCCTCTTCTTGCACAAAGAAAAGCTGAAAGTGTTGTAATCAATTTCGTGCCCGACTTCCGCGTAGACAACAACAAAAACGCTCGTATCGTCTCATCTCCACCCCCATCCCTTCCCTCGCCCAACCTTGGCGCCCACTAATACACCAAGCAGTGAACCCCAACACGCGGCGGGCAAACGCAAACGCAAGAAAACAAGACACAACAGCCCCCCAAAAAACTCAACAGCTTTGACGTTCACAAAAAGGACAAAAGAGTCCGAAAATGGTTAGCTTTCACGTTGTTCATAAAAAAGTTTAGTCGGTCTTCAGTCCACCCCCGCTAGTGTCGGTGATAAACTTGGCGTACAGGAGGCTGTCGGGCTGCACGTCCATGGTGAAGGTCGCGTAGATCGCCAAAAACCCGAGCAGGGCGAGGCCAACTCCCGTCCACATGTTGAGCTGAAACTGGGTGATATCGGTCAAGGTGACGTTGCTGCTGCTGCTGGTGCTGTTGCTGTCCGCTGGACATAGATAAGGAACAATTTTAAAGTTGTAGGGGAGCGGAGAGCAGGGGGTAGGGTATGTGGGTAAACGGGGAAGCGGAGACCGGGAGGAGGGGGGGGGGGGGTACTCATTCCATGGCCGTAGCCGTACGACCATAGACTGGGAGGGGGGGGGAGGGGGGATCAAGACTAATGGCAAGATGGAGTGTAATCACTCAACAAAGCACAACACACACGAAAGGGTTGCAAAAACCTGATTACGTTTGGACGACTTCCTTCGTCGGTTTGCATGATGCACTTCCGCCGTTACAAAATGCACTATTCCATTTCAGCCCCGGGAAAACCTTCCGCGTACGCCATCTCTGGTACGTACAAATTCGGCTCCAGCGGCCGCGACGGCACGGGAGGGGGGGGGAGACGCTGGGCAGTGCACATTACCTTCCAATGTCCCGTCGTCCGCCACTCCCAACAATGACGCGGATTGACACCGTTCGTACCTTTGCTGCGTACCCTCCCTTCACTCAGAGTACCGCAGCATTCCCGCCTCCCACGCAAAAACACGCCGCGACAACGCAAGCCCAACTAGATGGCCTGCCGCCGCCGCGGCGGTGTGCCGGTAAACTCTAAAGTCAAGTAATACATAATAGCCGTTTTGGCTGTCGGTGGCGGAGGGGAATTTCTCCAAAAACAACGCAATTAGTTACATGATCACGGCACATGACGAGCCGCCGCCACCGTTACAGCTCCCTACATACAGGGGTTCTTCTCATCCCCGAAAAGAGGGATCGCGGCACGTGACGAATCCAGGGGATGCTAAACGTCCTTCAATCCAAGCGCCACAAATGGAACGCGGAATGCGGGGTCCCGCGGGATGGTGAAGCCTTTTGGGGACCCCAGAATCGCGCGACTACGGGGTAAGAAAAGAAGGAAAAGTAGGTGAAGAAAGGTCAGAAAAAAAGGAAGGGCAAGAAAAGAAGGAAGGGTAAGAAAAGAAGGGATGGCAAGAAAAGAAGGTAGGGTAAGAAAAAGAAGGAATGGCTCACATAAGCGGCGGCCGCCGACGGCGAGCGTTTGTGCCAGTGCCGGGCCGACGACAAGCTGCGAGGTCAAGCGGCGTCCGGCGCCCGTGGACATGGCCCCGAAAGCCTCGGCCAGCGCGCCGTCAAGTGCCCTCGACGCCAAGTTTCCCTTCACAGACCTCTCGCCGTACGCCCTCTTGATACCCTGCAAAAAAAAACACAAACAGACAAACGAATAAACAAAACAAAAAACGATAGGCGGAAGGCGAGAGAAGAATGCCAACGACACCGCGAGCAACGCACCCGACAACAGTCCATTCCATCGCACTAGGGTGGACAAGGGGAACACTATGATCGTATAATATGCAATCCTGAGAGAGAAACGCCATCGCGAGTTGTAGACACCCTTCTCGTGTGTGTAGACAGAGTCGATGGTGATCCGACAACACATATCATACCATCACATATCATACCACGCTATGATATGTGCGTATTGTGTTAAATATCCAGAAGGACGGGCTTTACTCAAGCTGTTGGAGAGAGTGCTCTGATGGAGGAAAGGCGAAAGAAAGGCAAGAGCACCGGCAATATTGTTAGGAGATTTATTCCGCAACGCTGATCAGCTATAAATAACACGAAGATAGTCGCACGCGCACCAATCCACCACCACGGACAGCAGCAAATATATACCCTCTTTTCATACAACACATGCTGCGATTGGAGAAACCACAACAGCAGCAACACGGTATTATAGAAATAACGACGTAACCCACCTTGAGGGATGAGAGGTAAACGATTACTAAGGGAGGGGAAGTGTCTCCCCTGTTGGCGAAGCGCCCAGCCAGCGCCGCGGGAAGAGCCGAGAGGAAGCTTAGCTCCTCCGCCAGTCGCAGGTCGGCCTGCGCGAGTAAGTCAAACCACAAAAGTCGGAAACCGGTATATATCTTACAAAATGATTTCAAATACGTCAGCTGTGAGCTCGACCGATTGAGTGGTCGATACTCATATTTGTAAGCTGCCGGATCTATTTCAACGAGAGACCATAGGACAGACCGTTTGTGACCGTTCAAGCTGTAGCTCAAATCAAGCGAAGGCTGCGGTTTGCCCTCGTGCGAGTACCCCGTAACACGCTATAAAGGGGCGACACGAGGCACCGATATGGTGCAGGCGCTGAATGCTCAGGAGAGGTAGACAGCGACCAAACCCACCAATCCGCACGGTCACTACACATGACACAGTGCAGAGCCGAGAAGCATAGGTCTATAAAGTAGCAATGGGTTCCCCGTTTCTCACCGTGTCTTGTCATCTTCGCCCTTCTGTCTCCTCGAGTATCGGAAAGGCCAATCATCTCATCTTAAACACGGCGCACTATTTGGCGGGCAATCGCGGGCAATACACAAGACATACCAAAACAACAGTCCTAGGGGTGCTGTCCACTTTAGAGCACACCATGTTGTTCTCTCCAAAGGATTCCGCCCTGATGGAATCATCACGGGATAATAGCCGAGCTTAGGCTACGCGTGTGCTTTCAAATGTACCATACAAAAACCCTCATCCCGCACGCAAAACAAAACAGGCTGCGGCAGCGAAGGGGCAGGTCGAATTGCACGGTTGGGTCGACAACACACATAACTCCGAAACCTCTTCGCACCACAACACAGCCTGCTCACGGCACGCACCTCCCCCCACCCCACATTCGAAAACACACCCTCCACCCACCCACCAACCCCCTCTCCCCCTTCATGTGATACAGTGTATGGCAAAAACCTAATGAGTGCCCAAATGTAGGAGGTATCTCTATCAGGAGCAGGAACGGTGGGCCGTCTCGAAGGGATACGTGGTCAACGGTCAAATGACAAAGGCAACCAACAAATGAGTACCCCCCCCGCCCCTTCTGGACAGGTCTACGGACTATGGCTAAGCATGATACGATGATGACTCCCTCCCCCCCCCCTCCTCTTCCACTACCGCTATATACGACAAGCTCCCACCTCTACGGTTAAGTCCAGCACCGCGTTCTCCCCGCCGGCGGCGTCAGACAGCACCAAAGTCCGAAGTCCGGAGGAGGAGTCAACGATCACGCCGGGCCCCATGCTCACGCCCTCCGCCCACCGAGCCGCGGTGGAGGCGTCAGCGGGAAAGGCGAAGTCGGCGTTCAAGCACGCCTCCGCTGCGGCGAGGGCCGGGTCGACGGCCGCGCACACCACGCCCCCCTTAGCGCCGACAGCGTCAACGACTGATTCGTCAGAAGGCAACACGAACAAGCAAAATTGGGGTCGGTACCAAGCATCGAAAGGGGGGCAGAGGGGGAGGGGGGGGGTGAGACATGAAAGCAGGCGGTCGCTCAAACATCGCAGGGGAGGGGGGGGGGGGGTGAGACATGAGAGAAGGCGGTAGCTCTATGACGGAAGAGGGGCGAATAGGAGTGATCGTTCGAGCGGTCCGGGTCGCGGCAAGACCTGTCTACGGATGCCATGTAACGGTCAAAATACGAAGGCGACTTCCGTGGGGGGGGCGTTCAATCAAGCAATGCATAGCGAACCTCGAACCAGTCGTGTTAACGTTAGCACCAAGCAAACAAACACTGCTGAAAGTTAATTCCTGTATTTGAAATACCACATCTCTTATCAACACCAGATGTCCTGTGCCATGGTAGCACCGTTACACACAACGGAACGCAATGCGGCCGCATTTCCCTACATGTTCTGGCTCGCGATACATAATTCTAACGCATATTCCCACACGTCAACAAAAACAAGACCCCTATGTTCAGCTGACGCACCACATCACAGATCTGTCACTACGTTACTACCCAGACCAGCGGTAGCGACAAGAACGCTTCGTGAAATTTGGAAACAAAAACGGTAAGCTCGAGAGAAAATCAAGAGGGGAGGGATCACCGCGAAAGAACGGCACCATGTACAGCACCGAAACGTAGACAACTGGATGTAATACTTAAAAGAATGCGCACACCAACCTTTCAGCTCGGGAACACGTTCAAAAACGACGGCGAACTCGTGTCATCGCTACGCACCGCAAAGACGTTTCAGCATAATCCCAAGCAGCTAAAGCGAAGCCCTTGCGGGTAGGGCATGGTGCAGAGCAGACGAGCGTAGCAATCACCGCCCTCCACGGATGCTGGTCTGTCTCTTTCCATGCTGGAAGAAGCATCCATCTACCACGAAGAGACAACGCATGCAGGGGTTGCTCATTCTTTCCAATCCGCTATCCAAAAACATACCTGTCCTTTCTTTACGACGAAGCTACTGTCTGTAGTCGTCTCCCCAGCCTAACCCTTTTACTGCTGCAGAAAAAATGCCACACTCTTTCCAAGCTACTAGTTCGTCCCCAAAAACGTGTGTGCAGTTCAAAAAGGGTTAGAAGGGTTAACCAGGAACTGGGCAACATTTACTTGTTTCTGTGGCCAACCACTGTACGGTTACTCACAGCCTTCCGTAGCCTACTATGATACTCTATACGATTACTCGCCGTTTTCCGTGGCCTACTCGTAATACTGCTGTGGTATGTACCAGGTATATAAGATGATTACTCACCGTCGAAGCCACCACCGAGAGTGCTCTCAAGCCCGGAAGTCCAGGTGTTGTCCGAGGGCGTCCTCAACGCATACGCCGCCGTGGGCTGCTGCAACCACTCCGTCAAAAACGGCGTTGACTTAGAGCCTGCGGGTTTGTACACACGGCATACATGAGAGGACGAACGAAAAAAGGGAGGGGGATAGGGGACACAACAAAATTAGCACGTTCTTCCAAGCGCGGTGTGGTTGTTGCCGAAATGAAACAAACGTTACGGCAGATGCGCAACTCCTGCGCCAAACAATACCCTCTGGGATTGGTATAAAAAATGGCTGTCTTGCGTTTGTCTGTCAGTTGTCCTCCTTGGATGTTCGATCGTTTGCATCATACATGTTGTGTCTCGCTCAGAGGGCTGTCACAGCCTTGGGCGAAAACAAGGATCCTGGCAGGCGCCAACTGTAAAACGAATAGTCAGTACTCCAGTACATTTGAACGTCAAGAAGGCGCGGGCGGAGGATACGTAGTGCACCGATGGTCATGTACCACCGAAGAGGTCAACCTCTGTCGGTACCTTGTAGAGCCCACCACTAAATGATACGTGTACGAGATGCGGGCTATGTACTGCTCACTATGATAGCAGTGTATCATACCGCGTTACAAAGTGCATCAAGGGTCATGCATGGACCATTAACCATGCACCACCCCATACCTACTTCAATGCTTCAATGAGAGTCAGGCCAAGGTAAACCTTAGCCGTGAAAAAAACTCAATTATTGCAGCACGAGTACAAAGTGGCGCTGAATGGTGCTGCAATCACTGCTAAATGCTGCGCCAAGAATGTCGGGTGGTGTGCTCTAGAGCACTGGTCCCTCGATGCGAAAAAGCAAAATATCTCGTCAAACCCAACGAATGCAAAAGGAAGAGATAGAGGCCTAGACCTTGATGGCGAATCTTTATGGGGGTTTTGGCCGTGGCGCCTAAAGTCGACCACCCGACCCGAACCCTAACCCTAACCCTTACGCTATGGGGTAACCTGTGCTTGGATGCTGTGGCTTGTGAAGGCTCTAGGTGGACTCGGCAGGCTTGGATGCTGTGCTTGGAAAGACTCTACTGTAGGTAGATTCTGTGGGATCGGGATGCTGTGGCGTGGAAAGACCCTAGGTCGGTTGAGCCACTTCTAAGATTACCCTTGGCCAACCAGAGTGCGTAAATATCATAGCTACCTTAGCAAGATTCACTATCCGTATGCCTACTACTGAAAAGAGATCGGCAGTGGGACCCTCTGGATTCTTCGGTACTGGACGATGGACAAAGGAACGCAATCGTGCTTGTGTCTCTAGCACCCCTCCCACATTACATCAAACGCAACAAATACGCTGTGACGACATCACGATAATACTTGACGAGTCACCAGCTAATTAAGACGCACATGCATCTTGTTCGAGAACGAGGGGGCTACAAGCAATTGATATCATAGGACGAGCATTTTAGAACTACGAGTACTGCTGTACAGCAGTATCGTCCTGTATCGGACTTGCACGCTCGGCTCCGTAAACGAACCATATTATATTCAAAGCGGTCTGATCGCAAAGCAAGAAATAAACTTGAAAACATGACATACTATTATTAAAAAAAAAACATGTACACAAAACACAGAACATACCAAGTCAGCAGTGAAGAAGTCTTGAAGTATTATGCGCTCGCTTCAAAGGCTGACATCTGCGTTGGTCTACAGCAGTTGTTTGAGGTCCAGTCATGCTCTCCAGAAATGCCCATGCCCATGACCCCATGACCCATGACTAGAGCTACCCACGATGACAACTCCACTCCAAACTCGATATCCAGATATCCATCCTCTGTCTTGCACGTTAGATCGTCGGCTCAATTTTGGAGTCGATTTTGCATTTTCAGGTCCCCTCAAAGGTGCGTCACCGAAAAAGATACCAGGTAACTGCTTTATTGCACACCAGAACGTTTCCAACACTCCAACTGCGAGGTGGAGCGGTAAGGCTAAAACTCTTCGGAGGCAGCCATGTACGCCATGGCTCGCCGATACCGGCACGCGCATGGGCCAAGCGAGTAGCGAGCTTGGCACAGACGAGCCAACGATCTCTCTGCGGCTGTTCAATTTGGAGACGATATCGCACTTCCACGACTGAAAATACTACGAAAACTGCTGCTTGCTGTACGTAGCGATTACGACGCACTCATCAGACTACTAAGCTGTTGTGGGGGTAGGCAGTAGAGAAGGAGGCTGTTTTTAGCAAGCGGCTATGCACCCTTCCGAGATCGAGTCACGCTTTCAGGCTTTCGCTCTAGTGTTGATAGTATACCTGGCTGCGATAGCCTACTGTACTACTGTAGCTTGTGTATAGCTTGCACGTGCTACGCAGGCCGCAGCCATGGACATAAATTCACTCTCTCTCTTTTTACTCTCTTCGAACGGGAAACGTGACGCGAATAGAAAAGTCTGCACCAGAAGGGAAGGGTGCATTTTTATGTGCAACTTGCACTCCCTGCGCCGTCACCATTACTCTGGCTACACCAACACGGGCATGCCCAAAACATCGGTCCATGGACTCCTTCTCGGGAACGTGCCCTCCCAGACTGCCTCTCCGCGAGCTCCCAAGTGACGCAATTTAATCTACAAGCGAAACGCACTGCCAGTATAATACATCTGACATGGGACGTACACGGCAGTTATGCTCACAGAACTACGGCCGTGAACAGGCCCAGACTATCATCTACCAGGTATTTGCTATGCTACAGGGTGCTTACTCTCTTGCCGGCAATGGAAACCCAACTAGCCAGGCCCCAACGAAGCAGCAACTCGCATCAACCAACACCTAACCGCAAACTGCAAGATGGCACGCTAGATAGCACGCTAGATATCACGCTCCTTTGCCCTCTTTGTGAGTTTTTTCTGTCACCCACCTGATGCTCGCAGACCGTCGACAAACACCAAAACGTTCCCGTCAGGCCTGTTGAAAATATCGCCCGCTGGAAGCCCTGTGTCGACTTCCGCGCGCGCGTCCAGGCTCATAACCCTTGAGATTGCGGACGAGAGAAGCTGAGGGGTCAGCGAGGCCAGCTTGGAGATGACCGTCGATGGGGCGTGCATGACGGCATCCTCTCCCTCCTCCACTCCGTGCTGCAAGAAGGCAACCTTTGAGGAAGGCACCGCGAAAGCTCCGCGTCCCAGCAACGCGAGGCCGGCCGCTCCGATGCGAATGCTACGCATTCTTCCCACCATCCTTTCGTGCGTGCTGCACTAAACAAGCGTGGACTCTCCTCTTTTAATCCAGCTAAGCCCAGCTAGACTGCTTGTTGCTGTGAGACGGGGCAGCAACCTATCTACCGTCGTCTCCTACCAGTGCAAGTCTTCTGTCGCTGCCGCTCCACGCGACAAGCCAGCAGCACGGCAACGAAAAAGAACAGTCCCCTTCCCCGGTTCCCTCAAGAAACATTTCGTACACTGTCGAACTCCCTCTTGTCCTCAAAAAGTCCCCAAAAAGTGGGCACCCAACACTCGAGAATACCATCACGCAACGGTGCTGCTACCGCGACCATGCACGACTTTTGCCTCACGATCCCCTATGGGATGATCGTCATGCTTGGAGGGATCATCGGATTCCTCGCTGCAGGGTCGAAAGTTTCTCTGATGGCTGGGGTAAGGCATGCGAAGTCACGTTAGTAGCCTACAAGAGTGCATATGGTATGAGGAGAGTCTCTGGTGGACCTTTTACCTTTTGTTGATGAAAATGCGAGAGCATTTGCTGTCTCAGTACTACGCCTATTTTGCTGCACGAGTTCCGCCACCCTTATAGCTGTCTTTAGAGCTTCCCTTAGAGCCTGGTGTAGACGTCAATACAATGGAAGATGGCAAGTTCTTGAGCTCACATTGCATGCACTTCGGGACTGCAGCTCTATTTGGTTTTTGGTGTCAGGTCTGAGGGAGCTGGTCTGAGGTCTGAGGTGCTGCTTTGGGACTTGAACGGGAAAAAATGCTGAAAAAATGTCGATAAAAAATGACGATTATTATCGATTAGCGTGTTTGCGATGTACCAACTTTGGTTGGGTATATAGGAGTTAGGAAACATATAGTAATAGTATTGAAACCGCCGAAATCACAGTCCATGGCCAACCCAACCCACGAAAAACCAGAGAAACGTTAGGTTAGTTCTTTTTTTTCTTATCATTTTTTTAATTTCTAACCTAAAATTTTCGTGGGTTGATTGGCCTTGGGTTATGAAATTGTCGGTTTCAATACTATTTTTACATTTTTTCCAACCCAATAGAGTTTGGAAATCGCGAACACCCTACCAGGTATTATTTTACAGCATTATTACTATTTTAAAAAAAAAAGTATCGGCCATACGAATCAGCCCGTGCTGCTGGTGTGCCTGGGCTTCAACGCAAGGAGCTACCAGTATGCGGCAAGCGCGTAGCATGGTCATACTCGTTCTGCTGCACGCTCTTCCTTCGAGTAGGCTCTTAATAAGACCGCCTCGGTGTCGTATGGTCACTATTCATGGGTCCCAAAAGGGGTATATCCGATTGCCTAGCCTTGCCTTTGAGTGATTACCTTGTCTTCGGCATGATTGCCTGACGTTGCCGTTGCCGTGTTGTCGCTCTTTCTCTCTTCGACACCAATGTGACCTGCAACACAGGGCGGCAGCGGAGGGGTCCTCATGCTGCTGGGCTACGGCGGGTAAGCCGCAGCTTTGATTTCGTTAATGATCAGCCGAGCACTACTCTGTTGTTGCGGCTGTTGTGGTTGTTGTGGTACTGTATTCCAGTGTCTATCCGCTTGTGCAAAGTGTATCGTGTGTGTCCTGAGGTATTCCCTGCCGGCACCTGGTCATAACGTCGTAACCCTTTTTCGGGTCGTCGACAGTTCAAATTATGTCTGGTAAACCTGCTGCAACTGGTAGTGCCCGGTAGCACGTTTGCTCTCTCGGTCGTCTTTTTTTTTAGTGACAGAAGCCACGGCGCAGGGGAGAGATCAGCTGCATTTGTCGTTGTGTACCAGAGGCTATATATAATACTTGTTGTGTACGCACCGCAGCATACATACTATACGTACGACTATTATTAATAATAGTATACAGCATTTGATGAAGAGAATAGGTAGCCAGTTGCCCATAAAACACCGCTTATGTTGATTGGGCTTTACATTGCCGACGTGCCGACGTCGTACTGAATACGATTAGGCGCTTTTTCGTTTTCGACCGACTCGCCACCGCTGCGGCCTATGTATGATATGATACGTGTACAGCGTACAGCAGCAAGCAGTGTGCAGAGATTGCCGCCAACCAACGGGCACTCCGCTGTTTGCGCTACGGTATCACGCGTCTGTTTACCTGCACCCTTTTTGCCTCCCTTGTTTGCTGCTCCATGCGTGCCGCTCGCCAGGTACATGGAATACCAGCAGAGGTGAGCACGTGGAATCTGGGTGCACGGACATCAAAGTTTGCAGCTTTGGAGTGCTATTGTATGACTATACGAATCTCTGTTACTAGGTCTAGGAGAGCTCTGTAAGCTCTAGTTGCGTTTTTGTTCTACGTGGACGAGCAGCTGCAGAGTTTTGTATACTACAGGTCTAGGAAATTTGTAGGCTCTATTTTTGCTCTACAGCGTTTTATACAGAAATAGTAGAGCTGCAGAGCGTTTGTTTTTTCGGTTGCTGTCGTATCTCCAACTGTATGTTCAAAACTACAACGAAATAATGTGTCGTCATGTGGTGCACCCAAGCGTTGGGCGCTCGACGAATCTGCGCTTACATAGCTACGGCAGTAGCGCTACAGAGAACGGTAGGTACCGGTTTTAGGTGAAAGTTGAATTTTGAATTTTGCAACTCCTGTAGTAACTCCGTTCTCTCGCTATCGTCCGCGTCCCTTTCGGCACGCTCGGCAGGGGCACTGTTTCGCGGCTGTGGACCATCGCGTCACTCGGTGAGTGGCAATGGATGGGTCAAAAACCGGAGTGTGGTGTTTTATTAAAATACTGTTCAACTACGTTGTGTTTGTACTTTTGGACCTGCCAGCGCCTGCCTCCCTCCCTGTGATCACATGTTGACCTTAAGAGCGTGTCAAGGCTGCACTCGTGTCGCCTCTTCCCGCTAAATGGCTGCGGTGGTGAGACGGAGACATAGCTCTATTACTTTATGTGTAGTGGCTGGCGCCGCGTATGTGAAACCTGACGCGATAACTCGGGGTTGACTGAAGCGCACCGCTCATCCTGTCAGCTAATCGCAGCCCCACCCTCTTGATGCTCACCGCGCGTTGTTGCAGTGGTCTCTAATATAATATGGGTCATGATGGGCAAGCGTATGCAGAAGACGGGCAAGCTTTTGCCATCTGGGCCAGTAGGAGCCCTTGCACTGGGGATGGCCTTCTTCTACATCTACAAGGTGGCCAAGCCCCCTGCGGCAAAACCTGCCGCTAGCAGTAACAGCAGCGACAAGAAAGATTCTTAGGCTGGTCAAGCCGTCCATTCAAAATTCGAGCAGCAGCCAAAGGTGGCATAAGACGGGTGGGGGCGGGGTTTAAAGACTTGCTCGTAGAGGCCTTTTTGCGCTGGTTGCGCTGCGTCGTGCGTTGGGTGGAACGTGAGAGAGGCTTCTCGTGCTCTAGCAGGCAGGCGGGTTATGTGGCCTGCTGCGGGCGGCAGCGCGACTGTTGGCTAAAACGTGTTTTTTTACGTGCATGGTCAAAGTGGGCATGCGTCGTCCGCAATGCCGGTGTTCTGTAGCGGGCTGACGTCTTGAATCGCGAGGTGTTGCAGACTGAGAAACGCCCTAGTCTGTATTTTGTGGCATTATCTTGGGCACTAGGCAGCCAGGCAGCACCTCGCCTTGATATTTGCAGGCCACTGCATTTTCTTTTTTTGCACTTAAGTCGAGATGTGTCACTCGCGCCGGTGTTTTTATGTATTAATTTCATACATCCTGTATGCATGGTATGGCCTTGCCCTCTGCGTTTGGAGGCAAGTGCCCCAGAATGTTTTCTTGACTCTCAAGAGTAGGTGTTGTTCACGCGGGACTTCGTTCTGTAGCCAGTATAACAATCTGTTGATAATAGTTTTTCTCCCCGGAGCATTTTGTGCAAACGCTACAAGTTCCTTTGCTTTCAGTAAGCTATGTGTCTCGTGGAAACGGATTGCATCTAATAATGGCATTTGTTTCCCCCTGTTTCGCGCCATTGTGTGCCGCATCTACGCTCTGGCTAGCCGCGCTATCCTTAGCGAGTGCTGTCGTTGCCTTGACGTTCTCGCAAAGAACGACCACGCACGGTAATAGGCAGTTTTGAGCAAATTGGGTCTCTTTTACCTGCTGGATCGGTGTACTAGCACAAGGATTCTGCCTTGACAAGTATGTTCCTAAGTTCCTTGGTACGCAGTATTTTGCGCGCACGGCGGTAACCAGTGACGTAGATCCAGGATATTAGTCGTATTTCTACAGCGTCGAAGTTGGGTTGCGAAAGAAAGCTGATGAAATGCTACAAATCCACTGTATGCATAGTAGTAGCGGGTAAGCGCGACCAACAAAAACAAACTTGGTCGTAGCGTGCCACATTAGTTCAGTTTAGATCATTTTAGAGATATTCTGAACGAAGGTGGAGGAAGTGCTCGAAAGACCAGACAGACCAACAAGTGGGAGTGTGGGGTTTCGACATTTCACAGTCCTTTATATTAAGTGTGCTAGATTGGTCCTACGTGTGAGGACCTGTTTAGTGCCAACCGCCGTAATAGTCACCTCACCGTAAGCCATAGATGTATTTTCACCCCGTAGACTACGCATTGAGTATTCGCTGTGTGTGACGGCTTGGCGTTGATTCCGTTTGCTCCCGTAGACTACGCCGGGATTCCGTTTGCTCCCGTAGACTACGCCGGGCTCAAACGCTGTGTGTATAGGACACTACAGAACCTACTACGTAGAAGTCCGCTCCATTTTTTGTAGTTGCAGATGTTGAGCCTCCAACCGGGTGTTGTTGTGTTCTGTCAACATAATGTATTTCCATACCATCAAGTATGTGCAACAGAGTACTCCCCGGAATACCCTTGCTTTTATGAGCATTTGTTTGGGATCGCCTGCTACGGCCTGGCCGCATTTTTTTTCTCGGCACTATTTTGCCTGAGAAACAACCAACTCGTTTCCATGTTTAATTTGAAATGGTCCATCCCGCATTTTGCGAGTTTCGCCTTGGTTGCCCGTCAAGAGAGCATGTTAGCACCCAATCGCGCTCGGAGATAATCATTGACGTTATCAGTGGGTAGATACTTACGGACACATACGCAACTCGATGTCTCCTCCCTCCATGTGTGTTCCTTTGACCCACGTACCCTGCTGGGATTGTACCACTATTGAGGGTTCCTCATTCCATCGGTAGAGCTCTATATACCACCAGGTGACAGCAGTACAGCAGTTAGTTGCTCCCTCTTGGCTGCGTTTTTCCTGGGGGCGAACGGCTGGAGCTGAAAAAACGTCAGTCGCCGACGTGCAGTCGGCTAACTGAAGGATTTTCTGCCGCTCGCCCGAATCGCGGCGGCTGATGCTTCGCTATACTTGTACGAGTACAATGTATGTGCCGTACATGATACTCGTGGAGATTAGGATCTTGGGGATACTGTGGGGGGCTCCCAATAGTGCCGGTATGTGTCAGCCCAATATACCGGCACTATTCAGGGCACCGACACTATTAACATTGGGAATAGGGTTACTATTCCTAGAGAGTTGCAGTCGTACCAAGCGATTTCGCCGGCACTATAGAGAGCAGTGGTACTATTCAACCGGCACTATTGTGATATTCCGAATCCCCTTTCCACTCTTGTGATTGGCCTACATCCACGCGAGATTTGAAACATGATGCAATTGTCCCGAAATTCAAATTTAGTTCCGAAAGAACACGCAACATGCAAGAGCAGTCAGTTCCCACAACACTCTCGACGTTCCCGCGGCTTCGACCATCGACACCTGTATCGCTAACCCCATACACAAGTCCAACGCCTGGGGTCTCTCGAGAGTTTCTGGAGCGTGCGATATCTGCGCTCAATCCTAGCCAATCCAGCCTGCACCATTGCTGAATTGCGAGTCCTACTCGCACGATCTCGGTGTTCTGGATGAGACCACCTCCAAAGCGAGCAGCGATTAGACAGGCGGGAGGCCATGACCCCTCTGCACAAGCAAAGGAACCTACGCCCTCAACCACAGACGCCGGGGTGTGGGCAACACTGGCAGCAGCAGCAGCAGCAGCAGCAGCAGCAGCATCGAGCGCGCTGAACGATGGACTGGGCGCACATGATCAGCCCTCGAGTGGAGACTACAGGGTTGGGGATGCGATATTTGCGAGCACCGCCGGTAAGCCTGCTCAAGAGGCGACGGTGGTCGCAGTGGATGCCTCAAATGACTCTCGACGATTCAACGTCGTATTCAAGGATAAGCGCAGGAAGGGAGGCTGGCGTGAACTAAGCGAGCTCTCCCCTCTTCTTCTGCCAAGGACCGGAACCCTCGAAGAATCGACGCTTGCTCCTATACCTCCTCCTCCAGCTCGAGGCGGCGCTAATGCTAGTAGTATTGTTTCCAGTGAGGGCGATCGTACCGCTGCTGGACTTACGCGTCCAGAGCCAGGAAACAAAGACGGGCCAGAAACTGTGGCTGCTCGTTCTCCGAAGAGTTCGTCAATCGCTGAGGACTATCCAAGACCAGCACTAAGCCAACGATCAACCACGACCGCCTGTGCACCGAGCCTGGCAGCACAAGCGCCTTCGAAGGAGATCGTCGATACCCCCCAGCCTGGGCCAGCGTCGACAGCGGCAACGGCGGCGGCCGTGCATGCCCTCAGTATTGGAGATCTAGTGCTCGTTTCCTTGGACGAGGGCTCACCCTGTAATGTCGAGGCAAAGGTGGTGAGTGTGAACAGCGCCCGAAACCCCGCGGTATTCAAGCTTCGGATCATGTGCAGCGGTAAGAAAGAGATTTGGAGGGAAGCGGCTGATGTTGTTCTCGTTAGTCTTCCCCCCCAAGGCCAGAACGTGACGGAGAAGGCAGTCCCAAGACCAGCACTAGATCAACCTCCACCCGCGGCCGTCGTAGCACAAGCACCTGCAAAGAATATCACTGATACCCACCAGCCTGAGTCAGAGACAACAGCGGCGGTGCCTGATTTTGCCGTCGGGGATCGGGTTCTTGTTTCCTTGAACGCAGACACGCCTTGCGGTGTCGAGGCGAAGGTGGTGAGAGTGGACAAATCTCGCACCCCGGCAAGGTTCAAGATTCGGCTCAAGGGCAGTGGTAACAAGATGGTCTGGAGGGTAGCGGCTGATGTTGTTCCCGTCGTTTTTCCTCCTCGAGCAGGGGGGCAGGGCGCGACGGAGAAGGAGGCAGGTGATGAAGGTGTTTCGGAGCGCGAAGCAACGACGGCTCCCGTGACCGAGACTGCTCCCGCTCCCGCTACGGATGTCGGCAGCAAGGACAAACCCTCGGCTGGTGGTCGGAATGCAGGCAAGAAGACCAGGGCCAAGCGGCAGATCTGCCCTCCACCCAGCGATACAAGTGCTGGGGAGACGACCGGGAGGACTCTTGCAACCCCGGACCTTCAAGGAGGGAAGAGTAAAGATAATCACAAGCTGACGGATGACGGTGACGGGAGCGTGACGCCACTCGCGGTTGGTGGCACCCGTGGTCAAAGCTTGTCCTCAACTCAGGACCTTCCGATGGTGGAGTCCACAGAACGTTTGACAACGGAGCCTGGCACCCGCGGTCGCCGTGGTGGCGCTGGCAATTCTGCGAGGCCAGCGTCAAGTCTTGCAGAGCCGGGACGGGCGGGAGTGAGGACTGAGACCGGAACCCCCGAGCGCGGTCGGCGCCAACGGCAGCAGCAGAAGCCGCAGATGCGGCAGCAGCAACAACAACAACAGCCGCAGAAGCACAGGCAGAAGCAGAAGCGAGGGATGCAACCCGCGATCGATGCCTCTGTTGCCGCTCCGGCCGGCCCCGACGGCGCTAGCCAGGAAGCCACCTTGATGGAAGCTGAGACATCCAAATCGCCTTCCTTGCGAGATTCCGCCAAGAACAGACAGACGGAGGGCGTACGGGAAACGGCCAGGGAAAACGCGTCCATCGCCGATACTTCCGTCCCCGCTAACCAGGAGGAGAGCGGCGGCAGCCCAGAGCAAGCGCCATCGCGCAAATCCTTGACTCCGAGCGACATGGTCGAAACTACGGCACGTAAGGCCCCGGGGAAGAGCATGCCAGGCACCCCACAGGACGGGGACACGGGCGAGGCTGGTCGAGTGGGGAGAGGGGGCCCAGTGGTGGGAACCACAAGAGGAAGCGGATTGGGAAACTATTGGCAAAACCCACTGCCGCGGAAGCGAACCGCAGCTCCGGCCGCGGCGAGCGTCTTTTCCCTATCAAGAAGCAGAAGAGTTTCTGAGCGTCGCGACGCCCGCGGGAGCGACTCTGGCAAGAAAATCGACCAAACGAGCAAGGGTGCTGGCACGATCACGCTCAATTCCGCTGGGAAGGTGGTCAGAACCCCTCGAAAACTCGGGCGAGGGCTGAAGCAGCGTCCGAAGGTAGTGACTCCGGGGTCTGCTCGGGGACAATCAGAGCCAGCGCTAAGGTAAGAACCCCAAATACGAAGATTCCTCCCTTGTGCCGCTACTGCAGTTCTTGCTGCATGTTTGATACCAGTAGTTTGTGAAAAGACTAACCAAAACCGTACTTGAAGGACACCCGTCGTACTTTGCTAGGTGTTTGGGGACTCCCCCCCCGTCTGATCACTGAGTCTTCCAGCAAATGCTGTAGCTTAGCCTTCATCCCTTGTGCGACTGTGTCCCAGTTGCCACGATACTCTCTACTGTAGTTTGTTTCAGCTCCAACGGCCTTATTCTGCAAGCGTCTGCGTTGTCAAGTGGATGATTCACGGCTAGTTGGTATTTGTCGAAAATCTATTTTGCAATCGTGATTACATTGCTTCGCCACCACCCCCGCGCCTTTTTCCAAGCACCCCCCCACCCGTTCTGCTCGTTCCTGGATATACTGATTCCCTTGCTCTCCCGGTGCAGGACTACACACCCTACAAAGGCCATACCTCGAATAAAACCATTCAAGATCCAGGAAGCCCGAGTCGCACGAAAAGCAAGGAACAATCGCGAACCTCCTTTGCCGACCACGACCATTACCACCACCACTCACCGGCCAGAGATACGAAGGCCACTGAGGCAACCCATCCACTCGCTTGAGGAGGAACGGCGCGGAATTAGTGGAAACGACGAACAAAGCTTCGGCGGGGGGCAAGAGGACGGCTTGGATGTTAGGCGAAGCCGACGGACGCGAAAACAGGTGCACCCAAGCCTGTCGGAGGATATGATATCAGCGGCGTTTGGCGACGATGATGACGAAGACTACGGAATCAGTCGCAATGAGGGGGACGGCAACGGCGACAGTGGTGACGGTGACGCTTCTTTGCGTTTTCGACGCAGTGGCGACGCTCCGTGGGGAAGCGGAGACAAGCCGCTCATCAAGGTTAGTGGCAATCGCCCAGGGGCGGGCGCAGGAGCTGTCTTCGCGCTCCCGCGACAAAGCTCGCCGGCTGCAGCGGCGGACGTATCGTATTTAGTATCTGCTGTGGTCATGTGGCGAGTTCATCGATAGAAGAAAGACGATCCCGTGGGTGTATTCTGTAACGCTTGATTGTGTAAGAATCTGTTTGTATACGAATGAAACGAAGCGGCCGCGCGAGCCGCCCGCTCTTTTCCTTGAGTATGTGCACCTCTTTGTGACGTACCGGTACTCTTTTGCTGTACTGCAGCTGCGCCATTCCTCGATCGCAGTACTGCACGGTGATAAAGCAGTAGTAGAGTCCCCGCCAGCGTACGTCTGAAGTGAAGCGTTTCGTATCCCAAAAAACAACCTCATGACACATCGCACCCGTGAGGGGCCGCCGTATACTGCGACTGCCACTGTCTTCATAGGTGCGGTTGAGTCTATTGAAAGGCGGGGCTCCACTTAATGCCCACCGTAGCGCGCTGGCGGTCGTGACGTTCTCGTTGGATCGGCACCGATACTCCGGCGAGCAGCTTGCTAACGTCCTGACCGCTGAGGGGATTCTCTGCTACTCCGACGAAACAACGAGGGTGAGGCATGAAATGAAGGCACGGTGCGATGTACCCCGGAACGGTGACCGTGATCGTTGAAAAATGGGATCTGCGGGAGGGTACGGGCTCTTGTGTTGTTTTGGCTCTTCTTTGCGGTGTTTGACGCATCGATGTGAGTTTGCATAAGCCCCGCTTTTCACTCTAAATGCACCACCTACGAGAAGAACAACAAACGCGCATGACTTCCCGCGTAAAGTGTTACTGTACCATCAGTTCCGTGGTTTTATTAAGCAGTTGCCTAGTAGGATGCAGAGCACCGCGTGCCACAGCGGTTCAATCGTAAGGAATCTGCCATGCCAAAGCCGGTTCAAGTCATGAATTTCGAAATTACCTGGCAGTAAAACGCCAGTGGGGATGTGACCTTCGTCGCTGTCCCGATTTCCTGACAACACCGCAAGGTGTTCGTTCTGACGCAGAGCAAAGAGGCCGACCAGAAACAGGTGCTGAAGCGCGTGCAAAAGTTTGCGCTCGACCGCTGCGGTTCAAAGGTGGAGGTGGCCCCATGGCTCGCTGGCCGGCTCGCCTTGGACGAGTTTCTAGACAACCATCGCCGCGTCCTGGATATAATCGTTCGCCATCGTTTGGCCGGCGGGATGTGGTGAGTTACTTCATGTGCGGTGGCTTGTTGCCTCGGTGCTGAACACCACGACCCTGCCCACCAAGCCAATCAAATGTGTCAGTAGCAGCGTCAACGTGACGGACCCTGCCCAGTATTGCGCTTTTCCTCGCTTACGCACTCTTCGGCGGGAGGTCGTTTTTGACATGCATCGACTTTCATGGCTTATCTTAAATCGAATCGTTTCGGACAGCAGACATGGCCTTCCCGGTACCAATTGCAACGAAATTGCACGCAAGGGTTCCGAACAAGCTAAAAAAACGGTGGATGCGGGGCTTATTTTGAGTTGTTGTACTCACGTTTGCCCTTGATGCGAAACGTTTTGCGCTATCGGCTCTGTGATTTTCGCTGTAGAAACGCCACCTCTCGCGCACACCATGCCCACTCCCCATCGATTCAACAACGAGTGTAAGCGACGTGCCTGTAATCGCTAGGCTGCACGCGGTGAAAGAACATTATGCCGCACTCTTCTTGGAGCTGCGTTGCTTCCTTCTGCGTGCCCCAAAAAGTCCCCCTGCTTCCACACCTGCTCTCGTCCCTCGCGCAATGATGAAAAGCACAGGCAAAGCGAACCTCGCTCGCGCCACGTGCATGCAAACCTTGTGCCTTTCTCGTGTTTCATGCGCTGTAGCGTGCGTACCGTGTGCGCGCCTTACTTATCCTGCTTATCGCATTGCGCTCTCCACCGTCGTAGGTCCGAAGTGAATGGCGTCTTCTTTAACGCGCTGTTTTGCGGGCGCCGGGCAAAGCGCACGTTCAACGGCGTCAGACTGGGAATCAACCTCGCGGCGAGCCACAATGGCGCCTTGGAGACGGGGGTGTGGGAACTTTGGGTCACGGTGGAGCCCGTGGTGCATCGCTTCTCGCCCGTGGACTGGTCAGATTATAGTGTGATATTATAGATAGTACACCGCCAAGAGAGCGAAAACGGAGTTCCTAAAACGCGCTCGGAGTTGCCGCATAAGCATACCAAAAAGTCTGGATGTGTGGGAATGCCTGTCGTATTTTCAGTCCTTTTTTAGAGAACCGGGACCGTGGGCGCTCATTGGTGTCGACTGGCTGCTGTCGCCAGCGATGTTGGTGCTATCAGCAGGACAACTATCAAATTGTATGTTTCGCGCGTCTCGTCCGGGAGTTTCACTGTATCGAGAGCTCGCCGGCTCCCATGGCATGCCTGCGTGCCTCTGCTGCTCTTGCTGCTGCTTTCACCCCCAACTGCAGTGTACGAATCGATCCCCTTTGTGTGACAAGATTTGCATGTTTTTCCCCCGCCATCGCGGAAAACGTTTGCACGGCAATATGACAAGGTGGGCCCTGATACAGGAGAAGGAGGAGAAGGGACTGCGCGACTTTTCCGGGTCAGCTTCGGACGACCTGGAGGAGCGGCTTCAGGTGGTCTGCCTGCCCAAACTGTCAAGGGGCGTGGTTTATGACGTTAAAGAGGTGGGGTCGGGGTACGATGCGAGCTCCCAATACACCTGTGGGGTCGCTGCTAGACATAATCAACAGCGCGGGAATTCATCGCTGGTATCTCCCGCTTAGAGCGCGGCCATTGGGAGTTGTTGTAGACAGTAAATATTGAGCCAGTCTGAGACGAAGACGGGGGGTTGTGCGCCCGACGGACAACCACAGCAGGTACGATCTGCCGCTACTGCTTTCTCCCTCACCACGGCCACGATGTTTGTGCTCCCGTGCCCCTCCCTCCGACAACTGCATTTTTTCTGGTGGTATGGACTCCATATGAGGCTGAGATCCATGTTTGGATTTTATTTCAAACGTAGTCGTTTTCTTGTCCTGGTGCGATCTTCGCCGCGCGGCCGCCCCACGTTCCCAATATTAGCGGTGAACAACAGTGTAGACCACGGGAATAATTGTGTTTGTGGGTTGCTTGTGTGTTTATGAGTTTTTGTGCTTTGACTGCACGTACGTTTTGGGTGCATGTTTGTTTCTTTGGTGAATCCGTCATCAGGACGCGTTCGAGATGGACCGTCTCCAGGAGGCCAACCTCAAGAGGGGTTACCTCGTCGGCCCGCGCTCAGAGGACGAGATGGTGAGAGAGTCCCAACGATTTCTGTGCCGTGCTGCCTGTTTGAAGTTCACAGGTTATGTGCCTTTTGGTATGTCGTATTCACGGCAGACACCACGTAACAGGTGCAGCCACGCACGCATGTACGCACACGTTGCAGGAGGAGGAATACAAAGCATTTATGTCCTGGACTGGGCATCGCTTGCGGCGTCATGATGCCTGAGGCTGGCGTTGCTTCAGACGACATCATTCTGGGATAACATCTCACGTTCCTCGAGCTATCCTGTCGCCGTGCCGCTTCGGCTGAGTTTTAACATCCCATCGTTGTAGAGGACTCACCTTCCCTGCCTGCTTCGGAGGGAGGTAGAACAGAGAGATCCCTATATTTTGAGCTGCAATGCTGACCGAAACATTGACGGCGTCGCACGCGCTCGTGCACGCACCTTAAGGGGCAACCCGCGCGCCGTGGTCTTCACATTGAGGCCCAAGCTAACGCCCCCCCCCCCGCGCCTCGCCTCGTCCTTTGCCTCGTCGTCCAAACAAACCGACCACAAAGGTGGAGTACTGGCGACAGGTTCACCACATTAGCCTCCCGTCCTCCAACTTTGTGTTCGTCAAGGTCCGGATCGGAGGGATGGTGAGCGGCCGTCTCTCAAGACGGGCAGATTTATAGCGATTGCATTTTTTCGATAGCGTGCTACTCGTTGGCGGCTTGCCTCCTGAGCGTAACCGCGTGCGCCCACCCCCCCCTGTGAGAAAATAGTGTAACTCTGCTCGAACTCTTAACCTTTTAGAACTGCAAAAATGATCCCACACTAATTCCGAGTAGTTTCTCCTCGAAAACATGGGTGCAGTTCTAAAGAGGACAACCTCAGTACCATCCACGGCATTGTTGGTTTCTGTATTGGTGTGCGTGGCGTTTCGCCACCTGCGTGCAGGTGTTGACGTACCCGAGCTGGTGTGTTGTCCGAGCCCAAGCGGATGTCCCGGATGCGGCCAGGGCGATGCGCGGCCGCATACTGGACGCCTTCACCGACGCCGTCGACGGTAAGTGTGCTGCGCTCGAGTCTTCCTTCCTTCTCCGGTGCATTGACTTTACGGCAATTTCCCTCTTTGGCACGGGTCGCATTTTCTTTTGATGGTGTATTTTTAAATAAGCGCTCGCGGGCGGTCGGGGCGGGCGGGTCGGGCTTGTGCGGCTTTTTTCGCAATGCGGTTTGCGTAAGGCCACAGGGTAAGGCGCAATATACGGCAGTGAGACCCAATGCGTCAGGAGGGGAGCAGCAACAGAGGAGCGTAGGGGGTGGTGTTGTGTGATGGTGTGTTGTGTTGTGCTGTGCCTTTGGGTGCGTCGTGCGAGGTGACCGAGGAGTCCGCACCCAACAATCAAGGAGGCTACTGTTCCCGTTCGCATGGGATAATGGAAGTTGCTGCTGTGGGCGCCACCGCGTCCCCTCAACCGCACGGAAGTTATCCGTCTGGAGGTACAGAACTGTGCATGTACGGTTATTTGGTTCTGGGAGATTCTGGAGCATTGTCGCCGCTTTTTCGTCACGCTTTCGTTGTCGAGTGCAACGGTTTGGATGTGTAGTATCATATCATAGGTGTCCGTAAAATAGATTTCTATCCATCCGTCATTTTTTTGTCTAGGGTTTCTGCGAGAAAGCCCGTTCTCCCGCTCTCGGAAGCTGACTGACGTGGGAGGATTGAAGCTTGGTTTCCAGTAGTTCGGTCGAACATGTCGTCCTATCGCACCGGTGTGGCTTTCCCACGCATATCATACGCTCCGACTTTAACATGTCGGTAACTTTCACACAAACCGCACCACCCAAACCCACTTTGTGCGTGCTTTGTTCTACCCTTACCAGCGATGGAGGGTATGACTGTGATGGAGACGACATTCTCGTGGAATATGGTCAGCGGGGGCGGGGGCGGCGGAGGGATGTGCGGCGACGCTCCGGCTTTCGCAACCGCCAACGGCAGGGCTGTTGGCTGCAACAAGAAACCAACTGCCGTTTCTTGCGCGGGCGCGTTCGACGGCAACAACAATGACGATACCTGTAACGACGACAACGGCGGCGATGGCATTTCTGCGGCAGTTCCAAGCCAGACGCGCGACAAACCGTTCCACGCTACCATCAACGCCGCCGGTCTTTGCACACCCGGACCTACCGGGGTGGACAGAGAGGCTGGCGGAAGCACAAATGGTGGATGCGGCGGCAGGGGACGGGAAGAAGACGACGCTCGCAGCGGATCAATGCCCGTGCCGCTCGTGACTCCGCACACGATGAGCGCGCCGCCGTGCCACCCAGAAACTCCATCCGCCGGATCGAACCCAAGCGTGGTATCGAGGGCTATGGGCGAGGGAGGAAACACGCATAATGGGGTCGCGAGCACGGAATCCCGGGCCGCGAAGGCAGCGGCACAGGCATCGCTGTCCGTGATACGTAAGAGCATCATCAGGCGGCGTGACGGTATGCCGATTCGCCCGCCCCCCCCGCCCGCCGTGGGGCAAGACGCGGCTGGAGCGGCGGCCACAGGGGCCGAAGCTGGGCCACCATTAGATGCGCGTCTTTGCGCAACACCTTTCGTCATCAGAAGACCCCCGTCCTCCTCTTCTTCCTCCGTTCCTCGCCCGGCCTTGAAGTCGAGGGCGGGGGCAAAGAGCGGCCCGTTGGACCTATCTAGGGCGGGCGGCGAAGGTAGTGGCGAACAAGACAGTGGACGCGGTGAGGCGCCGACGGAGAGGGAGTCCGGAAGAGCCCCCGACACGCCTGCAGCAGCTGACAGGGGAAATCCGGTGGCCCAACTTGTCACGCCAGCAACGGGGGACATGACGGGGGGTGGTGCAGCGGCAACGGGGGCGGTAGATCTGAAGCGGAACCGCGCTAGTAGCGCCGGGAGAGCACTCGGCGGGAAGGGACCGAAAAGGGGGAAGAGCAGCGGAACGGCCGCGGGTGGTCCGGCGACTGCCGGTTCCGGAGAAAAAGATGGACATCCTGGCGCCGGTGGTTCGGGAAAGCCGTCAGAAAAAGATTCAGTGGATGGGGCGGCAGCGGCCGCGGCGGCGGAGGTAGCGGCGGCAGCGGCGGCAGCGGAAGCGGCGGCGGCACCGGTGGTGCCCCCCAGCGCACCCACGAAAATCGTGGTGACTTTCGCTGCTGCCGGTAGCCTCGGGATGGGGGTGGCCAAAGATGACACCGAGGAGGGCAGCGTGGTTCTGGCTGGCAAGGCCCCGACCAGCGCGGCGGCTATCGTCCCAAATGGGTGGCGCCTTACCGAGATCAACGGCAACAGCGCGCGGCGCTTGGGAGGTGGGTGGGTGGATGGGTGGAGGGTTGGGTGGGTGGGTGAGTGGGTGGGTGTATCGGCTCGTGAGTTGAAAGGTAGACGGGAGAGATTATCGGAAAATCCGTCATAGGTAGTGGCACGGGCGGACTAGCTTGCCTCGCGGGGTGGTGGACTATTCGGGTTGCGCATCCGTTTGGCGATGCTGGTGGATATCTACCTTACGCTTGCTGGCGGAAAAATATAGACTGTTGCTGTCTGCGTCGCCCACTATCAAGGATCGCTTGCGCTGCGAATCGAGATCGACGACCCGGAATATCCATCATTACATTAGGACTTTGTTGGCCCAAGCAAGTTAGACCACACAGGAAAACTTACAAGCAGTCAAGTGTGTCTCGCTTGATTAACTTTGTATTCCCTTGACCACCTCTATGAACCACCTGGACGAAGAAATGCAAGCATCATTCACAATCGAATGCCGGTTTAGCACGCTCAAACTAAACCACACCGACCTCCCCATTATCCCTACGTTGTTCGCGCTTTCAGACGAGACTATCGCGTCCCTCCTCAACACCCGTCCTGTGGATGTAACCTTCGAGGAAATACCGGAGGCAGGGTCTGACCCCGTGGCCGCGGTGACCGCCGCCGCGGCCGCCGCCCCCACCCCCACCGCCCCCGCCGCCGCGGCTCCCCGCAAGCGAGCGCCAGCCAAGCCTAAGGCGACGAAGGGAAAGAAGCCGGCCAAGGGTAAGAAGGCGGCCAAGGTTACCACCGTTCGAAAGGCCTTCAAAGTCCAGTCGCGCGGGCCCGGGGGACAAGGGCAAGAGAAAGCCGATGGCGGCGGCGACGGCGGTGCGGGTGATGGTGGGGCGGCGGGTGCTGCTGCGCCTACGTACACTGTACCCACCCTGCCGGTGAGCACGACCATGGCCGCGGTATGATCGGCACGACTTTCGCTCTTTTTTTGAAAATCGGGAAGTGTGGACACGAAATTTTCGGGAAGAATTCCTTCTCCTGCGAAGGAAGGGGTCTCTCCTAAGGCAGGGCCATTGTTTTGGCGTTGCCGCTGCACGCTGTGGACTGGATGGTGCCGGTGGTGGCGACGGCGGTGCGGGTGGTGGGGGGAGGGCGGGTGCTGCTGCGCCTGCGTACACTGTACCCACCCTGCCGGTGAGCACGACCACGGCCGCGGTATGATCGAACCGACCTTCGCTTTTTTTTTTTAAATTGGGAAGTGTGGACGCGAATTTTTCGGGAAGGATCCCTTCTCCTGCGAAGGAAGGGGTCTCTCCTAAGGCAGGGCCATTGTTTTGGCGTTGCCGCTGCACGCTATGGAATGGATGGTCAAACGAGGCGTTGGGCCCACGTACGGGGGGATGGAGGATAGGTGTACCAAAAAAGGTTACCAACCACCATGGCCCTCGGCCGGAAGTTCGTTTTATCATATTATTACAAATACGTGGTTTGAGTGGAATAAATTGTGACACAAGCCAGGGAGGCGGAGACGTACGGCGGGTGCGGGTGCGATGCGTATAGTGGTGCAATCTGATTCGATCTTCCAGTCGGTCTGTGACGCTGTTCAAATGCAGCGTTCAAGTCTGATGGACCCCACAGAGGGTTCAGGCTCGACGCAGAGGCCATGTGCTGCCCCATGAGAACGGGCAGGAGGTTGTCGCGAAAACTTAGTGCGTAGGGTTTACGAGCGGCACCCCACCGAGGTGGCTTGTTAATTTCTTTGGCGTGGCTCTTTGCTGACGTTTTTCGTGGGGTCTTTGCTGAAGTTTTCGATGATGGCACGCTCATACTGCTTTATTATGGAGATTTCGGTTAGAAATCGGAACGTGTAGATTTCCGTTGGAAATCGGAAATATGCGGTGCAGGGTGTACCGTATTTACCACTTAGTGCGCAGGGCCGTTGTTTCGGGGAGAGGCGTGTCGGTGCTTTGAGCCGAGAGAGCAAACGCTGCGGAGCTTATCTCTTCCGTGAAACGACACCACGTCGCCGCCGTAGGATTGGTGTGCTCATGCTCGAGCGCAAGAAGGCGCCAAGAAACCCGCCGAAATGAAAAATAGAGGTTGTACCAGGTAGTGTTTGGTTGATGGCGTGTTTTGTTCTTGCTGTGTGGCAGGCGGTGAGTGTCCACGCCCTCTGCTGATTTTGTTGGTGGCTTGTGTGAAAAGCGTCTCAATCGAGGCCTGTTGATCTGGAGGAGCTACTGTAGGACCTCTACCTGCCAGCAAATGAGAAAACAAATTACTTGTTTTGTGGCGTACAGGTAGTTGAATTGGTTCATCTTCCTGGCAGGCGGGGAGTGCCAATACCCCCCACCGATTTTGTTCAAATTCTGGGGGGCGGCGAGTGTCAGCGCCCTCCTTCGATTTTACCACGGGATTACAATTTTGCGCGAAAAGCGCCGCTCAACACGACATGTTGGTCTGGATGAGCTATACAGCAGTAGGAGCCCTGTCTGTCAGCAAAAAAGAGAGTCTTGCTTGTTTTGTGGCGTACACTTTGTTGAGTTCAGTCTTCTTCCTGGCAGGCGGTGAGTGTCAACGCCCTCCGCCGGTTTTGTTGCAGTTTCGGGGGGCAGTGAGTGTCAATGCCCTCCTCCGATTTCGTTACCGGTTTACACTTTAGCACGAAAAGCGCCACTCAAGACGACATGTTGGATTGGATGAACTATACAGTAGAAGCTCTGTCTATCAGCAAGAAGAGAAAACGTATTGCTCGTTTGGTTGTAGCGTACAGTTGGTTGAGTTCATCCATCTTCCTGGCGAGAGATGCGTGTCAATGCCCTCCGCCGAGTTCGTTATATTTCTGGGGGGTGGTAAGTGTCGATGCCCTCCTCCGGCGTTGTTACCGGTTTACAGTTTTGCGCGAAAAGCGTCACTTCAAGAGTATGGCCTGTTGGTCTCGGTGAGCTATACAGTAGGAGCTCTGCCTGCCAACAAAAAGAAAAAACGTATCGCTTGTTTGTTTTGTGGCGTTCAGTTGGTTGAGTTCATCCATCTTCCTGGCGGGCGGTGAGTGTCATTGCCCCCCGCCGATTTTGATATATTTCTGGGGGGCAGTGAGTGCCAATGCCCTCCTCTGGTTTCGCTACCGAGTTACGCTTTAGCGCGAAAATCGTCACACAAGACGACCTGTTCATCAGAATGAGCTATACAGTAGGAGCTCTGTCCGTCCGCGTATGTTTGTATCTCTCCCCATAGAGTAGGCTCAACGACTCTATGCAGTTTTGAGCTGGGGGGGGGGGTCTAGAAGAATGTTCGAGTTGGTTTGCACTCTTTAGGTAGACATGTGCGACGTTACGCAAAGAACGGGGCATCGAAAAAGTGGAGAGGACAAAACGTCGGGCGGGGCTACTGGTCTTTTGAAAAGACCAGACCAAAGATATGCCGCAGTCAGGGCACAGGATACAGTAATACTGTAGGTTAGGGTTAGGGAACAGGATACCGTAGGTTTGTTGGTTGGGGTGAGGGAACAGGATACCGTAGTTTTTGTTGCTGGGACTAGGGAACAGGATACCGTAGGTAGGTTTGTTGATTGGGGTTAGGGCCTCCATGCGGTGCAGTTAGATCGCGTTCCCGTGGGGTGCAGGCAGTACTTTTAGACAGAAGAAACCGTACTGTAGTGTACAATCACACTTTATCATGCGTAGGCACGTATCATAGCGACGCTTAGAAATGGCGCGCAGGAAGCCATGCACAAAGGCACACAGCCGAGCTGGTGTATGTGTGTGCTGTATTACATGCATGGGGGTCGAGGGGCATGTCGCTTGGGGGACAGGCATATGTTCTAGACACAGAGGGTGTGGGAGGGGAGGGGGCTCGTACCGCAGGATGTTTTGATGTGTACGAGCAACGCACAATTTCGCGGCAACATTCTTACCGCAAATCGTGAAGCAAAGGAGCAAGCACGGGCGGAGAAGTGTGGCTTATACCGTCGCGGTACAGTATATATACAGCCTACCAGTATATACCAGGTATGTGCGGGATCAGGGAATAGTGTGGACATCGAATGTAGCACGCGTGGAACTACGCCGATGGGTGACTGTGATACTATATGCATTGATAGTATCAGGTACCAGGCACCAAATACGATTGGCCGATGGTGCGCAGAGTAGGAAGTTCTCGTCATGTTATGCAGGGTGTGCGGCAGGTGGGAACAACTGCTATGTATTGCCGTAGTACTGGGAAATCTGAGAGTTTTGCATTGGGTGAGTTTCGATATGACCGCAGGGAAAACCCAATGGCAACGCGTGCCTATCCTCGGTGAGATATAGATGAAATCAAACGATTAGTGATGTGTACGAAAGAAAGACATTTCGTGCCCGCAGTTTTCTGACTGGTTATTTTTTTGGGTTGAATTTTTGAATGGTGGAAAATCCTTGGTCGACACGAGTCATCACCCGAGATCGTGACGTCACTTTTCGCAGTACAGTGGTTACAAGACAAGAAGCACAGTAGGGGGCTGGCCCGACTAGTTTTGCAAGTTCTTGGTGTCCGATCAGCATAGATCACTCATCATACTTCACATCACTCGCAAATAGTATTAGATCGCTACAGTTCTTGGTTCCGCCTGGGGATGAAGTTCTAAATCAGAAAGGGGAAACAGTTATCCGCTCTTCCATTCTTGGAGCGGATAAACAAGTGCCGAGAGCGGACAGACAATAATAACGCCTTCACGCAAGGGGAACGGGGATACCATAACACCACCATCCTATTTTCCCTATATTTCCTTCTCCGATCCGCCAAACGCCAGATTGTTCACACATTCTTCTACTTTTTCCCTACTTTTTCAGAAAATAAAGTCTAACAAACTTCTCTACATTTTTTTTTCTGATAAAATGTTATAAAAAATAAAACTGACGTCATCACCCATCCGTTCAATTTTCCAACTCTTGATTTTTTTCTCCGAAAAGTGACGTCACGATCTCGGGTGATGACTCATGTCGACCAAGGATTTTCCACTTCAAATTTTTCAACCCAAAAAATTGACCAATCAGAAAACTGCGGGTACGAAATGTCTTTCTGAGTGTACGGGTATATTTAGCAGAGCATGGCATAAATTTGATGGAATTCACGAAGCTTTTCACAAACCAAAACGCGAGAGACCCCGAATGGAGAGGACCGTGAAACGTCGGAGAAAACTAAGCGTTTTTGTTTTCGTCTCTCGCGTGTCACCGGGGGGGGGGGGGCAACACTAACGGCCACGGGACTTTATCGATACTACCTAGTATCGCTTAGCGTTGTATCATGATCGCGCGGCAGAGAACAAAATGCACGGTCTGTCAAAAACGTCTGGGCGAGCGCCTTGCTGCATTAGTTCGATTGTATCATCTGGCTGTTTTCTTATTGAACACGTGTCGGCCAACGCAGCGCGCTTGTTCTACTCCACAGCATCAACCGAGCTGTGTTTCGCTGATTCACTGCCACCTTCATCCATTGTGTCGGACTGGGGGTGGACAAAAAAAAAAGATGTCAGCTCACAAGAAATCCTTTAGATTGGCAAAATCAACAACAGCATGCTGCCGAAGTTAGGGTTGTATTAATTCGGGATACCATCGCTCGTGGCGAGCTTGAATTTTTTTTCGGACTCCGAGCATCCTACTGGTAGGAGGTGACAGTGAAACCCATACATGACAACTCTAAGGACGACACTGACACATGGCATATACCAGGTGCCGTTCAACCAACTGCGAGCGCAGCGCAGCCCGGCTGCATGCCTGCACCGCGCCACAAAACCCGACACCCCGACCTGACCAATGAATGCCCCACAAATTCACCCAAATAAGAAATCCTTGTCCTGGCCTCTCTCCGCCCGCCTACCCCCAAAACTTTCGCTGCTGCTCCAAAGACGACAACAGTCTAGACTAACCGTAACCGCTTACTTTGCTTTAGGCTTCGGGCGAGTACGAGGCCTAATCCTCGGTCTGGGCGCGGGCTCCTCCTTTGCCTTGACCTTCCCTTTACCCTTCTTCGCCCCTACACCCGCCCCCCTCTCGGTCCCCGCCGAGCCTGCCCCTCCCCCGCCCGTAGCGTCCACCACGCCCCCTTCATCCGCCCCTAAACCCTCCATCGGCTCGGCGCGCTTTTCTCGCGGCTCCTCCTTAGCCATCAGTGGCAGTGCCGCCGGTTTTTCACTTGACCTTCTTACGCTCGACACACCCGTCGCGCTACCGCTAGCCCCTACCCCCGCCGCCGCTGCCTCGTTTTCTCCCTCTGATAGCGCCGCGGCGTCGCTCTCGGCCACCGCGGGGGCGTTTCTTCTTGCTCTATGGCCCACCCCTTTTCCTACCGGAGGTACCTCCTCCTCGACGGCAAGATCACCGCTTCCACCTACTACCTCTGCCTCCGCCGCTGCCGCCGCCTCCTGGTCTTCGGCATCAGCCACCGACATGGCCCCTTCTCTACTACCGACACCCGCAGCGTGTCCACCCGCGCCTCCGCCCCCGTTCTCCCCCTTCAGTTCCTCGTGCTCTAGCTTAACCCTCGTATCCTTCACGGTACCACCACCCCCACCCCCGGCAGGTTTCGGCACCCTTTTCTTCGGCTTGAAGTGACGCTTCGGCGCAAAGGCGGATCCGGCAGACGACGCCCCCGACCCCGCGCCGGCCGTCGGTATCTCCTTGAACTCCTCGCTTGGTCTTAAGGCTTCTGCCAACATTAGCTCATCAAACTCGTCGTCGCCCCCCCCCGCTGACCTCGCCCCGTTCTTTACACCCATTTGCCCGAAGGCGGAGGGGGCGGTAGCGGCAGCGCTGGAGCGGTGGGACGGTATCGGCAACGCCGGCACGGACGAAAGAACCGGCGACGGGAACTCGACGCGCGCGGTTGCCGCGGATACCAGCACCTCCGCGAAAGGCTCGAACGTCTGGCAGGAGGGCGGGGCGAGGATGTCTTCCCCTAATCGCTCCTGCGTAAGTCAAGTAGAGTTAGGGTTAGGCCAGGTCGTCGGGGAAAAAAAAAGGATGCGAGAGAGAGCAAGCGCATGCACGTGTGTGGGAGCGTGGGTCAGGCGGCGGCGGTAGCGGATGGAGGTGGTAGCGAGGGCAGGGGTCGGAAGCGAGGGAGAGGTTAACCCCTTTATAACTGCACCCACGTTGTTGGGACAAGCTACTTGTAATTAGTGTGGGACAATTTTTGAAGTCCGAAAAGGGTCAAGTCACTGATCACAAACAACTCTGCCGCTTCGTGGAGGACTCTTTTGTCGTCCGCGCTGCTTCCCGTCAAACCAATTTGCGCGCAAGCTGTGATGTCGGGCGTTTGGGGGGTTTTGCGTTACGATGTCAACTACCGTTAGTGGGCGTATCGTAGAAAAAATAACATCCCGAAAAAACTCAACATTTTCCGAAACAAGCGGGCGTTTTCTGTACAATAAGTCAACACGTTCCGAAACAAGCCAACTTCAGGGCTATAATGCATAGGCTGCAGGCCGGCATCACAAGCGTACGGTCCAACACGTCGCAAAGGACCGTAAACCTGGGAGGGGGAAGGACGATCAATCGGACTTGCGCGTCTCAATACCGATGTATCAATACAAGACAAAACAAAAAAGAGTTTTGCGAGCATCGAGAATCAAGTGAGAATCGAAATCGATCATAGTTTTCGAGATCGTGACAGGACACAGAATCAGCAACTGCGCACAGCCATATGATAAAACCAATTCGATTCCGCATGGCAGGAGATCGAATTATTCGGAAGGAATCGTGCGAGGGTCGTACATGCTACTGCTGGGGTACGTCGGGGCGAACCACGACACGTTTGCGAGATAGAAACGATCCACCAGCGCACGCATAACCCCCTTAGAACTCCACTCGCGTTATCAGGGACAAAACACTTGGAAGTAATGTGGGGACGCGCGCTACGACAGAGGTGCACTTTTTCGGCTTTTTTTTTTTGTTTCTGAATGACGGGGCTCCTTAACCCAAAAATTGTCGGAATGTCATTCTTGTTTCGCAAATGTGATTTTTTTTGTATACCTAGGCCATACTATAGGTTTGTTCATCGGGTTGCACTTTCATTCTTCTCAAACATCCGTTTTTGGGTGAGGTTTAGAGCTCCTCAAGTGAGGAGCCCGAGAAACAAAATGGTGCACCTCAAGCGTAGCATGTGTCCGGGAGAAACTTTTGCAGCTCTAAAAGGGTTAACCCTTTAAAAACTACACCCGCGTTGTGGGGGACAAACTATTTGGAACTAATGTGGGATAATTTTAGCAGTTCCAAAACGGGTAAGCTTGCACGGGTCCCGCAAATCCGGTTGGACCAATCTGGTTGGGCCCCTTTCGCTCTCACCTTGAGGCTGGACGCCTGAACCATCCACCGCTCCTCCTCAAGCTCCACGATATCACAATACTCCATCCCGAAGCTCACGCCGTCCTTCAGCTTGGCCACCCACCTTAAGAAACGCCGCGCGGGCGAACACGATCGAAAAAACATCGGGAAACCCATCGCTAGCTTTAGATCTTTGGGCGGTGTCTTCCTTGCGGATGAACTGATAAGTAACGCCAAAAGAGAGGTCTGGCATCTGATATCTGAGACAAAAAGACCTGAGATATCAGATTTGAGGTCTGAGAAAACGATGTCTAAATTGATAAAAAGAGATCAGAGACCTGCTTAAAAAAAACATAAAACACGCGAGAAGAAGCTATCTGATATCTGATGTCTGTGCACATCATCAGCTCACCGCCTGCCAACCGTGTCCAGCTCGGCGATGTTGGCCAGGACTTCCTTCAAAACCACGGGACCGAGCTCGGGGAAACGCCTCTGCAAGTCGGGGCGGCTCACCGCGCCGTATCTGCCGGACGCACGTATGTACAGCAACAAAAAAAACAGCGGGGTGAATAGCGCGCGGGGGGGACGGGGGGGGTAAGGAGAGAGGCAGGGAGGGGCGAGGGTAGTTTGGGGAAAGGTAGATGTGATAAAAAATGTACACATTCACGGTGAGGAGAGGGATGGTCATAGGAGGCGTGTTAAGACCGTGGTGGAGGCGGCAGGGACGGAAGCGGGGGGCAGGGGCGGGGGAGCGGGAGCGGGAGTGGGGAGGTTACGACAAAGACCGACTCGGAGTACAGCAGTACGTGATCACGGGCCTCCGATCGCAACACCCGAAGGTCTCGTCGAAGCCTGATCAGCGTGTTGTGTTCCGATCTTACTGATCGTCGGCCAGCGGCAACGGCTGCTAAAAGACACGAAACGGCAAAAAAAAGAATAACAAGAACAGGCAGGAAGAACAAAAACAAGAAGAACCACAACAACAACAACAACAACAAAACGTCTTCATCCGGTGCAAGCCCTTATCCGGCGCCTGCCGCCTTCCGCCGACTCGACGCGATCGGGCATCCCCCACGCTCACCCCCCACCCCCTCACCTGTGAATCAAAAGCTGCGCGACGGACAAGCAGTCGGCAGCGTGCGGTGGCCCCTTCGGCCAAACATCGGCCGCGTGCGCCGCCCAGTTCCCCCGCACCAGCAGACCCCGCTGCCGCCCCTCCACGCTCAAAGCCCGGATGACAGCGTCAGGCGACGACTTCGTCACGTCCAGGAGCACGGAAAAGGGTACCAGATGCGCCAGCTTAAGATAGCCCACGATCTGATATGGGGAGAGCGGGAAGGAGGGAGGGACAGAGGGAGGGAGGGAGGGAGGGGGGGGGGGGTGCGTGCAGACAATC
>JAYJMJ010000552.1:5272922-5286847 GCA_036873875.1 Laminaria ephemera | reverse complement strand
GAAATAAAAATCTCCATACCGAGATTTGAACCCCTGACTCCAACCTTATTAATAGTAGTATTCGAGGTTAACCACTAAACCATCGCAGCGACCGGCCTATGACAGCATACAGGTTGGCAGCACACTTATTAACACGCAGAGAAAATGAGTACCAGGTATTATACATGGTACACTGGTATGATACGAGATTATGCACAGGCAAACCTTCGAGCTGCAGACATAAGCAATGAAAAAGCTGACAAGTCTTGTGACCTTCTCACCACGTGCCGGTATAGCTGGGACGCTGGGACAGAAAAAACTGACAGTCTCGTGTCTGACTGAATGTGATTTTCAGGATTCAGCACGCGCGCAGTGTGTCCTTCTGTCTGCACTAGGGACGCACTACACAGCGAGGGGGCAAAGCGGCCGCCTTCTTCGAATCACGCATCATAGCCGTTACCTCAGAGCAGACAGCTGCTTGCGGTCCACAGCCACAGTCGCAGCCACAGCAGCACCCACGGCCCGCCGTCTTCCAGAATAACCAGCTACACAGGGAGCAAACACGCTGTCATGTCGATGAGCATGTTGATGAGCATGCAAGCAGCGATCACCAGCCGCAACGCAAAGAGGCCCTGCTGGAGCTAGAAAAGCGAACGCATCCCTGCCTGCGAGGGCGAGAGACAGCAACCGCAGTAGCGGAGAAGATCGCATGCTGCACAGGCGGAGCGGGCGAGAGCAAGACCAGTGCTGTAGCAGTGCCGGACGAAAGTGCATGCAATATTCGGCCCGCAATATTCAATGCCAGGTGTTGTGTAGATATGAAGGCTTTTTCCCATAGGGCGATGTGAATGATGCTCAAAACCAGAACGCCGCCCGCCGCCCAACAGCTCTGAGCCCAGAGCAGACACCCGCAGCCAGCACAGAACACGTGCAAAATGAAGGCAAGGCGGCGGACCCTCAGTGCGCACAAGAGGGGGTTGATCTCTGGTAGCACCGATGGTGACGTTGTTGGTGGTGTGCGATCTTTCGAAGAGGCCTTGAGCAGTACTCTACGGATCCGTTTCAGGAACGGATGCAGCACTGGAAAGTGTGCTCGGATGGGTGCATCCTGTTGTGATATCGAGTCTCGAGCGCGACAGAGGCAAACCGTCAAATCGTAGGGCTGGGCCCTAGTAGCTCCAGCCAGTACAGTATATACTGCCCGCGTCAGCAGTCAGTTTACCGGACCCGACCAGTGCACTGTTTCGGAGAAGCCGAAACCGGTCTCGGCTTCGGCGCGACCTCTGCCCCCCCCCCCCGGCTGGTGAGGGGGGGGCGCCGAAGGCGCCCCCAGAGGGCCCCGCTGGAGGCGCCCTGCCGGGGGTACGTTTTTACGCGATTTGGCTTCACTACGAGCTAAAACATACGCTGATTTTGGGCCATCTTTCAAAGGCAATTTGGCGGTAGATTGCCGAAGGAAAAACAAGAAAAAGCGGACGAAGTGTATGGTGATGCAGGAGTGTGTGTGTGTGGACTACTTCACACAGCAGCACACAACCTAGATAATAACGTCAATTATGAACAATTGGAACAATGATTTTCTACTCAAAAACAACTTTTGAAATACGCGATACCAAACCGCGGCTTCAGATGTATGTGCATCCAACAAGAGCAAAAAGGCCCCGAGTTATCGAGTGAATTGTGTTTGAGGTTTCTTGGCCTCTATTTTGCTCCAACTCTTGATCACAGGGTAGCCTCCCACCAGCACTACAACAACTGTTCAACAGTTAGTTGCAGTAGAAACACCAGAAAACAACGTTAAAATAAACGAAAATCGAGGCGCAACGGTAGTAATCCAGGGTCGCCATAAGGACCCACAAAGCCCAAGCCATCAGTGAGTGGTTGAGGTGGCTTCGTCCATCGTGCTCACGGTCTCCATCCCTCTCTCCCCTCTCTCGCTGTTCTGCGTGCCTTCTCTGCTCTTCGCAGTGCATTTCGATGAGTTTCCGCTATGTTATTAGTCAAAGCACTGGCGACCCTGGCAACCCCCTCAGCCAGTACATACTGGACCAGGGCTCAGCCCTATCAAATCGTCTGTTTGCTGGGGAGGGGGGGCGTTCGAAATCGTAGCGTACGGAAGGAATTGAAACGACTCCGTGTACCGCTGTAGGTATTTGCTTGATTGTTCGACGGATTGAGTTCGTCGCGAGAGTTGCGCACACAACAGGACCAACTACACGTGCAGTACGTAAGCAGTTAAACTCGAGTGTTGCACGGGGTACGTGGTATTTTAGAGATCCATGCAGACTTGTACACACAGTAGCAGTGCGCTTGGAGGTATAATGCAAGGTTTACACATAGACTAGCCTACGACAGTTCATGGCCGGGGTACTGTTTGTTGATGAGCGCGAGACGGCATCGGGCGGCTTCAGCGCTGCCGATTCGATCGAACCGGAAGATTTGACGTCCTGTTCCGGCGAAGGGCGGCATTGCGACGGGCAACGGGGCGGGGCGCGCGGAAAATCCGGGGGGGGGCAGTGGGGCTGGGACCTGACAACCGACCCTACGACATGTGATGAGCTGTCTGACGGCAGCCGGGCAACCGGCCCTCTGCACGGTTCAAAATGCGGGCGCTCTTCGTGATGTTTCACCGCACGTACAGAGTGCGGGTCATAAAAACTGGCACGAAAAGTAAATAACCGAACCGGCGTAATCTGCTAAAGTCGGTGATCCGCCGAATTTTGTCGCACACGCGTCGGAGCTGCAGGCGCTTTGGCGACCTCGGACCTGGTCAGTCAGCGTGGTCATGCCGCGTGCTGCTCGCCCCCGTTGCTTCTTGATTTGGTGTGGGTGGCACGGTTTGTGCTGTAGTACGGTGCCGTTGCCGTATACCATTTGATCTCACCCCTTTCTGACTCAGGAAGGGAAGAATGCTGCTGGCGATTGTTGTGGGCGTTGTTCACTCCACGTTTGGTGAAATATAACGACCCACACGCACGCACTGTGGTGTCAGTGTGCCAGACAAGCAGCGTGAACGCTGATTTCAGTTTAATACGTGAACGGCCCCGTTGCCCAACGTTACTTATAGGAATAGTTCTTGCAAGACTTAGTCGATGCCACCGCCGTGTGGCGCTACGGTGCCAATGTTTCTTGAACGTCTTTCGTACTCGGAGGGAGACCCGCTAGCGAGATCGCGGCTGGCGCTTATGGAATAATGCGCGGCAAACCGTCCCTGCCGAATTTTTTGGTCATTAAGCATCAAATAAAGGCGCTTGTGTGCGTTCGCCAGTTTCGCCTTGATCCCAAAATAGGGATTCTATCTTTCATCTGCGGGTCCGTCCTGGCGTATTGCTTGCAAAGAGAGCCCCTCGTCAATGCCGGAAAGACAATACAACGACGCCGGTGTCTCTCACGGGAAGCCTGCCTGCTGCTGTGCATGCTTATACCTTCTTTGGTTACATTAGCTTGCAACGAACGCGCATCTTGTTGTCGGGAACAATACATGGCATCGAGTATTTCCACGTTGACACTCGCGCCTGTTCAACGACCGGCGGACAGAAACCTCTCCAAAAAACGATGAACTCGAACCAAAAGCTGCAGCAATATTAACGTTGTGCTGCAGCAACTACGGAGGTTGAGGCTGCTAAGAATATACGACGAGACTCTCGGCGATATTGTCCCGACAAAGGGGACACAGAGTCAGCTCTTGTCGCTCGGAGCAGCTCCTACAGACGCACAGGTGTCGGCAAGGCAATAGCAGCACCCCTCGTTCGTTCTCCTGCCGGATAGGACGAACGCGGGAGCGGGGGGGGGGGCGGATTTGACGAGAGCGGCACAAAGGCAACAAGGATTGATTGATCCGATGAAGGACTCGCCGTATTGTATTTTGAGAGTCCAGCGGTGATTCCTGGACATTATATAGCGAGTGGGGTGAGTTTACTATTGCAGGTTTATTGCCACATAGCGAAGAGCGGGTAGCATGTAGTGTGTTACGCCGTTCATGCCGACGATAGGAGGGGGGGGAGGGGAGGTTGCAGGGGAAAAGGAAAAATAAATATCGATCGCGGGTCGACTGGCATTGTTAGCCACATTTTGTTGAATGCACGAATTGTGCGTTGCTCTAAGGCTCACATCTATACCCTTTCTGACCCACTATTGGAGCTTTTCACAACGTTCTGAAGTGCGCCCCGCCCCCGCCCCTACCCCCTCTTCATTATCATTCACAACAAAATCCAATCCTTCACGGGAAATTCCGTAGTTCGACTGCCGCATTTGCACCATTGCGACAAAGCCGATGAAAAACATCAAGAAAATCTGGCCAGTCGTCATTATTTACCTGACACACGACACAGAGTCTCTGCTCCTCCTTGGCAAGCTGGCCCTGAACGATCCTGTCCCTCTCCCCGCATACGCCCTCTAACGCTTTTCTGAAGTCCTTCTCCAATTGCTCCAGCTCTTGCAATGATTGCCCCTGCACCGTACCGGCAGTTTGTTTGCGGGGTATATTTACACGTTAACAAAGGTCGGGCCGGCAAACGAGCATTCAAACTCTTGGGAAATGGATAATTCGGTTTCGGAGCATGCCGAGCAGCATAGACGTTACTGTAGTTGCTTATTTCTGTCTAAATACTTCGAAAATGCTGTTGTCCGTGCATCCAGTACGAAGTAGTATATAGGTGGGAGATCAAGAGGCCCGAAAAGAAGAATGCAACATCCCAGGCACCGCAACCGGCCGGCAATCAAGTCGGCTTAGTCAGCCAAGTCGACTTTTCTGTGAATGGTTGTGTGTGGGACGTGTGTGGAGCGCCAGCGTCCGTAGCACGCTCCTCAGAGCGACGTCGAAGCAGCGCTGACAGCATATAGACCCCTTTAGCGGCATTGTGCTGCATAGCACGTGTCTCCGACGGCATCGCTTGCGGAGGAGGACAATGCTCCTGACGTAAGCCGCCGTCGCTGAACAGCACTCCTAAATTGTTTGTGTCAAACCAGTGGGTCGAATAATTGTCAACGTATCGAACAGGAATATATCCCGTTAGCCCTAGCGGTAGATATATGGCAGGTGTAGAACGATCAATTATTTCTGTCAGTACCTTGCTTAACAGCTGAAATATGTGGCATAGAGGAAAGTGTGGAGGCGCTTGTTTGATAAAACGAAAAAACAAGCGCTGACCAGAACAACGCGGACGGTAGCAAAAATGTGCGCCGGAGAAGACACGGTCGGTTTCGTCAGATTCTAAAGATCCATGCCCCCTTTTTGCGAAGGGAAATGCAGTTTCACCTTGAGTCCGTCGCCGCGAAGAGTAGCTTGCAGCTTGTCCCGTTCCTTGTGAGCATTTTCTACCGCATCCTCTAAGCTCAATACCTGAAAAAATAATATTATCACCGATGGTGGGTTTGTCCGCCGTGTGCACATGCAGAGCGCGTGTGCGGAGAAAGCATTGAAAAGGGGACACGCAGAACGAGAGACAGAGAAAAAAAATACACTACGCGTAAGTGAAAGCGTGGTGAGCTTAAGCCTCATTTTTTCCGATCCGTTGGACTATTAAAAACAAACGGAGCAACGATAGCTTGCTTAGCAGTAACGGGAACCGTATCGCTGTTGTAACGTTTCCAGCACACTACAGCCCTTGAATGCGAAGATCCGGCCAAGCGATTTTTTCACGTCCACAAGGTCATCACCCACTCCCATGATTTTTGGTGCGGGGGTGGCGCAGCGATAAGGACAATGGTATTTTCAAGGATATTTTCGTGTCTTGTGAGGGACCAAACAACTTCACAGACAGCAATATATCTAACTTGCAGCGGTGCTTTCCGCCCGGTATAGCGACAAGTGGATGGGGTTGTCGCGTTCATAGTCTGGAGGATACCTCAATGGTACAGCCTATACGTCTCCAAAGCCAAAATTAAACGCGTCGCCTCAACGGATTGCCACTGAATTCAGACCAAGCTCCTTGATTCCCACGTTTACGGCACCATGCGGCGTGGTGTTTAACACACCGGGTGGTACGTACCTGTTTCTCACTCCGCACAAGCTCGTTCCATAGGCGAGCGCTCTGATCCCGCACTGCTTCGGCCTTATCACATCGAAACACACGAACGATGTTTACCGATCGAAGGAGGGCAAATATTTGAGGACGGAAGTCGAGAGCAAATCAGGGGAAGTTGTCACTGCTGTATGACATGGAGCGTTTTATCTTCAATGTCGGGAATGCCGCGCACGGTGTACAGATATATGCTGGCTCGTGATTTGGCACATCTTCGTGTGGGACGGTGTACAAGGACTCGCCCCCTCTGATTGGGCATGCTCTCTCATCAAAGACGACACCCGAACAAGACGCATGCTAGGTTTCTGAGGAAGGAAAGGAGGCGCCGCTGTTTGCGGCTTTGGAATGCATTAATCCATTTCGTGTCCGTGAATTGGGGTCCGCATCGGTCGCTGCACGGGTTGGAGGAATATGTGCTTTGAAGATGCTCCTCTTCCTATATATCCCAAGAAATGCTGATGGTTTACCGCGGGGGGGGGGGTCGTATCTCTTCTCGAGATGCAGGTGATAGCTTGGGGTAGAATCCGGTGTGCACTACGTAGAATAGGTTGCGTCTTGACGAAAGAAGCACACGCGCAGGCACACGGTTATGAAGATACGCCCACCTTTGCTTCTGCGGCCAGCCTGCTCTCCTTCTCCTGCAGCCACAACATCCTGATAAGCTCCACCTGATCAACGAGAACAGCGGGCGATCGAGTCCGCGATACGTCGCAGGGTATGTATGCGGCAAGCGAGCCACTTTATCTTGTGCTGATTACCATGCTACAGGAAATAATGGGAAGGTTGCAAGCGTGCTGTGGGGGCTTACTTACAGACTGCGCAAAAAAAAAGGGTTATTGCCTAAACCTTCGTTCCTTGGAAAAATGCACCGGCCGGTAGACAAGTGCCGAGCTACCCACCCTGGACAGGGTCATTTGGCACGCCAAATGCACCTGAGGCGAATAAGAACGGCTCGCGACGAGGATGAGAAGCTTCGTACAACACGGGACTACACGACAGCTTAAGATAACAACCTAGCCGACACATGCTGCAGAAGGGGTGCACCATCTTTTTCGGGGGCTCCTCGCTTGACGTGCTCTAGATCTCACCTAAAAGTTGATCTCGAGAAGAGTTGAAAGTGGAACGCGATGAGCAACCCCATAGCCTAGGTATACATAACGAATAGTATTGCAAAAACAAATGACATTGGGTACTCTGCTAGTTGAGGAATCCCGCCAGTGACAAACAGTTTGGCCCTCTCACATGGTCGTTCGCGCCGCTCCTTTCCCCAAGAGCGTTGAACCCGCGGCACGGCATCCTTCCTTTGTCCGAGCTAGAGTCGTCCGACCCCAAGGACGTGATGGGAGCGTCTCCGGATCCGAAGCGTCTCACCAACTCCGCCCGTCCCCCCGCCCCTCGATCTGCACCCCGGGTCGCTTCAGCCCCCGCCCCTCGCTCTGCTCCCCGGGTCGTTTCAGCGCCACCTCCCGCCGCGTGTGTCATGCTCGTAGAGCCGTACAACGCTGGTGGTGCCGTGGAAATGCTTGTCGTCTGCGTGTGGGATGCTGCTCCTGTGCTACCTCCTATGCTGCTGCTGCCGCCGCCGCCGCTTCCGCTGTCGCAACTGCCGCGGCCACCACCACTGCCACTGGAACCGGTCCCACCCCGGGGGGTTGAGTTGACCGGTTGTCGGGACGGCGAAACTACTAGCGCGTCAGGCGTCGTCGAATTGGCGGGATCAGCGGTAACTGGGGAGGCTGCTGATGCGATGGCAGCCGCGATAGCGGTGGACTTTTTTTTGTGTGTTTTCCGTGGGATTTTTTCCGTGTGTTGTGCCGAAGACGAGAGAGAGGCAGAACGTACGTGATTACCGATTTAAACGATTCCGCCAGGCGTTCAACAAGCTGCACGAGAAAGTCGCTTCGAGGATGGAGCTCGGATAGGATAAGCAAAGTCGGCTGCGCTATCTCTGCTTTGGGACGAAGTTCGACGGTTTCGAACGTCGCCACCTTGCCTTGTTACCAACTTATGGGGTAGCGAGAACGATGGTAAGCACGCGCGGATACCTCCTGTGAGTCGGTGTACTCAACCTTTTTGGCCGACTCCAGGTGAATTTTATGCGTTGGGATGCGCCAGAAAAACTTGCCCAATTACACGATGCCAGGTGAGAATGAAAAAACGCAGTGTCGAAGATGCGAGGGATGGGGGCGGGGGTGGGGTTAGTGTCTCACCGCGTTCGATACGGGTTCTCCTGCCGACATGAGCCGAGCGTTGTCGGGGAACAAGCTGCGCCCCGGACGATTTCTACCTGGCAAATTCCCCTGCCTGGTGTTAGAGCCGTGGTAGACACCCCCAAGAAGCCGAATTCCCGTTCCCACCTCGAACAACTCCTGCGGAAAGCGACGGCAATCGCGAGGTTAGTTTTGAGCATTTCCCACGCTCCACGCCTTCGGAGAAGGACAAAAGCAGGATTTTAGTGACTCCGCTCCCGTAAAACCCTTCTTCTGCGAGTTAAGGGGGCTGCCAATTACTCTACTCCTTGGTCCCCGGGTGTGCAAACGGCAGCATCATTAACCTACGACAGTGTCACGATTCGTGATATCAGCGACTTTGGCTTTGACTACGCCCCAATATTGACCGCCGTTTGCGAGCCATATTTTATTTTCACAACTGGGACGGGTGGGTGCTGCTATCCAGAGCTAGCGACATGATCACACCTATTGGCATCTTGAACCTGCGTATGGCAGTATATTTGTTGAATGCTAACCACTATATGTATTGTATCGCTTTTGTATGTTCTAGTGTTTTCAGCCTCCTGCCGACTGCAACAACCGTGTTGATGCATTAAATAGCACAAAGTGGCTCGAGTATTCCCCAAAGAAAACGACGTGGGAGCGCGACTATTCCCAAACTTGCCGCATTTATGGTCATGCCAGTTACTGCAGAAGACGAGTGAGTGTGGCGTTCAGCACCCCTCCCCCCCTCGTGTAGGACCCTTGCAAACCAGCATGCGCAGTCCGCTATATAATAGCGGCAGTTCTGCTCACATTCTCATCTTCGTCGTCGTCGCTGGACTGAAAACCTTCGCTCGAGGATTCCGCGCGGCTGATAGCAGCCAGCTGCATTCCAGTACCTCCTGCCTTGCGCAGCGCTTCGCCTTCCCTTGCCGCGTGCCGGTGCATCTCTAGGTTACGGCTGGTTACCGACATTTCAATGCTGCCGCGACCTACTCTTTCCGATGGGACCCTCGTCGTGTATCCCCGAGTTGGAATTTCCTCTGGTCGCGGTGGTCCGCTCTGCAAGGTGCTGCTTGCAATGAAACATTTTCGGTCGCGTTTGTAAAAGGGGGGGCGGGTTCGAGTTAACAGATGCTTTTGATACTGGTATTTCGCCGGAAGGAGCAGGCTTACCCAATAGCCTGTCGTTTGCATTTTTTCGTGTCCACACAGCAGTGTCCGACAAAAACTTTGGGTGCTCTTAAAAATTCAAACAATGTGTACTCGTGTGCTATTATATCAGAATGTCGCACATTTACTCAGTGTGTCACATAGTGAACCCGAGGAGGTGTACTTTGGTCATGAACCACATTTTCAGAGAACAAGCTGCCAAGATTAACGAAGGTGACATAGACAGCTAACATTAGAGGGTCTCGCACCCACCGGTGGGACGTGGCCACCGAAGGTGAAATCGAGGGGAACGTTGTCCTTCCCCCCTCCCTTGGAGAGTCGTCTCTGCGGAGAAAAAGATGGCAGGAAGAAACGGTGGAACTTGTCATCGAAGAAATTGTTGAACGCATTTTTTATTTTTTGTCTTTTTCAGCTTCACATGGTCATCGAAGTGATGATTGAACGTACATTTATTTGTCATTTTCAGCGTCAGTCACAACTTGACACGAGGAGGGGCAATCGTAATCATAGCGCGGGGGCGGGGGGGGGGTGGGGGATGACGAGGCTTCTGAAGAAAGACGCAAGGTGTACGATGCTTAACCTATATCACACCCTGTTTATCTGTACCTTTATGCCGATTGAGCTACGGAGGGTGGCGAAATGCTCGACCAACCTTATCTACTGTAACTGTACGATAACCTTGTCCGCACGCATGCGATCTTTGTCTGTATTTACATTGTTGCTAAATCATGCGCATCTTGCTGATTTTCGATTTGCTATGCACGCGCGCACGCACCGCTACGCGACAAACAGTTGGCACGAACAATTTACCTCCCACCATGGAGCACAGCTGATGTCAGGCTCCATGCGCTGTCAGCTGTGTCCACAGGGTGCTCTTGGTGACCACTACTTCGGCGCCCAGATCTGGATTCTTCACTTCCAGATCTCGGGTTTCCAGCTATGGCGCTACCAAATATTGCGTTACCAGATAAAGCGTTGCCAGATATTGCGTTAAGATGTCGGAATGGTCGCGCGTCTGAGATGGAGGTTTCGTGGGTAGATGTCGACGCGCCGCCTGGAATGGAGACGGACCCAGCGCTGTGATCGTGGTCCTGCCTCCGCTGGGCTACGATGTTGAGTCGCCGGAGCATGCCGGTGTGGACTCGAGGCCCTGGACTCTCGAACGCCGTCACACCTATTTCAAAGCGGATTCGATTTTTGACATGGAAGGCTTCGTACTGCAAGACATTTCTTATTCCACCGCAATTCCAAGCAATTTGTCGCCAAAGTGTGTGTGCAGTTATCAAGGGTTGGACTAACCCTTTTTTGACCTGCCCCCACGGTTTCGGAGCCAACCTACTTGGGAACAGTGTGGGATTGGTTTCCAGTAGTTGAAGGGTTAAGGCCGCTTTTGGTGGAGCTTTATGGAAGAGCTGACCCTTTTTACGCGACACGACTGTGCCTGAGGTTGACTCTCACTGTAGTGCCGCCAGGTCAGCCACACCGACCCGCTGTGCGCTCAGTTCATGTAGCAAATTAACAACAACCATTCGTAGAGCAAGGGAAGATGCGCGACGACTAAAACGACTACGCTTGATACGCTGGGTTTTCAACTTTACTAACAAGCCGTGCGTGGTCTATGCTACGGTTTACTTGACATGCGGTTTTGCTTTTAATATCGCCTTTAGAACTGCACGCATGTTTTTGGGAACAAGGGAACAAACTACTTGGACTTAGTATAGGTATCACTTTTCCAGGAGTGAAAGGCTTAAGGTGTTTTAATACTTGCGAGCAGGAATTTTCCGGATATGCCATTTCATCGTTTTTGTTGTTGTTGCACTCGCCTCTATTGTCTCTGGCCAGTACGCTGGCTCCCCTGCTAATCAAGGCCTCTGCGATCGCTTCGTTTCCGTGTCGGCAACAGAAGTGGAGGGCTGTCTGCCCGTCACCGGCCGCCAGATCCACCTCGGCACCATTGTCGAGGAGGCAAAGGGCCACGGGAACGTGCCCATTGCGGCAGGCAGCCAGCAAGGGGGTGTCACCCTCTGGGCTTACCCAGTTAACATCTGAGCACAAGCAAGCGCGACGCAACAAGCAATGACGCCTTAGGATGGTGTATGAGCGTGTTTACAAGAATGTATTGTACAAACAGAACGAGATACTCATATTATTATGCGTGTCAGTGTGCAGCGTGAGCTTCAATGTTCAAATCGTTTTACCACGGGTGCTTTCGTACCGGTTCGGTGTTGCTTTCATGTGTTACGTCGGGTTTCGCAGTCGCACGGAGTACTGTCTCGTACGGAGTATTTACCGTTAAAATATTGATACCTGGTACATTATACGAAGTATGGTATATGTTACCTGGTGCGCACCCTGTTTCATTTTTCGATTTTGAGGCGACACCTTGCTCTCCATGAAACTCATCGCGCAGGTACTTCGAGGGTTCACAAGCATTCGAGTTGAGCTGATAGTAAGCACCGCGGGGTAGTATGATAGCGATAAAAACGTCAGCCTCGAAAAAAATCCCATGCATGCATGGTTTCTTGATGGGAGAGGTTGTCAGCTCACCCGTCCCCATCTGCAGGAGCGATTCGCACTCCTCTACTCGCCCCCCTTTCGCCGCGGCCCAGAGGAAGCTTTCCTTGAAACTGCAAAGAAAGACGTGGGCGTTAGGTGTCGACGTTTGGCGTCGGCGTTAGGTATCGGTGTTTGGCGTCGGCGCCTGTAGTCACGGTGACCGTCGGCAATGACAGCTCGCGTTGCCGTTGCCACGGAAACCGAAGGACACGCCAGCTCGTAGCGCTGGATTGCGAATGTAATTGAGTTAAATTGGCACACGACATGTATGAAAATACGTTGAAGTGTGGTGAGCTTATTGATATTAAGCGTTCTTTTTACCCATCTGCCGGAGGATAAAAAAAAAGAAGTTATACGTATTAAGTGTCGGAGTTGGCGTTTGGTGCATGGCCAGAGGGGGGAAAACCGAGCCGTGAACAATTCAGGAGGCTCATGCGTCATGTGCATTCGTCTACTGTACGTACCTTGAGAGAAGTAACCATCAAAGATACAGAGTGTATTACAGTAGGTATGAACATAGCTTTGCGGTGGATGCGGTCGTTCCCGTTGACCAGGGAAAGTGATATTACAAGCAGTTTGTAGTGGGGTACCCAATTTAAGAGTCCCTCGGAACAGGCCAGTGTTATACTCGTACACCGCTCTTGTCTCCGTGCCGCTCTTATCTCACACCTGGTACATGGTACATGGTAGTGGGTATCCTATCTATATCGTATACCAGAGGTACCAGGTAGGTTTTATCACAAGCGTCACAAGGCGTGACGGGCCGTTTCTCTTATTGTGGACGCTCTTAAATCCGGTACCCCACTGCATTGAGATCTTGTAGGTACCAGGTATATGTGCTGCTGCTGTACTGCTGTATCCACCGTATCCGCCGGTATATGATACTGGTACCAGGTATATCATACGTAGAATTCGGATTTCCTCACGAGAATCGAACATGTCCTTCCTTCTCTACGTGCTATCCCGGTATATGCGGTGCACTCACCGTTCCAGCTGCGAGAGAACATCGGATCCCGTACTTGCCAACAACATTGGTGCGGTGCATGGAGATGGAGATGTGATCCTTCCGTCTGTGTTTGTGTTTGATTGGGCGAGAGAGTGGATATAATACCATGCGCAGCGAGGCAGGGGTGGTATGATCTGTGTTCTGTCTGTCATTCTGCGATTGCGAATCCCAAGTTCCGCTTCGTTTGAAACCGTCAAATTTGTAAATTTGGATTTTTCTGTACTCGAAGTCGGGATTACTTGATGGAAAACTTATTCGGGCAGCGGGAACTCATACTCGTACGTACTGGTTCATGCACGTGGGCCGTACAGTTAGCTTCGTATACACATAAGGCTCTCGTCACATCAAAGAGTCTGGTCTGCCCTGGACCGCGAAAGAGAGAGGGCGTGTGGACGGGGGGGTTGGTAGGATGTTTCGCCCATTACGGACCGACGAGGACCGTAAAGCTAGGGCGTATTTTATGCTGGCGGCGGGTGGACGAGTTGTGAGATCCCACCACCACCCTGGCGTTTCCGGCCAGAGACTGATGGTACCAACCGAGAAAGAGCTCAAAACGATCCTCTACGACCAGGTCTGCTGCTGCAAACGACATGCATGCATGCGTTGATTCACCTCTCGCCTACCCCACCCTTTGGAACACACCGCGAGTACGAGTAGTACAGAATACACAGAGAAGCGGGCTGTCGTGTGGCCGGGCCACAGATCTGACCGCTTACTGGCATGATACTTCACAATGCTATACTTGAGCACAAAAGGACACAACAGCAGTACGAATCATGCTGCTGTACACGTATAGGAAGCTCATTAGTTATTTCCAGCATTTTGAGACCTTGTCCGCACTACGTACGGACGGTACTACTCGTACTCATACTCGTACGGCGTGTCATACAAATCATACACGGGTTATATAGTATCAGTGCGCAGAATGATTATGGACCGAAATCGCCCTAGGTAAAATTGTCCTGTTGACCCTGG
>JAYJMJ010000552.1:5239149-5250663 GCA_036873875.1 Laminaria ephemera | reverse complement strand
CACTTCTCCTCTTTGAGCCTAACCCGATATTCGACAGATACGTGCTGGGCGTCGAAAACTGGATATGCCCCCCACCCTGGTCGCTGATGATCACGATGTGCTCCCTATCCACGTGAGCGCTAGGACTGCAGATGTCTTCATTGCTATTTTCTGAGACGACTTGTATTCCGCGTCCTCGTTACTTTCTTCCTTGCACAGGAGCTTGTGAGCGAGATGGAAGCAGACCAACCAGTCGTGGAATCGAGGTCCAAGTAACAAGGACGGAATTTGATCAGATCTGTATTTTTCTTGGACGGACGCGACGCCGAATCTCGTACATAGGAAATCGGAGGGACGATGGGAAACTAGACTTCGAAAAATGGTTAAGCAGGTGACCCCAACCATGGGTGTCTGAAAAACCACCCCCTTATCGTTGCAATGGGTTCCATCCCCGTGTAGACAGTATGTTCACGATTACGTCGACATGCGTCGGGGGTTCCCCTGGTACGAAAATAGCCCGTAGGGGCGTTCAATGTGTATTATAGCCGTCTTGAGTGGAGGCGGGCCTTGAGCTGCTCCGCACGCGTGTTCGTTTCGAGTTTACTCTTCCTACACCTTTTTTACACCGCTCTACTTCACGAACTGCAACGTAGCGCACCCATTTTTGTTTTGCAAAACTAGCTTGTGTTGCTGGCGTTGAGCATCAGTCCCGATCCCCTTTTTGGTCTAGATTTGTATTTATAGTAGTGAGGGGGGGGGCTAGGGTTCGGCAGGGTTCAACGCAAGGTTGCGAGGGTATAAGGCGGTATGGTCCTAGGGACCGACTACTGCTATGCAGGGGTGCCTTTGGCTCTGCACTGGTCACTCACACAAGGGTTGTTTTGGATGTTGTATCTCTTGTATTAGTTTCTTGCCGCCACGCCTGATGCCTTCTGACAAGAAGGGGGCGGGATATCTCATTCAGGCTGGTGATAACGCCTGCCAGGAAATGGGAGGACACTTGCTATAAATCATAACGCCGCAACGGGGGAGAGGGGATACCATAACAAGGCGGGCCTTTCGTGGATTTATTCTTACTCGTTTTGCGCATTTGCTCGGACAAGGCTCACTGCAAGCTTTCGCAGGCGTGCGGGGTGGTCGCTGGCCATCACGGCCAGTCTTGTGGATAACAATTCAGTTTTTCATGGTGCAGAGCGGATGCTTGTTGACTTGTGGTGTAAATAGACCCCGGCTACCTTTTTGGAGGGGGCAAGCTGAACTCTTGGTTTTGTGGCTTTGCAGGTAGCCTTGGCTAGCGATGAACTCCTTGGTGTGGGGGAATACACGCATCTACCGGCGCAATGTGATAGACGATATCGATACGTACGCACGTTGGCGGTGGAACATGTGCCCGTGCGCCGGTGGCCGCGTTGGTTTCTCAAAAACCTCGGAATGATCCATATAGCTATCAGTCCTGCGGCCTGTACCGGTGAGAATTAAAAAAGTGAAGGTTTGGAGACGGCAACTTCTTCACTTTTCTTTCGGCGCAACGCGACGCGGGCGTCGGGGAGACTGCAACACACCTTGAAAAACTACTGCAAGAAAAGCGCCCAGCGCGAGGAAGCGCAACACGATGAACGTCGACGAGATGGGGGGAGTGACAAAAACTTAATGCGCGAAAACATCCAAGGAATCGGAGTAGGCAGGGCGGGAAAAGAGCGTCTAGGTGGCACCACGAGTTTTACGTCCGCACCCGGTGCCGTCATTATACCACTACCCAGGGCCAGCTTTTGCGCAGTTCGTATTTACCTCAGAAGTCGTCTTTTGTACCGTCCATATTTTTTGTTCGGGTAGCACGGCAACCGCTGACGCATGCGCTTTCCCGAACGAGGCGACCTTGCCCTGCTTACCACGTTCGATTTATTTCCCCAACTGCCGCCCTCCCCCTGTCAACAGCCAACCCTGTCAACAACCAAGCCGCCACACCGCGTGGACGGACCTCTATCTTCTCCCTGGCACCCACCCGCCAGCTCCGCTTAAATCACCTACCAGGTACTGGAATATATTACTTCAAAATCAAGTCGCGTGTACATCGAACAAAAAGATCTCCACGGTCTCAAAGCGACCCCACCGCCGCTCTAGAGCTAAGAGCGTGTCATCTACCGACCACTCTCACAAACGTAGACACGGTCGTTCTCGCACCGCCCGCCCTGGCGAAAGGCCGTCGAATCGCCCTCTATCACGCCTCCGTGCGCTGAGTCGCGTCGTCGCTCTCCACCAGCGCAGATCCTGACTCCCCTTGGCCGTCCTCCGCGGCATCTTCAACGACGGGAGGAGGAGGCGGCGCGAGATACTCTTCTAGGATGTCGACGGCAAGCGAGTGTGCTTCTTTCCTCGCTAGGCGGTATCGCACAACATCGGCCAGGCGCAGGTCCACTTTCCCCCTGCCGTCGCCGAGGCAGTACCTGTTCAGAGTAAGGTTTTGTTTTTTCACCGCCGTTCGAAGCGAAGCAGGTGCTCAGTTAGAGAGGAGGGAAGGGGGGCACGGCGTGGGGCGGGGGACAAACCCCGTCCTTTCCATAGGAGAGAGGTTTTGGTGCAATGGCGCCGAGGAGCACGGGCCGGCGATTGTGCGCTGTGCGTGATCGGTGACAAAACGGTAGACCACCATAGGAGGAATGAAAAGCTTCCCAGAGTCGTTTATTTGTTAGTCTTTGTGCGATGAACAACGCCGCCAAAACCTGCAACGCCCGAGAAATCTCCGTTAAAACGACGCACTCCTTGCTTTTGCTCTCGGATTCCGACCGACGCCAACAGAAAGGTCTCGTTCCCCGACAACGATGCATCTCAGCCCGGGTTAACCGGAACGACAACAGAAAACGACAACCATCGTGCCCTCACGGCCAAGCCTCACGGTGATCCGTCACCCCGCTGTAGCCTCGCGAGATTCCAACGGATACCACCACTTCCCGAAATGACGAGAGCCAACACGAAAAAGCCCCTCCCCCCCGCTCCTCACCTCAACAACTCCCCGTCCTGCTCCTCCGTCGACGGAAAGTTCGTCGATCGGTAGGCCCGCAACTCCTCCAGGTAGGCCTTCGCTCCCTCAATCGCGCCCCCACTCCCCCTCGACTCTCCGATCGCGGTCGCTATCGGCGGGATGAGAGGGAGGGCTCTTCGTACCTGTCGGACGTCAGCGATACGGACACGGATCAGACGGCAGGCATGGCAGCGCGAGTCAGCAGGGCAAAGCGCCGAAGCTAAATTACTACATTAGATTTCTCGGAACGATCACGCTACCGTTCCTGATGTGCTTCTCCGCCGTGATGGTTTCACCAAACATGCTCCCCCCCCCCCCACAGCAACAGCAGGGCTAAGTTGGCCGCATCGCGCTTTTTTACCTCACTAGGCGGATTTACCAGTTTGCGATCGGCCTGCGCTACGGTGAAGTCGCGCAGGCCTCATCGAAAAAACGTGCGACGATTTCTGACCGTTTGCGACGCTTCCCTTTCTGCCCGGCCGCCAAGATGCGGTCACACCGCATGACGATCTTTCTCCTCGTGGCGCGGTTTTAACCCTCTGCGGTCGGCCGACGCTACGGTGGCACCGCCCGGGCCTTATCGAAAACAAAACACTATCAATTCCAACCGTTCACGACGCTACCCCCTTTGCGCTAGCCATAAAGACTTGATCATGACGCACGATAACGGGAGCGTTTACCATGCGCCCAATGCGTGATAGACGTCCTTGGAGCCACTGGCATTCTCTCGCCGTGCGTCTTCTCAGGGCGTATTATTGTCGCTCCACAAGGCCGGCAAGTCACGTACCCGATAATCGCCACTCAATTCCGGTTCTGGTCAACACCAGGAACTGATAGGACACCTTCTCTCGCTGCCGCCAAAGAAAAGAATGAGTCCAAAAAACTATACGACAGCCATCCCAAAGGAACGCAAGAGAGCAACTCACAAGAGTCTCAAATTTGAGGTTGTCGCCCCCGGCCTCCCGCGCGAACCTCTGCTGCCCGAGCATAAACATCTCGTCCATCAAACTTCGCCTTTCTGCCTCCCCCCACTCTTCATCCGGCGCCACCGCCGCCCCTTCTGCCTCGGCCGCCTCGTCGGCTACGACATCCACCCCGCCGTCCACCTCCGCCTTTGCCGCTGCCGACGCACGATTTTGGAGAGCGTCGGTGTCACCCAGAGGACGCGCGAGCGGCTCTGTCGTGGGCACTGGGAAGCCGTACTGCACCATCAACTGGTCAGCGTTCAGGTCTTCTCCGTATGAAATGGTCGCCTTATGCAGAAGGAGAAAGACGAAGAAGGAAGAGGAGAAGGGAGGCGGGGCCAGGCCGGGGTCAGTTTGAAAATCCGTAACTTCGAGACATTGCCTCCCACGACGAAGTGGTTTGGGCAGCGCTCGCACATTTCAAGGCGAACTGTCTAACCAAACGTTCTACGGCGGCGCAGAAAAAATACCGATAAGCGGCAAAATACGGCCCACAACCGCCGTAAGTCTAGATACATAACGCTGCCTGCAGCTCAAAATGCCGACCGGCAACGCCGTACACAAGTGACACAACAAACGATACTTCGGCCAACTCAAGCGCTCCACGCGACGAGACGAAACAAACTACGATCAAGACCACAATCGCGACGACCACACCACGACCAACACTAACATCACCACCACCACCACCACCACGATCACCACCACCACCACCACCACCACCACCACCACCACCACCACCACAACAACAACCACCACCACTACGACCAATCCCACCTCTTCGCCGGCGCGCATGCCCCTCATTGCTCGAAGGCGGTATACCCCTGGCTCTTCGTACGTGAAGTTCGTGCTCGGCGAAAAGCCGTGGTTGGCCATGTCCTATTAATAATACGGTGCAGTAGGTCCAGGACATAGCGGCGGGTAGGGAGGAAACGGAGAGAAGCGCCATGTTTTTTAGTTTCCAGGATACACATTATGGGTGTCACCTTGAATCGCGTAGCGACGTGCAATCTTACACTCACGGCGAAAACCGTACTTCGAAGTATTCCATACCGATATGCACGCCGACAGAAAATCCGCCAACTCCGCGCCCTTAACAATAACCACGGTGTCACACTAAACGCCCGCACAGACACAGTCTGTTGTAGGGCGACATCGAGCGAGTCCACGGCCGTGAAACACGGGAAGGGAAACATGCGAGCAGTGCGGTGCTGTACGGTGTGGGGTACGTGTTTGCCCCCCCGCCGGCGCTGTTTCCAACGTCGATGAAACAAATACCGGAGCACAGGGTTCTTCATAGCTGCGTGCGCACCGCCGTGTGTACGCACGCCCAGCGGTTGACTAACGATTGTTGCCGTGCTATACAGAGAGCCTAGCCCTCCAGAATTCAGCGGAAAAAAACGAAGGCGTTGGCACTTGGTCTCTCTCTCTCCCTTTCCCTCGCACGCACAACGCACACACACTTTTCTTGTTTCTTACCATGAAAGGCACGAAGGCGAAACGGTCGTCGTTCGACGCAAACGCCCTGCTGCGCACCATGGCAAACGCCCACACGAGCGCCATCGGCGACACATCGCTCTCCACCTCGCCGCCACCCGCCTCTGCGGCCTTTTTAGCGGCGTAGATGGCGGTTTTGGGATGGGATAGCAAGCTCCGCATGAGATCCGGGTAGAGGGATCGCAAGCGACCCACTTGCTTCGCGGCCCGCTTGGCTATTCCGTCGTTGTGCAGTTGGGCCAAGAGACGCTCCGGCAGGCAGAAAGGGACCTTGGGGGCAAACACACGTGGAAAAATATAGAGGAAGGCGGGATGGGCCAGAGGGGATCCTATCGGAGCGGCTTTTTCTTTGTGTCGTTTTCGCTTTTTTGCGCCTGCTAGCTGCCAGCCGGCCAAATCACAGAGCATCGACGTTTTTTCAGTACGACGCGAACAACAGCTCTCTCTCTCTACTGGCGCTCGTGCGCAGCAGTACCACGGTTGTGACAACTCACGCCTTGAGGCGTCCGAGCGGTTCATAACAGGGGTTGGGAGCGACGCATCCCCGACACGATAACGCCGGGACTTTCCAGCGCGAGACCGGACTCGCCACGGCGCGATCCACCTACCAAATAAACCCCAGCAATCAAGCCCGCCATCTCCGTCGGTCAAAATCCCACAAGGGGAGGTGAGGCGTTCTGCGGCAGTACATAACACAACATCACATGACATAGCGTAGCACAACATAACAAAACATAACAACATAACCGAACAGCCACTCGGTGAGATATGACACTCACCGCGATCGTGTGCGGCTGAGGCAGCAAGCGGCCGTAAACATCCCAGAATTTTCCTCCGATTTGCGGGTCGGACGTCGCCTCGAGCAGGGCCACTGCCAGGCGAACGTCCCAGGTCAATCCACGTGCGAAATCCTCGTCCGAGACGGGATCCCGAAGGTCTCCCGCGGCTTCCCAGCACATGTCGGTCTGACCGAGCAGACCCTACGGGTTTCCAGGAGAGCGTGTAATACGCAGGCAGAGTACGACAGCAATACGTAGAATAGTTGAAAATGACAGCATGACGACATGTTGATTGTGCTTTGGTGCGTGGTACGGGTATGATAATGGTTCACGGTATTGGGTAGTTCCAATGATAGTTTGGGATTATTGTAGTGGGAAATACACAGCGGAACATCCCCGGATTGGCGGAATTAATTCTGTCTAATTTGCCGCTTCCTCTTCCCCCGAGCGACTCCACGCTGTCCTCGGGAGACACTTAATAAAAACGTTTTATCTATCCATCCACCGGGATCTCCACCAACCCAGCTACTATCCGTGCAGCGGGAAAACCTATTGATGACCCTTGAGTTCAGGAAACACAATATGACAAAACTGGGTGTGTGAGCGTCAATCGAGTTTGGCGGCCCTGGGGAGTTCGATTCTTCCCCTCGGTCCAGCGGTGTCAAATGGGCGGGGTGGCCAGTAGCAAAAAAGGTACCTGGTACCAGGCGATAAATATACCTACTGTAAATACTAAAGTGGGTCGGAGCGTGTTGGTTGTGGTTACAATTGCAGAGACTGCCGGTAAGGCGAACCTTCGCTCTTCGCTACTGATTACTATACGACTGGTTGTATTGCTGGTTGCACACTTCGAAATACGTACCTGGTATATGTTATAGCGGGTCAACAACCGATAGCAGTCTCATACGTCAAAAGCAGCCAGAACAAGTTTGTACCAAGCTGGCATTGTAGTTTTTAGTTGCTGTCGTGGGTGTCCATCGCAAGCCTAGACTACTGCTGCTGTACTCGTAGGTCGCGTCTCTTGGAAGGTGACTCACATCTGCGACGCCGAGAGCAAGGCCGGCACGTCTGCCACAACAATTTCACACTTGGTGCTCGTGGGAATTGAGATTCAGGCAACCAACGTCCGTGTCACATACACCTCATCCACATACGGCGTGCGAGTCCTTAGAACGCGTACAATACCCGTGAAGGCAGTTTCATAGTATTCGTCGGGATTCTATGAATATAAGGCGACAAGGCAGTTTCCGTTTCATGCAGAATATGGTGATGCCCCCTCCTCGGGAAAGTGTCCCCCATTAGGTAATTTCGTGTGTCCGATGCGACCAGCCGCTGCCAATATACGTAGAATATGTACAAAAGCTTACGCGACAATACAAATGGATAAATGGTTGTGCAGCAGCAGCAGCAGCAGCAGCAGCAGCAGCAGCAGCAGCAGCAGCAGTGGGTTATAACAAGCGGATGGGCGGGGTGGGGGTTGGGCACTCACGCTGACGACCCCGTCTCTTGTAGACCACAGGCAGATGTCGGAAGGCACCTCGAGCACAACCTATATCAAGAGGCGGGAGGGGCGGGGTATGCATCGGGGACGTGATGTGAGGCACAACGTCCGTCGCCGCTTCGTTGAGATCGCGTGTGATACGATCGAGTACTCCTCGTCCAGCCTACTGGTACAGAGGACTTACGACCTATGATATGCGTATCAGTACGATAAAAACAATAGAACCTGCAAGGCGAACACAAGCAGCTTACATTGTTTATACGCAAGTAACTATTAGTACTGTTTTGCGGGGCCATCATACGTTACAAGCATGAAACCCGAAACCAGCTCGTATGTCGTACGCCGGCAGCGCAACCGCCTCGGCGTGTAGTATGCGACGTAAGTGTTGCGAGAACAGCTCGTGTGCGTACATCGCAAAGTCGCAATGCAAAGTACGGCCAATTTTGATCGTGGTAAGAGGACTCATCAGAGAGATAAACACCTGGTAACATGCTGTGAAAGAGAGATAACCACTACAGGTGTGCTACGACCGGCGTTACGAGTATAGGCCTGCTCTTCGACTACCTTCCCAGCACACAGCAGCAGCAGTGTGGTCGTGTAGTCAATGGTATACCAGGTACCGCTGTAGGCACAAGAGCACGCAGAGACACAACCCCCCACCTCTCTGCTACTGCTGTGCATCTACCTCTTCATCCACACCTGTCCTTCTTCAACATCGCTGTTCGTTACGAGGCCTCTATATCCGCCGCCTGGCACTGCACCCAGCGAAACCATCTTATCCACCCCCGCGTTGCTGGCCAGCCAGTCGAAGACATCGCTCTCCTGTTCCTCCTTGCTCTTCGTGACCGCCTGAGCCGGCCTAACAGCAGCAGCACGGCTGCGCCTCTCTCCTCCGTTGACCCTTCCTCTGCCTGTGTTGGTTGTGCTACTCTCCTGAGAGACTCTTAACAACGAAGCAAGCTCCGGACGGAAGGTGGTCACAGGCACAAAAGATAAGCACAAGTCAAAGCCAGCCAGGCCCAGAAGAGTTGTCCGAGCCAGCGTATACGCCATGCTAAAGCAGGTGGAGCGGTGGAGCATCTCGCTGTTCCCTGTTCGCCGGTTGTGAAAAAGGGTTTCACATCATGATTCGAGGCGTTATTCAACGGAGTGCAAAAAATATTCCATATTAATTCCAAGTAGTGTGACCCCGGGTGCAGTTAATTGGGCCGCATTTTCCCCGACGAACACCTGGTACTACCTGGTACACCTGGCCGACACACAGCAGCACTGACACACGCTGGGCTGGGACTGTGCGAAACATATTCTTACTCGGTGCTCCTGTGATGATAATCCATGTGCAAGCGTTGCCATCGCTTGTTGTCGCCCCTCCGCACCCTTCAGCTTTGGCAACTAGATGGAAGACAGATTCAAATCTGAGACGTCATCGTGGCAGGTGTTCTCCATCAGCGATATCATCAGCACAGATGGTGCTTGCGACGGACAGCGATGTCGACACCGGCACAGAGATCGTCGATACCCCCATGCTGTCATGGAAGCCTCCATGGGAAAGAAGGCGAGAGACCAGCGGGATGCTGACCGGCGTGGCGTACGATACTGGTGCGATGGAAGCGTTTTTCGAGGATCGACCGGAGCGGGCGTCGGCAAGATTTGCACAGGTACCAGGTATCCTATGCCATGGCACGTACTCGTACGTACTCTGTACCGGCGACACCTCTTTGCTCAAACAGACGACGCCGTACAGCAGTATCAGAAGTCAGAGGCACCTCGGGCACGTATCATACTTGCGTGCTTGGGGGTTTGAGTCTCTGTGCACTATTATTAGTAGTTCTGGCAATCAACTTATCCTCCTCCCGATGACACAATCGTTAGAGCACTGCCGCAGGAAACGTCCCAAGATTTGCTATCGCATGGCAGCACAAGGTATGTCGCAGCATGATTAAACGCACAGAAGACGACAAAGCTACGTATCAATACGTACGAGTGCGAAAGCTCCTCCGTATCTTGCCTGCTACATGAACAGATCGTCCTCGAAGCTTGCGGTGCGGTGCTGGCTTTGGCCTCGGACCAGCTGGCGAACAAAATCTTCGCCGTCGGCTCGAACGGAAGCGGCAGCGGCAATGGCGATGGCGATATCGACAGACCGGCGGGTGGCGCTCCCGGGTACATTCGACGAGCCGTCACGCGGCTGGGGCCTAACTTCGTGAAGATCGGGCAGGCACTGGCGTCAAGGCCTGATTTAGTGGGGGAGGCCATTGCCGGGGAGCTGCTGCTGCTGCAGGATGCGATGCCTTTTTTCTCGCACGAGATAACGAGAGAGTTCATCCACGAGGTGAGGCCTTGCTCTTGGCGGTACTGTCCATGATGCCCTGCGGTTGTGGTGCATGTGTTCGAGTAGTAGAGGCCGTTGGGTGGTCGAGCAGTAGAGACCGTTGGGGGCCACTTAGGGATGCTTCTTCTTGCGTTGGTCGACGCGTAGCGTGGCGCAAGCCAGTTACGTGTGTGTCATAGCAGGAATAGGTATTGAATACAAGTACCGAAACATACCGGTAAGAGACAGAGAACGTCTGAGATGCGTTTACACGTCGTGGCGTTATTCTGCGCCCTCTCCTCGGCCGTCCCTTTCATTTTTTGCAGTTGTTGAGGGCCGTCATCAATTTTCGGCCGTTGGGTCAAGTCGCAGACCCTAACACACTGCTGTTCATCCTATGAGTATGTACGAAGGCATTGATGCTGTTTGTTCCACCTTGTTAACAATGCGATACGCGGATACGCTTGCTAACCAGCACTCTAGAGCGTCGGTCACCACCGGCTGACGCGCTTGGCCGTCAGCACACTACCCCCACCGCCGAGAAAGTGACATGTCGACGTTTCTGCTTCACCTTGGCAGGAGCTTGGAGCTTATCCCGAGGATGTTTTCGAAGGCATGGGGGACACCCCAGTGGCTGCTGCGAGTCTGGGCCAGGTGCGATTTCCATTTTTCGGTTGTCCTTGCTTACGTACAACCGACGGCGTGACATGTCTGCACCTTCGCGATGCACTCTCGACTCTCTTCTATGCAATCAATCGATCCACTCTTGTTTCGCCAAACATTTGATGATAGTGTCCTCCCTCGAAGTTATCATCATGCAGGTGGCTAACCCCTTTAGAACTGCGAAACTTGTCCCACTCTATTTCCAAGTAATTTGTCACCAAAATAGTGGGTGCAATGCTAGAGGGGTTAAACCAAACCGCTCCCGACGCACCCGTGCCGAACTGCAGCCCCCGTCACGACGTCCCCCGCTTCCCTCTGCTCTCAATGGCTCGCATCACTTGGTACAGTGGCCATGCCATGCGCTATGGCCACCAAAAAAACGACCCTTGGGCACAAGACGACCCTTGGGCAACAACTATCGACCCTTGCGCACAGCAAACGACGTTTGTGCAACACAACAAATTACTTCCTTGTGCGCCCTCGGGGTGGTGTGTCTCCCGCCTTGAACAGGTGTACAAAGCCTCGATAGGCGGGAGGGAGGTGGCTGTTAAGGTGCAGCGGCCGGACTTGCTGGAGGCCGTTGCTCTGGACTTTTACCTGGCGCGCGGGGTCGCCGCCGCCATCATGCGCCTGTCGCAGAGTCCGATGTTCTTCGGAGGGCGAGTGGAAGTTCGGAGCGACCTCGTCGCTGCGGTGGATGAGTATGGCTCGAGGCTATTCGAAGAGCTGGACTACCGGAAGGAGGTGAACGCCGGAAGAGAGGCCGATGGAAGAGGGGGGGAGGAGAGAAGGGCCAGGGG
>JAYJMJ010000552.1:5227156-5239049 GCA_036873875.1 Laminaria ephemera | reverse complement strand
AGGGGCGCGGGCGGGGGCGGGGAGTCCATCATGTGTGGTTTGGAACGCTTGGGGGCGTTTGGGCCATTGCCGTTGCGCTCCCTGAAGGAATGGCGCAAGTGGGGGCGAGAGGTCGGGGGGTCGGATAGCAAGAAAAGGCAGGACCTGCTGAGAGTGCTAACTTTTTTTTTTGTTTTTGAGCTCAGTGGTCACCCCGCAAGCCTCGGGGCACATGTAGGCCGCGAAGTAGCGCAAGCAAATAGTAGTTTTCGCTTCGCGTTTCCGATCAACCCCCCCGGTCGAGTTGAGAGCTGCTCGCCGGACCCGCGGTCATGCTAGCGAGTACCGTTCGCACGCGAGTCCTCGCCTGGACTGTTACACGTAAAGACGTCCGCTCTTGGTTGGAAACACTCTAAATGCTCGCCTTGATGAAACGCGCGACGCCTTTTCGGTGCCAGGCGCAAAATATGGTGCGATTCCGGGAACTGTACGGAGCTATGCCAAGCGTAGTGGTGCCGGAAGTTCTGCTGGAGTTTAGCGGGAAGAGGGTCATCACCTCGGAGTGGATCAACGGAGAAAAGGTGATTTTTTATGTGACATGGATGTGCCATGTCCGCGGCCGCTGCCAAAGGAAAATTGCGTGGTTTGGGTGCGCTTTGGTATGTTGTTTTTTTCAAATCCTTTGGAACAGAAAACATCGTTTCAATGTTTTGCCTTGGTGTTGGTGCTGAGGGCTAAAGAAAGGCGGCGTGACGAATATGGGTGGGGGGGGGAGGCACCCGTCGTTGCGGACGACGAGTGTGTTCGGTATGTTGCGCTTCACCGCGGAGTATGTTTAATACCAGGTGTACAATATATCGGGTTCATAGTTCATTGTTTTCATGCGCCAATATCAACACCGCATGCGTTTCGCCAGAGTGAATCGGCACACGCTGTAACAAGCATTAGAAAAACCCTGCATTCCTTTTAGGCTGCGTACGCGCCGTCCGCAGCAGCTGCGGCTTTCACGTCTCTGTCCTTGAAACGACCGCTCCTCGTACGCTCACAACAATATTGTCGGCGTCAGAAGACAGCCCCGGCGCTAGTCAAGATGGCGCTCGCTGTGCATGCTCTGAACATGTTCATATCTCCGGCAGTTTACACCGTACCGTCCCATTTTTTGTGCTTCGTATTGAGGACTAAAGCTGGTGGACGATCAAGCACAAGTGAGTCCGGTGGATCTACCCATCCTGCGCGTGGGTATCGACTGCACGCTGAAACAGCTCCTCGACAAGGGTTTCCTGCACGCGGTGAGCTGAATTGTTTTTCCCGTCGTGTATCGGCACCCTTGCGGTTACCGTTCGTTCGGCAAAGGGCTCCTAAAAAATGAGCGCACACTCCCGGGTGAAATGAGCCCGTTTAAAATCAATATTTTGTGAAATGACGATACTCCTTGCAATAGATATCTCCCCCTCCCCCTGTCGCCTCCATACTTATGCTTGAAATTTCCGACGTGCCGTTGGATGTGAAGTTGTCATTGCCGCATTTGTTGTTGGTGCCTCTACGAACCCAAAAGGACTCAAAGCTCACAGAAGGTACAACCATGCCCCCATCCTAACGCCAGTCGTGTAATACCCTCCCGCCCTCCCCCCCTGCATGCGCACGCGGCCTACTTTCTGTATTTCCTGGTATTTTCAAGGACCCTCACGGCGGCAACTTGCTCAAGACGGCGGACAAGAGACTGGCGTACTTGGTGAGATTTGATGAGATGAGCGCGTCGGGGGCAATAGTAGGCATGCTGACCAACCCACACGTGTGCCCTTCCCGGCTCCTGAAAACTGTTAGCTGCGACTGCAGGAGTGTGAGCAAGAAGCGGGCTAGAAATTGTTTTCGGGCCCGAAAAACAAACTGAGCGATATCTTTATATCCCAGACGCTGCAGAGATCAACCTCTCTCTCTCTCTCTCTCGTGTGTGTGTCTGTGTGAAGTCTTCGAGAAAGGGCGCACTGACGGGGAGATAGTTGTTGTTGCGGGCAGGGGGCACGAGGCTCGGCCCCGGCGCTTCGAGGGGTTAACCCCTTCAGAATTGCGACTGTGTTTGCGAGGCGTGGGGCTGCGTACGGCGTGATATATAGGAATGGAATCACCGTCGCCTTCTGATTGGTTAGAGCTGCCGCCGCCCGAGTGAACGATAATTATTTAGTATTCTCGCCTGCTATCGCACGGGCAGGACTTCGGCTTGGTGAGTGTGATTCCGCCGGGAGTCATGGACGCGCTTATCTGCGCGACGGTGTACGTGATGAACAGGTACGAATGATATTTCCTCTCTTTTTGCAGTCGGCAGATGCCCCCCTTTTTGCAATGGGTAGAGGCTTCCCTTTTTGCGGGGGGCAGAGGTATGCCTGGAGTCTGTCAATCGTAGCCGTGTCATGCTGGGTGAATCTCTTCGACAACGACGAACGTAAAATGGTTGGGGCAGCATGCGAAGACTGCCTGCGGCAGGGTCAATAAAGACGCTGTAGGTTTTAGGCAGCCCGGCTAGACCAGCACAACAAGAAACCTGTTTTTTTGGTTCGGCAGCTTGATATTCCCATCAATCGATGACATCTGGGCCACTGGATAGCAATATGCACCTCTCTAGCTTCTTGAAAAGTGTTTTTTCTCTCTCTCAGGGCAGGCAGGCGCCTTTCTATCATTCTTCTGTTGTAGCACACCTTTCTGTGCCGTATCTCTGTTGTACGAACACAGCGCTTGTATTATACCAGGGGACTCCTGTATATCTTATGCCCTGGAGAGCGACATGCGATGTTCTCGCCGGCACGGGGATCTGAGACAACAGATCCACCAATGCACGGTTTTTGACGAGGGGTCCGAATAGCATATTATTCTGGCGCGACGGATCCACCACACACACGCTGACGAGGGCGCCCAACGATCAATAGAGGTATGGCAAATATGGCCGCACCTCCGTCCAAATTCGCGCGTTTGCGGTCGCTGATATCAATTGGCCGGCCTCCACCCAACTCCAACCGGCAGGGACTACATCGCCCTGGCTAAGGGTTTCCCCGCGTTGGCGTTGATGAGCGAGGGCGACCTCTCCGATGACTTCGGGTCATTCGCCTCGGCACTGGAGGGTGCTCTTGATCCCATCGTTACAGACTTCCGACGGCAGATGGTGCGTATGTTACGAGCGCGCCGCCAGTTGGCCTAAAAGTTAACAGGGCACGCTATACTGGTGGTGTAGACGCTGGATGCCTCGAGCGCGCCCTCGTTTTTCCTGAAAGTTAACAGGGCACACGGTACCGGTGTAAATGCGTGACGGTGCAGGGCGGTTGTAACTAGATGCCTGGTGGATAGAGGACGTTGGATGTCCTTCATCCGGATTCGTTGCAGTCATGAAGTCTCAAGATACCTTGAATTAGCGCGTTCGCTCGTCTCTGAGCGATAAAACGCCTCGGCACGATGTTCTGCGGCGTTTCCTGACATGGTACCAATGGCTCACTATTTATAGTTCCGTTTGTGTGTTACACACTTACTCCACTTACGTGCTGCACCCAACTCCGTTTTGCGCGTCGCCACACACCCACCACCACTCCGTCTTGCGCGGGACGCGCCAACTTTTAGGGGCTAGACGGGGGCTTCGGTGACGAGGCCCCGTCGGGGTCTGAGCGCGTGGCATTCGCCCAGGTGATCGACCGCGTCTTCCTCCTCGCCAGGTCCTTCAATTTTTCAGTACCCCCTTATTTCATTAGCAACGTCAGGGCGTTGGGTAAGTTGGCGTGCATGTTCAAAATGTATGTGTACCTGTCGGTGCTGCAGTTTTGGTGTGCTCATGGTTTTTAAGTCGGGGTGGCGGTGGTGGTGGTGGTTGGATATGAGGTGCAGAGGAAGGCGCCAGTCGGTTGAAAGGAGTTTCCACTCTGCCGCGGTGTTGATGATGTGAGGCGTCTTTTTACTGTGTCCGTTGGGTGACCGGTTGCTGCTTACGGCCATTAAAATCGATGGATATTATTGAAGGGTGTCGCGAAAATCCTTGCTGCTGCCATTTTGGGTTGGTGCCGTGCGGTGTGGCAGACCACTCCACCCGCTGACCGAGTTGAATTCGTGAAACATCGCGAGAAAACCTAGCATAGTAGTCAGCAGTACGCATTACGGCGTAAAGCGGCCACCGACGGAAATCCAAGACGCAGAGAGGCAGTACCAGCAGAGATCGCGTCGTTCCCTCTGAGCAAGCCCCTCTTCTGGAAGGATTTTGCTGTAGGGGTTACCCAGAGTGCCCTCTGCTGTCTGCACCACCTCTTAACCCTCTTGCTACAGCAAAAATTAGCCCACGCTCATTCCAAGTGGTTTGCCCCCAAAAACGTGGATGCAATTCTGAAAGGATTAAAGAGTGTTTACGACGAGGCGTTGCTGGGAAAGCGGATGATAGACACCCTCTTAAGTTTTATTTACTCCCTTGTATATCTTGGAATCTTCCGGACCATCAACTTGCAGTGCGCAGAGGATCTGTTGGCTTCGAAAAACGAATCTACTTCGACGAAATGTTCTTCCACCTTTTTTTCTGGTTTGGGGTCACGCCGTACAGGTGAACTGGAGGGGCTCGCGATGACGGCAGACCCAGGCTTCAACCTTATATCGGTCGTCTACCCGTACGTGTGCCGAAGGCTCCTTTCCGATCCAAATCCCTCCCTGCGAGCTGCTCTGGAGGACCTCATCGTAGCGGGAGACGGGTCGCTTCGATGGTGAGATCAGCTATGGGAGCCATATATGCACGTGCAATTCGCGAGCGCCAAGCCCTCTGCTTCGTCTGTTGTGCGTGCCTCCTCGTCATTTGTGGTCACGGTTGGGTTGATATGACATGCTTTGCTGTTACGCTTGAGACATCAAGGCGTTGTGGTGATGATTGAGATTTTTTCTTTTTTTTTGCTCTTTGGTGTATAACGTTTGGTGGATAAAGCTTGAGGTTTCGATATTTCTATATTTGTGGGTGCGCTCAATATATAATGGTGTGCGGCTGCGCTTGAGATAACATGCTTTGTGGCTACGCTTAAGACTACGAAGTATATCGGACGAGATTTTCCAGATAGTTTTGTGTGGGTTTTGGATTTTGATTTGTGCTGATTTTTCGGGGTGTCGCGTACGGCACTGCTGTGTTGAGGTTTTTAAACAGGGTTCTCCCTGCCGCTCACCAGAACAGCAGGTGGCTTCGTAGTACCGTTTCTGAGACCTTCTCCCGCACATCCTCCTACTGTTGTAACCGCTGTGCTTGCCCCCCCCCTGCCGCACTCTTGTATCGGTGTCTCGCATCTCCCCCCCCCCCCGTTAATGTCACCTTTCCGTGCGCTACGTAGACCGATACAGATACACCCGCTCTCCGGACAAAACACGACAGAGGACAGGTTTGTTCGTAGACGCAGTTATGGCTTCCGCAAACAAACTAACGGACAAAACGCGGTTTATTGGTAGAGATAACCAACCATGTCTAACTGCTGCTGTGCGTTGTCTTCCTCTGCCGTGCTTTGCTCGCCATCGCCCTTCACCGCTGTTTACATCTCCATCCGACCGCACGGAAAGGGAGGTGGTGGAGGCCCTGATGAGGGACTCTAACGCACTGGACGAGCGAGTCGGAGCAGGGGGAGAAACGAGGTACGTTTGGTGCGAGATCGACGACCGTAGTTTTTAATTTTGACCGGCTGCGGATCTCTGGCAATTAGCTCTTCCCGTGTTTTTGAACACAAGCGTAGGAACCCTCGCACAACTTAGTGACGTTTTGAGTTGGGGAAGCAAGCAGTTTACAAGCAGTGAAGTGGAGGGAACCCTCAGGCAGGTTTTTATCATGCCTCACCGTGCTGTTTTTTGCTCAGCGACCAGACCGTCGATCTATTGCAGCAGTACTAAATCTCTTTCCTCGCCGTGCTGCTATTGCCCAGCGACCAGGCCGTCAATCTACATTACTCGTACTGCTGTGTTGTTCACCCTACCTGCCTGAAGTTGCCGCACACCGCGGCTTTGCGAGTGTACACACTACCGAAGAGTTACAGGCACATCTAAAAAAAAGAACATATACACCCATCCCAATTTTTCCCTGCATTTTTTTCTTCTGCACAGACAAGCCCCTCTCGACCTCTCCCTGGAGTTCATCCTGTCCGTGGAAGGAGCCTTCGTCAGACGCGCGGTCATATCCGACCTTAGGAACTCGGCGGTCTCCTCCCTGAGAAAAAAATCCAGAGTTTATAGAGGCCAGCGACCCTCCTCGAAAACGCCTCCGCCGTCTTCTGCTGCTGCTGCTGCTGTTAGGGAGGACGCTGTTCCCGCCCTCGAAGGGGACGAGGGAGCGGTGAAGGGTGACGTTCCCGGGGGAGCGACCGCGCGAGAGACGTCGCGACGGCTGCTGAGGGGGAGAGCGTTAAGGGAGGCACGCCGCAGGCCGGGTTTGGTGGCTCGCGTGGGCGTTTCGATCGTGGCGGCGGCGTGGAGAGCAGTGGGCATGGTGAGAGTAGAGTGAGCCCCCGTTGCTCGGTGTGTGGTGTTGCTTGTGGTGCAGCGGTTTGTTGCATGTACGGGGAGGCTACGTGCGTCGCTTGGGGTTTTGACCATCGCCAGACGAGGTTTTGTTTTGTTTCGTTGTGTTTAGTTTTTTTGGTTTGCAGCAAGGGGTGGAAGTTTGCGGAAATCGTTGCCGCTTTTTTTTTGTCGGTGTTGTTCTCCGATCATGGCGAGTGGTCGCCCATGGTGGAGTGGGGAGGGCCTCATGCCTTTTGGGGTGCTCGGATGTCTCACGGAATTCTCCTTGCTTGGATGCGTCGCCCTCTCCCTCACGTCTAAAACCTCGCTTCTGATGCACAGGCCGTTCTTGGTGTCTTTCGAAGGGCACGTTTTTCAAGACGCAGGAGGGCAGCTGGAGCCTAGGCCGACCATTTAATCCCTTTGGGACTTTGGAGGGAAAAATGCAAAAAAAAAGTAACGACTACAGCGTCGGCCACATGAGGAGGCCCGAGCTGCTGGAGTAAGCGGCGTGTCCGACGTGCAACGGAAGGGAGATACACCACACGCGCGCAGCATGACGATACTTTTACTGTTTCACGCTCTTCCTAGAAGGTTCTAGAAGGTTGATAAAACCGCACTTGTCGCTTTTTCCGTCGCTAGACTATAATCAAGTCCTAAAAGGGTTCATAGTGGATTTTTACGACGCAAAGGAACCGTAGAGGACGTGCAACAGATTGGGACGGGCAAGTTGCCCATCGGCAGAAGCACACACCGCTGTAGATTAGTCGGTAGTATACTGGCTCGCCCTGTCTGAGCTGTTGCTGATTCAACGTCAAGATAGACGTTCACGCTTCGCCTATCGCGGCTATGTATTTAGAGTATTGCATGGAGGCACCAGGGAAGTATGAGAAAACGACCGCCGTGGCGTCAAGATCTAGAGATAGATGGTCGTTGGAGAAACCACCAGAGTTCTCTTCCGCTAACGCCATGACCAGTCGCGAGGTTTGCTTAAGACTCGAGGGTGGAACCGATGTGCGGCTTGTGCTTCTCACAATCAGGGCAGCGGCGTAAAGCGTAGCCACCCCCGTAGCTACCCTACCATGCGTGCGCGGCACAGCTGTCACGTAATTAACAACGCCGGAACGAACCTACACAAATGATACCGGTAGTCGATTAGGAGTAATTATCTGAAGCCAAGCAGTTCGATCGAGGTCATGGATTCAGCTACGTGCAACATACATGCGATCGATCTCGTCAAGCGAAAATGATACAGGCGCAGGAGCGCAGCCCTTCTGCCCGTATGCAGCGCCTAATTTTTCTTTCGACGGGCGGGCGCGCTACGCGTAGCAACAACAGTCAGCGCGAGCGATGTGTCACGACGGCCAGGTGCCACCGTTCGCCGGCGCTCTCTCGAGCCGCCGGGCTAACTTCAAGATATTCCGCCGCCACAAAACTCAGCATATGCCGGTTCGCAACAGCGTGTTGGGGGACGTAGACGGCCTGTAAGATCCTTAGTTGCAATTGTTTCGTTTGGTACACCTAGGTCCCAAAAGGACTAAATACGGAAAATCCACAAGCCACAAGTGGTGCTCTATGGATCCCACCACACCGTCATGAATCACGGAAAAACGAAAAACGCGAGACTTTCTTCCTCGCCTCGCCGCCATCAGCGACGTCCACGCCCCCATCGAGTCTCTTCGCACCTTACCGTTGCCTGTTTTTGCAGCTCCTCACCGCCGCGAAATACAACGGACTCGTGAGCCGAAAACAGCACACACACCACCCCTGTCGCCTCATATATACTGCCGCTAACCCTGGTACCACTGCAAGAGGCATCCCACACAAATTCCGAATAGTTTGTCCCCTAAAAAGTGGGTGCAGTTCTAAAGAGGTTACCCCACACGATAAAACCGGCTTCCACTCCCTGCCTTTGCGACGCCTTCACTTGGGCGCTCCCGTGCCGGTAAGAAACAGCCAATCCCTGTCCCTTCGGACGATGGCCACGAGACGGACAGCTGCCTTGTATGCCACCTCGGGGGGAACTGAAGTCGGGAAACACGCGTGCAACTCGTCGCGGTCGCCGCGGCCAGCCGTGGAAGACGACGTCCACCGCCCGCCGCCCGACCCGTCGCTGCGCCGTCCGAACAGAGACATCACCGTCACCTTAGGACCGATTTCGTACGTGAGACTGTGCACAGGATCGGACTCAAACAGCGCTGTCGCTTCGTCGCCGCCTCCTCCCTCACTCCCCCCTCCTCCCCCTGCCGCGTCTGATGACCGCTGCTCGTCTAGACCCCACTCCCCTCTCCCCGCTCCACAGAAAACGCGCCCCTCCTGACAACTCCCCCGTCGAAGCCTCAGTGCCGCGCGGGTGTAGCAGCCCCAAACGACGCGCTGCGCGTCAGAGTCGTCCGCCAGCGGGTCAACAAACGGGGACGAAAGACACTGCGTCACGCACGGCGCTCCGCCTCTCCTCCCCCGGAGGCAGTAGTAAAAATGAAGCGCTTGCATCTGCGTGCAGAACTTCGTCAGAATCGCTTCCCTTTCCGTCTCCCCCCCGATTCCGAGGTAGCGGTCCCAATTCGTCGCGAGCGCCGACCGAAAGCGCGTCTCTAGAGTTATCCGAGCGCGTCGGAAGGTCTGGAACTGCTCCGAGGATGCCTCCACGGACACCAGGATGACGCACGATTCTCCTGCTAATCGGTAATCCTCGCCCCTACCGTTTTTTCGAGCGCCTGCTGCCCCCCCGCCGCCTTCGCCCGCGCTGTCTTCTGCACCGCCACTAGCGGGTGCGGGCTTGCCGTTTGTCGTCTTCGGCGGTGGCGTTGCGTTGGATTCCTCCAGAAAGGCGATGTACGCGTAGAGATGGCCCTTTTGGGGGACGAAAAGGTGAGGGTCCAGTAAAACAACATGTGGGGAAACACACACAAAAGACGGCCCGTGTTTGTTTCAGAGTCCAACGTGCAGCAGAGGGCAGCCACGCACGCGCGCGGAGTGATAGGCAAAGAAGCAATGTCAATACCTACCGAGGGCTCTATCAAACATTCACGGAAGGGCGAGTATGACCGCACGAACGCCGAAATTACCCTCCTTTCCGATGAATTTCAAAAACAAGATATATAAACCGAGGATTGCCCCAATAAATAACCGCTCGGGACACCGTGCCTTCTGTTGACAGCTCTACGCAGGAGTATCTTAATTATAAGTAGTGTAAACACGTGGATTCTTCTTTCGCCTTACATACAGCTATGATATAACGTCAATGCGCCTTCCTTCGTTGTGCCGATCGAACGCACCAAAAACATCGGGACAACCCCGTCCCGCTCCCCCCCGTCTCGGTCCCTCACCTTCTCCTGAAACCGGGGAAAGCACACTGGAGTCCAGGACTCCGCGTTGCGCAGCGCCGGCTGCGTGGCGACGAAGTTCACCAGCAAGAGGAGGTCCCTTGAGTCGAGGCGGTGGGACGGCTCCTTCGGCTGCGCCAGCGACACCAGCTTCTCTCCGCAAAGCCACAGCGCGTACAGCGAGCTCGGGGCTGCCGCCGCCTGAGCATTCTGGAGGGCCTTGGACACCTTCGTTCGGATCGACGGGTCCATCCAAACGGTCTCCACTCCCCCCGCCAGCATGCGACCGCGGCCGCGAGAAGGCTCGGCGAGGTCGATGGCGCCCCTCAGGGAGGTGTCAGCTCCGCCCAAGAGCCCGCGGAGATCGTACCCCGGCGTTCTTCGCAAAATCTCCTGGACCTGAGCAGAGAGACCATCAAAATATGCGACAGCCCGGGACACAGGTAAGACAGCGGTTAGAACCGGGATGTGTATGGAAAAATATACGTTAGGCATGATGTGGGTACCGAGGCTATGCAAGCGCGTACATGTCTGCACGCTGCTGGCGTACGAAGTCGGAGGCATTGCTTCTACATGTAGCATACCACACGTTCGATGACAATGTGGCACGACTGGGTGTGTTTTGTTTTGTGCGTACGTGGCCGATAAGCACACGTCCGCACAGCAGGCAATATATTATCGCTAGTCTACTTCAAGCGACCGCACGCATCACGGTACACGCGCTCGAAACGTATGCTGCGCTGCAACACGTCGCAACAGGCAGAAATGAGGCTACTTCCCGAAAATATTGGCCAGGTCTAGTAAAAACCCTGGTAGGTACTAGTCAGGTTGTCGTGAGGAGTTCCAAAAATATACTGGTACAAGACCTCAAGACTGCAAGCCGGAACCCTCGGGAGCTTGTGTCGTCGTGAAAACCGCGTAGAGCTTCGGGCACCGGTACCATCCCGCAAAAAATGTACCAGGTACCTGGTATTGATTTTATCGATATGTACACGTTTCTTGTGCTAAACGGTGCCTGGCGCCTGGCGCACCAACACACACAAGACGAATGGGCGCGCGACGGGCCCGCAGACAGGCCCACCGGTTGGCCCCACGTCGGAGGGGTGCTTTTCATTTCGAGTGCTACTTGGGGGTGCTGTTGCTGTTGCTGCTGTTGCTGCTGCTACTGCTACTGCTGCTGCTGCTGCTGCTGCTGCTGCTTCTGGTTGTTTGCTGTTGATGCTGCTGCCATACACGCGCTGCGTGCTGCAACTGCTGCTATATATGCGCTGCGTGCTGCTACTGCCGTTACTGCTACGGCTGCTGCTGCTGCTGTTGCTGCTACTGCTGCTGCTACTGCTACTGGTGCTGGTGTTTCTACTACTTGTGCTGCTACTGCTGCTGCCATTATCATACTGCTGCCGCAACTGCTACTGCTGTGTGCAGTCTAAAAAAGGTAATTACCTTGGAGGTGAGCAGGAAGAGGATGCTAGCGTACATGTACTCCAGTTGAAGCCGCAGAAAGCTCTCGCTCTCAGGGGCTTCCGTCTCTTCCTCCTTCCCTTCCCCTTCCCCTTCCCCTTCCCCACCCGCCTCGTCCCCATTGCCCGCAACCCTTGCAGCAGAAAAGACGCCGCTGCTGCCGCTGCTGCTTTTCCTCCCACTGCTGCTGCGGCGGCGTCGGCGGCGACTACTGCCCGGCGACACCGACGCCGATGGCGAGGACACCGCAACGAGCACCAGGTCTCCCCGTTTCAAAAATACGAATTTTCTGCTGCCGGCGGAGATGGACTCCAGCTCGTCCCCTCCGCAGTCTTCGCAGAGCGAGAGCAGGCCCTGCATGAGCCCCGTGAGGGTGGCCAGGTGCTGCTCGTCGCCCGAGAGGGAGAACACCGGCTTCCCCGCGCTGCTGAGCACGAAGATGTGCTTGGCTGCGTCCCAGGCAAACTCGTCTTCTTTGTCGTCTTCACCATCTTCTTCTGCTGCTGCTGCTCCTCCTCGTCCTCCCCCCCCTCCTTCTCTTTCTCCTCCTCCTCCTCCTCCTCTTCCTCCTTCTCCTTCTCCCCCTCCTTCCCCTCCTCCTCCTCCTCTTCTTGGTGGTGCATCGTCTGATGTTCCTCTTCCCC
>JAYJMJ010000552.1:5138423-5149842 GCA_036873875.1 Laminaria ephemera | reverse complement strand
TGAACGTGAAAATGTTGTCGTGGTTCGATCTCCTGCTGTGCACCAACCACCCACACATACACCGTGACTACTGGCACGAAGGCAAGAGCTTGAAGCGCGGCTGCCGTTGTACCGCTATTGTACAGCTGTGCTGTATTGCTGCTGTGTACTGATTCTGTGGCTGCGGGGCTAAGAGTCAGCCTGCTGCTTTAGAAAAAAAAACAGAAACACCGCTCTTCTTGATCGTTTTGTGTTCCTATGACAGCTCATCCTCCACTCACCACTCACATACAAAAGAAGCGCACAGACGTAATACACATACACACAGAAGCACTGTCAGTGGCTTGTCAAAAAGGAAAGAACTTACAGCGCGGCTGCTGTTGTTGTACCATGACTGCCGTAAGTACAGAGCTTCGAGGTGTGTGTGTTCGCAGGATGTAATTTGCCGAGAGATTATAGCACACAACTGCTGTTGGTGCGAGGTGCACGAGATTTACAGCAGACCACTCGACACCGAAGAGCGATTACAGCAGACCGCTCGATAAGCGAGGTTCGAGGTGTACAGCAGACTACTCGAGAGGGCTGTCTTACGTGTCTGGGGATTACGCAACCCTGGATTTTTTTCTATAAATAGAGTCGTTTCTAGGCAGCCAGGCAGTCGGAAGCACGCAGTGTGAACCGCGCTCAGTGCCAGCTGCACAGCGAGACAGGGAGCGGTGTGGGTCTGCACAGCGAGACAGGCGGCAGTATGGGCTTTGCTCTGTGGGTCTTGCCCGGTGCGACTACCTCTCAGGTGCAAGGCGCACACCAACTGCTGCTGCTGCTGCTGGCGCTGGTGCTGGTGCTGAAAGGGTGATAAAAAGTTAAAAATTGGACTCTGTTGTGAGAACGGAGTGGGCGATAAAAAACGTTAGAACGGAGCGGTCTATATTGAAAGAACAAACAATTGTGGGGTTTTCCATGTACCTACTCGGCTAGGGAGGCGGAACGCAACCCTTTGAAAAAAAGATCCAGCTCAGCGACTTTGAGTGCTAAGAGCACCGCCACGGAGCTCGGCCGGGATCCAGACATGCGTCATAATGTACCGACCGACCGCTTGCTTGCCCCGCAGCCGAAAGTGCGAGAAAAAACCCTCGGCGGCGAGAGAACAGCATACCAAAAAAAAAAAGGTGCATCTTTTACTTAGGGCCCGTCTTATCGCAGAATTGGATTGAATTTCGTGAAAAATACCCGAAAACTACGACTCTGCTTCTTATCGAGGAATGACGTAATGGTACATTTTAGAATCCGAAAAACGCAAAAAGGTCAACGAACACCCGTGGAACAACGAACGAGGCGAGCGAAGGCTTGCGTCTTCCCCGGAGCGCCGCGGCTAGCGGCAGATTTTTTTTTGCCGGCATCGGCTAGGAGGCTATCGCTCTACGGGTCTCTTGGGTGGGCTGGCGCAGCCCCATCGCCCCACGCGGGCAGCAGCGACGGGGATACAGCGATCGAACTTCTGAGCGAAGTCGTGATGTGGTGGTTGCTCGTGGAACTTTGGGTGCAGGGAGACAAAAAACTGGGTTTGCGGCGGCCTCGAGTTGTTTTGAGGCGCCGCAGGCGGTCCAGGCTGTAGGGCCTTCGGAGGTCGCGCTGCAGCTGCTCTGGTGGTCCTACCTCTCGCGATGGTGGCTTCTCGCCTCTGAATCAGCCGACAACACGGCACCAATTCGCGTGGCCTGTGTCGGTTACATGGAACATGCCACGTCTATAGGTGCACCAACTCCCCAAATTGAATTAGATCTTCGACGAAAGAAGACTTTTTTCATTTCTTTGTTGAATTTGATTTTTCGAATTTGACATGAAAATGCCTGGTTGGCGATTCACTTTTCGACCGATCAGATGCAAATTAAATACAATTCTAAAAACAAAATCGAATTACGATTTTCATGTTCTTCGATAAGACGGGCCCTTATACACATACAGTAGGGTATCCTTTTTTTTCGCCTGCGGCGTGCCTAGCATAATATTACCCTTGGGGAGCACAGCGATACGGGGGGAATGTGAGTTTTGTGCGTACGGAAGAATTGGAATCATATTTATGTGGGTCATAAAGTGGGTGATAAGTGCTTACGTACGGACCGTGTGACCTGTTACCAGTATCAGGTACTCCGTAGCAGTTCAGAGCGAACACCTCCCCCAGGTAGTTGTGGGTTTGCGCAGACGAGCAGACATCCAGTCAAGCAAAGGGCTTCCAAGCCGTCAAGCCAACAGTGTGGGGAGGTGTTCCCGAGACCATTCTTTTTCGCTGGACACAAGGCGTTGGTCCAGGTTCCGGGGTCTGCTACACGTTTGAGGAAAAGGTGCGCCCGTGTGTGTTGAATTTGCTTGATGACAACGTGTGTGTTGAACTTGCTTGTCAATGTGTGAGCTGATGATGGCTGATGAACTTTATTCGTAGCTGTCGAATCAGACTGCGCATGGGCGACGTTGGGACACCGCACGCTATGATAGGTGTCGGGTAAGTTGAGTTTTCTATGAAGGAGCGCGGCGCTTGGATTGTACAAGGACGCTCGTGTAAAATATGTCAGATGGGCATGCCGGAGATGACCTTGCGAACTGAGGAGGCGGCGTGCAGCAATCCCCATAGTGGTGAGGGTCACCCCGAGCATATCAAAGGGGGGGTCGATGTCCGAACGCGTTGTTCGTAATGTTACAGGAAAGTCACGTTGTTGGTACCTCACATCATTGCAGCAGCGGCATTTGTCACATCTACCGTACCTATGTGGCGCGTTGGATTAATCAAAAGCAAAGGTCGTGGATTCAGGCTGCTGTGTGTGCAGGCATGGTGTTGTTTTGAGACAATTTAATGGGAATGTGGAAAAATGACAAAACTCACGGTTTAGGAGCGTGTGGCGTCTATGGAGATAGTATGTTCGGCAGAGGCCCGAACCAAGGTGACTGTGTTGTCAAGAGTGGTGCGTCCTGGGTAGAGGCAAGGGCGAAGGTGTCCGCGTAGTTTCTGTGCCGAATCGGCGATTGAGGATGCGTGCTCCGTTTGGTGAGTTGGTACCTGCGGCGGAGGCATGCTGCCAGCGGCGTTATGTACCGGAATGATAATTAAGATGCCTACAATGCCGTTGTGTGAGCTAGTATTTCGGCGGAGGCACGGGTCAAGGTGCCCGCGTCGTTCTGTTACCGAATAGCTAAGGAAGGGCGCATGAGCCTGCGCGTGAGCAGGGCCCCTGATTTTGGGATGAATTTCATTACGGTGGGATTCCGACTACCGACTATAGTCCAGATAGCGAGATAGCCCATGTTGCTTGTTCTGTGTTGTCCTTTTTGGAGAACAGGGCCCCGGCAATCCTATATGGATCACCGCAAGGGGGTCGACAGTTGGGACGCGCGCGGGGTGTTGGCGTTTCGAACGAGCAATTGTTAATGAGTGGATCGCCCGTCCCACTTTCCGCTGTTTGTTATGGTTCATTGCGATGCTGCTGTTTTGTAATCGTTCATGTACAATGATACGTTGTTTGTATATTTTTCTTTGGTCCGCTGCGGGTCGTTGGTTTGTGGTAGCAGCGGTAGATTGTCCACGTGTACCCAGACGCAGGCAACAAGCGCGCTCCTGCAGGTGGTGTCAGTGGCGGGAGTGCAGCCGGAGGGGTATGCGATGCACTCCCCGAGGATTGGGGGTGCAACGCACCTGTCGCCCGAGGGTGCAGCTCCTGCGATGTTCAAGCGCGAGGGCCAATGGCAGTGATACACATTATTAGACATTTCCAACCATTTTGCCCCATGGCACGTCGCGGCACGTTTTTCGGCCAAAAAACACAATAATGTGCCACACCCGAACGGGGGGGGAACGGGGCTGTGTGCGGGTCAGCCCCGAGGGGTTGCCACGAGAGAGATGCACGTTGGGTGTCCAGCGTGAGGGTAAATAGAAGAGGGGGTCGCAAGAAGCAACCAACGCAAGGGACTTTGTGGGGCGAAAGACAGCCTGTACGATAAGTTCTGAGAGTGAGCGCGTCGAGATATGAAACGCAGAATGAGCAGCGGGGGGGGGAGAAGAGAAGAAAGAAGGGCATGCGTACACCAAGTCAACGACCGTAGTGGGTTGGAGGCCGGAGCATATGCCGGATGGAATGGTATACGACTTCCGTGTGCACGGATGCTGGAACGGGGCTGTGTGAGGGTCAGCCCCGAGGGGTTTCCCCTGCCCCCCCCTCTCCGAGCGAGGGGTGGTACTCGTACGAAACAATTAATTGACACAATTTGAAAGCAAAGTACAAAAACCTCCAGATGTGCCTATACGCGTTTTAGGCGTGGACCTAGCTAGGGAGGAGTGCCTGGTATGTATCATATCATGATGTGATCTCGGATCTGTTACGAAAGGGAGGAAGAGAATGGAAACATAGTATCTGGTATATACGACCGCAAGCGGTAGTAGTACAAAGATAGTACGTACCCTCTGGTACTCGTACGATCGTAGATGGGATGGAAAACACACGTACCAGGTGCTCGTGCAAACAAAATAAAATGGCATGGCCAGCCAGCCAGCCCGGAGGCGAGAGGCTGAGACGACGTCACGATGATCGACGGTGTCATGTGCGCGATGCACGTCGGTTGCACCCAATGATTAGTCAACAACTGGAACACCTGTAGTCTGACGTAATGCACGCTGCAGGCTCTGGCGATCGCTGATAATATGCTGATAATATGCTGAAATCCGATGCAGCAGGGAAGGGTCGGAGGGATTACGAGGTAACAACACAAGAGAGGCAAACGATTTCTGCACTGATTTTCATATTTTACGACGACGATTTCCGCCCGGTCAATGCCCGGAGAGCTCCGCCACGCAATTCAAATTCAAAAAATAAATAAAGCCAGCCCCCCCTCCCCCTGATCATCACTCACTCACCATCCCCCTCTGGTGTAAACCACCTCGTACAAGATTGGGCCATGCTGTGGTCCTCCTCCTGCGTTAACGGAGAGCACTTCAAGGGAAGCGCTTGCCATGATCCCACTGTCCTCGCTTCCCCTCTTGGAGGAGCTCCCAGCAGAGACCGGAGACTCCAACACCTCACCGTAGGTGCCCATTTTGCTGCTTTTCCCCGCACTCACTCAAATAATCTTGGTCTCTCTCACTCAATCGATATCGCCCGACTCTTGATGTTCACAACACCGGACGCTGGAGACCGCTGCTGGTGCTGGTGCTGCTGGTGCTGCTGCTGTACGAGACGTTCAATGCTGGCCATGCGGGCGGTGTAACAAATTCCCAAAGCGTTTCAACTCCAGCAACCAACAAGTCAATCCGGTAGTACCGGTAGTAGTGTTAATTAAGTTATGCTGACCTGATGCTTGTTTGTCGCCTGTCGCTTGATGGGATATGTATAGGGTTAGGGAGCTCCTCCGAGCCGTAGAAATTGCGCACTCGTTCCAGGTCGGTCTTCTGCTCGGGTAGAGCTCAGCGGTGCAAGAACTCGAGCACCGTGGTGTCTCGGGTATGCTACTCTAGGAGTTCGTGTCCCGCTCTACTACTGGTACAGAGATGTGCATCTCGTATCTCGTGCATCTTAGAAAAAATTGTTCAATGATGCGGAAGCATGTTTTACCCGGGGTGCGGCTTGATTACGTGTGTGGTGTGTGTGGTGTTGTGGCCCAACCTACTGAACTGCCAAGCGACTTCACAGCGCGCCTCACTGCACAGCAAGGGAGTACGGTGAGAATCCAACCGAGTACCCACAAGAGTCTCGAGTACTGCTAGATCTTGATTCGCGTGGTGGTTCGGGGTTGAGCTGTTTGCGTGCGTGCGAGACGAGCGCTTGGGCTGCAGCCGCTCGGAATTACGACCCACTGTTTGTGCTTTTTGTTACTCGTATTTATAGTGGAAGTAGAAGGGATGCCGATAGGTCGACTCGCTGGCATTCTCATACAGAGTGCATCTTGTCTAGCATATACTCGAGGGAACAATCGCTGGTCTTCGGCAAGTAGGGGGGGTGTTCGTGCGAGGTAGAGACCTTCTGCAGCTGCGCTGAGCTCGAAGTGTCGCATGCCGCATTCTGTGTGTGTTCACACGCGTGCGTGACACTCTTACATTACGTGTACTCTGCGTACAACAACGTCGCAACGTCTGATGATGCTACTCTGTCCGTGTACACACTCCAACCCTGATTCGACTCCTAATAGCCACAGCACTCGCCTCCCACCCCCCGTACACTTCTCCCTCTCTCTCTGGACCTTGCTGCTGTCGTGGGCATCTCCCCCCCTGGGATGGTTATTTCCTTGCTCGCCAACAACGAGGACAGTTCGCTAGCGCAACGCTTTCGAAAGTATGAAGACAGCTGTAGCAGGAGTGTTGGCGGCAGGCCTTGCCACCGCAGGCGCCTTGCGGCCAAGCGGCTTCGTGGGGAAGGCTGTCACAGGAGGACCCACCGCATCCGCCGGAGACCGCACGAGGTAAGCCTGCGATCCACGCACACTTTAGCCCTGGTCTGGTCTTCGTTTGCGTTGGGAGGGAGGGGGGGGCAGCAGCAGCCACGTCATGCTTGGCGCTGCTGTGCTGGTTGCCCATACAGCGGGTATCCACCTTGAGAATTTTGAGGAAAGTCTCCCACGGCAGTACGTGTACTCTGTACGCCAGTAGTTTAGACAACCAGCTGTTTGTATTTGTGCAACATTTGTATTTGCAAGTTGCGTGGTGCTATGTACGACTATGCCCGAGCAACGATAGACCATAGATGTTCTCGCAAGTCTGGGTGGGGGTGGGTAAAAGTCAAGTGACTGCTGCTGAACTCGTACATCTGCTGGCCTGCCTCGGCTTTGGCCATTTCTATTAAACATCCACGCATCATACTCGTATCACTTGGTGCCGGGTCCATTATTTTGCATGCTGATTCGTACTTGTGATAAAGGAGCTGTATGATTCCGCCAAGCACGCTGCCTCCATTCGATACTGCGATGCTAACGATTTCTCCGACACCACAGACGAACTTCTGTGCCCACCACAACAGCTCTCGTAACCGGCACCCTAGACGAGTTCGTAGTTTATGAATATGATACTTTTTATAAAGAAAATAAAAATACGCTACTTGTACAGTACAGCTGCTGTGAGATCTAGGATTTCGTCGAAACTCATCTTTGCAAGCTGTGTGTGATACTCCGATCGCGCGTGTTACGGGTTGTGTATGTCCTCATGAAGGATATAGGTCGGCGACTCCCCGTAGTGCTAGTTAGCACCAGGGTCAACAGCAGTGTGATACGAAGATGTCGGTCTTAATCAAGCTGTGCACGGAAGTATTTATAGTTTTTGCAAAAACAATTGCGCCCGAAGCGACACAGGCTGCTCTGTAAGAGATGATCTGGTCAGTTTATTTGTTTCTTTCTTATTTCCCGAACTTTTATTATTTAATTTTTTTGCCATCCGACGATAATGTGCGGCATGAGCTTCAACGTCAAGCTGATAAACCTATTATTATTATTTTTATTATTATTATAATTATTATTATAATAATATTTTTATATTATTATTATTATTATTATTATTATTATTATTATTATTATTATTAGTATTATTATTATTATTATTATTGCCCTCCGACAATGTACGTAGCGTAGATGCCGTTCCTATTATTATCTTGCCATCTGACAATGCTGTGCAGCATGAGCTTCAACATCAACCTGATAAACCTGATAAAATCTGATACATCTTTCAAGGAGTTGTATGAAGACGACATGCGCACAACACGACACAAAACATTCCTCGCGCTCACACAAAGGGTACGGTAGACAACTCGACCTAAATGCAGGACGGGCATGCAAAAACCTTCCTGCCGGTCGTTGGTCTGATTGGTCGAGGCTTCCGTGTTTTTGTGGAAAAACGCAACCAAACCACGCTGCGGAGCGCGCGATTGCCTCTATCGACCTCCAGCCCCCCAAAGGATTGAGGTTACTAAAACACGCTGCGGAGCGCGCGACTGCCCCTGCCAACCTCGCCCCCCCCAGAGGGTTAGGGTCATCAAAACACGGTGCGGAGCCGCGCGACAGCCCCTGCCGAACCTCGAGCCCCCCAGAGGGTTAAGGGTTAGGGTTAGGGTCGGGTTAGTGTGGGCCGACGTCCAAGATCGAAATTGACTACCAAGGTCGAGCCCCTCAAAGGGTTGGGGATGGATTAGGGTTCGATCTGGGTTGGGGTTAGTTTGAGCCGACATGCAGGATTGAAATTGACGACCAACGACTCGCACGATTGTTTTTCGCCGGCCCGTCACGGTAGACGGTTGGCAACGCCACACCTCTCATTGTTTTCATCGTTTTCTCTGGGTCCTAAAAGGTTACACAAAATACAGCAGTGTTCAACATTTTAGCTCTACATCTGCTCGTGCAGTTTGAGTACGAAATGCCAAATACCCTCTGGTATACTGCTTGCTGTTGCTTTGCATTTTGTGCGTTGTACAGTTCGAGAAAAAAACACAAAATTACTTTGGTACACCGCTTGCTGTTGCTATACTTGTTATCGTCGCAGTAAACCGTTATTTATTTCTGCGCCGTTTGTCTTGCTGCGTCACTTGTTCGCCGAAAATGTTAAGGGGGGGGGTGGCATTACGGCATTCCGTACCGGCTATTACAGAGCTCCATTGTTAATAGGACGAAATGTAGTACTGGTATATACAAAAATAAGGAAAAGTCTCCACCTTTCAGTCAAGGTCTCCAATGAGACGACGGTGTTCGTGTGTGCTTCTGTAGAGTGTAGACCAGACAACCTGGTGTTCACCTAGTGTTCGCGAATGACTATTAATACTAAAGAGATATACTGAGACCCCCCCCACCACCCATATACATTGTTTTGTGTTTCGTCCCACTGACATTGGATATCCGTGATAGTACCGGCACAAAACACCCAAACAACAAAAATACCGCTCTTTTCTTCTGATCTGCACCAGGTAGCAAACAGAATCAGAATACAGAATACGGTCGCTGGATGTGCTGGATGTAGATGGGTACGATAGAACACAGACCACATACATACTTGAAAATCGTTCTCGTATTATGTCATGTGTACGTACTTCTTACTTTCGTTCATCATAGCAAATGCCATGCGAAAAACAAGTGCATACAACACAAAACACTGCAATGAATGATGTAACACCTGGTAATATCGTTTCTATATTTTTCCTTTCTTTCTTTCTTTCTTTCTTTCATTCTTTCTCTTTCTCTCCAGCAATGTGTCTGGTTTGCCAGCTTGTGTTTGTTTCGCTTTTCGTATCCAGTGCGTTTGGTATTGCATGGACAATTCCCCTAAGGGGCATTCCTAACGAACGCCGAACATCGCGATTCGCGACATTTGCCAAAATGACGTTAACTAAGTGTTGAGTCACGTTTTCTAATAAAAAATCACGTTTCTTGTTGTCACGAATCGTGACATCGACTTTAATGGCATATTTCACTGTCGCGAACCGTAGCAAGGATCACGATTCGCGAAAATGTCATGCGTTTTCAGCGCTGTTCGCGGGGTCAGGAGGTATTCAAAATCTCACGGGTCGGGTCGGGTCATGACCCGCGAGTTATTTCCTGCTGACCCACGGGTCCGCCCCCCGGATCCGACACATTGAAAAGTACAAAGCTTACCGATTCCTTCCCGAGGACCCCTCTCGTGCCGATACCCCTTTGGTATTATATTCAGACGTTAAAACACCGCCAAATCTATACTACAGCAGTACTGTATTCATTCGTGTCCACGTCCATCCAATATACAGCCAGGCCACACATCACTGTGGGGTACTCAAATACCTGGTAAATGTTAGTTATTATTGACGCGGCGACCCGCGGGCGGGATCCGCCGGCCCAACCCGCGGGTCAGGAGGAAGAAATTCGCGGATCAAGGTGACCCGGCCCGTGACATGACCCGTATCTCACGATTCATCGGAAAATGTCGGGAAAGGGTCGGGTTAGGAGGGGTTCAATATCTCACGGGTCTGGTCGGGTCGGGAGCTTTTCAAATCTCACGGGTCGGGTCGGGTCGGGTCGGGGCAGGAGGTTTTCGGATTCTCACGGGTCGGGTCGGCGGGTCGGACCGGGTGGGGTCAGGAGTTTAAATTTTTTCACGGGTCGGGTCGGATCAGATGTCCACAACTAAAAACAATCGCGGGTCGGGTCGGGACCAACCCGTGAACAGCCTCGTTTTTTTGTCATGATACGTGTACTTTTTTTACATATAGTTCGGTATGAATATATTTGCGTTTTGTTATCTGTCTCGTACCTGGTACAGTTTATGACCACAGAGCGTTTATACGCCGTATATCTAGGATCAATAATCAGCACGGACACTAGATGTAAAGGATGCTCGATTTCGATGGGTACAAGTAACGACGGCGTAGTGTGAAGAACATCACACTCAGGCACACACAGGCACCCGACGGTATATTCGTCGCATTTTGTACCAGTATTTTGTAATATTAAATGTACAAATGATGGAGGCGTTATCGTGTTTTATCTTAAAAAGGTAAGATGTTTATCAATCATGCTTTCTTTTTCTTTGCTATTTCTTTCTCTTTCTCTCCTGCAACTAACTTGTCCGGTTTTGGTAAAAAACCTGTAACACGGTGGAACGACGGGAAAACTACTACTGCTGCTGCAGCTGTGGGTACGACCGGTCCAGAAATGTGTTGTTTAGAGCTGCACGTCTTATATCATACCTGCGGTCTGTGGTACTTTTTAGGGCACAAACTACTTGGAATTAGTGTGGGATGATTAATGTAGTGGTAAAAGGGTTTAGCATTACCCTTCACATGATCACTAATCATTCATCAACTCATCATTATTTTTTAGCCGATCGTTACCCAAGTCATCTGATTCATTGTATGTATATTTTCCGTCCGTACCAAGTGATAAAATTCAATAGCATTCTGTTGTGACCAGAGCTCATGTCTCAATCAGCATGCAATTAGATGAAGATGAAGAATGATAGGCACTGCTGCTGCCGTGTGTGTGTGCTGCTGGTGGTCGATGGGTTCGGTACCCACGGGTACGATAGTCTACGCACGAGTCTTCATTATGAAGAACATACAAAACACTATTAGGGGTGACTGAACGTCAAAATGTCCAAAAAAAATGGCGCATGTATTCGAGAAAAACCGTCAAAAGAGATGAAAAAATATTGAGAGAAAAAATGTGCCGCCACCCTATTTACTTGGTTTTAGACTACATTAAAGATTGACAGACAATCGAAGATTACTCGAAACAGGAAACGAGTTGGATGCTGGGATTCTACAAATATTTGTTGTTTTTTTTGTTTTGTTTTGTTTTTGCTCATCCCATCTATTATCTTCGCACTTTTACTTTCTCCTTCTCCCTCCCTAGTCGTAACTCAGATCCGGGGGGTCACTTAGCAGGCACGCGCCTTCATTTTTATCGCGAGAAGAATTCAGCACTTTCTTCCCTCGTCGACTCGCATCGAATTGTGCTT
>JAYJMJ010000552.1:5127476-5137715 GCA_036873875.1 Laminaria ephemera | reverse complement strand
GTGAAGTGTAAACGTTCAGTTGGGGGTTGTTTTTTTGTCTCATTTTGTGTCTTCTGAATTTCGACGATTTTCGACCAGTGCAGCACTCCAGAGTCGAGGTGTAGACCTCCGTTGAGAAAGTGCGGACGACCGATCTGAACAGAATCACGAGCTGCTGTGGATGCAACACCAATAAGTTACACCCGCTCTCTGCTGAGGCACCGACTGATTGAAGGTCCAGATGCAGCGTGTTAAAAACGCGGCGTAATTGACTACCAAAAGAATATCTAGAGATTAGAGTGAACCGGAAACCAGGGGATGGGGGGTGGTTTAAGACCCCCCGCGGCCTTAGGCGTTGCTTTGGGTTGCTTTTCGTTTGCTTTTATTTCTACTCCCATGTTAACTCTTCCGACAGGCGTTACAAAACATTGCAAGGCTGTGTTTAGTGGGGTGTATTCTCTGGGGTACCCGGGTGCCAAGCTTGGCTAGGTCGAGTCATACCCGGGTAGATATTATTACACGGTTACAGCCAGAGCAAGTACCCTACTAAAGGGTACCTACTTACACGCCCTTGTGTCATTTTCCCCGAGAGTGGAAACCCAAGAACGCAACCAATCAAACCCACCCTGCTGGTATGTATGCCTGCTGCAAACTGTATCGCCATTTTCATTTTTACATTTTTATTTTTTCCTCGCCCCTTGCTGTGGCAGTGCCGGGAGCTTACCGCGGACTTGTCGAAGGCGACAAGAGGGGAGGCGTTCGTTCTCATGGGGGGAGACTGCGCCGAGAGCTTCTCGGAGTTTAAGGTGCACTGCGAAGCTATTTTCAGCATAGTGTATTCGGCCCTTTCCCCTCTGTTTTCATGTACGGTAGGGGCCCCTCTCTATAGCGCCGGTTGAGTAGTGCCGGTTGCCCGCTATAGTACCTGTGAAATCCCTTGGCACAGATGGAAAACACCAGTAGTGGCAGTATGCGGAGTAATGCCGGTTGCCGCTATGGTACCCGTATTTCCGGCTGGCACATACCGGCGCTATAGAGGGACCATTACTGCTGTACCGATAAACGCGAGATTGCACCGCATTCTGCCGCGCGCGACGACCGCGGGCTGGCGCGGCCTCTTCTCGACCTCTGTCCGAGCGGAGTTTTCCGCCACGCCCTTTGGTGGGTCGGCCGTATGATATTGAATCGATTAATGTTCGCGCGAGGCCGCTCTGTTATCTGAACTTGAGAGACTATGTGGGGCGGAACGCGTGTGGTACTGCTGTTGTCTTTTTTCATATCCGTGCACGAAGTATACGTCTACAGAGCTTGTTTTATGTGCGTTCAAGCGTGGTATTGCTGACGTCTTGTCCTACTCATAGATACGTCTACGTGCAGAGATTGGGTTAAGTTTTTAAGAGATGGAGAAATGCAAAATTGAGCCTAGAACAAGCTTGGCAGGTCTTGTGGGGGTCCTCAGTACTGTTGTCGGTACACACCTTCTAACGAACAACGTACGGTTTCCTCGGTACAAAACGGCCCCGCTTTTTGTTTTTCCTTTGCTTGTGCTGGTGTCGTAGCCTCACCCCCATCCTGTTCACCTTTTGTAAAAAAATAAACCTTTTGTGTGACACGTTTGCCGCTTTACTTGTCCTACCTACCCAGGTGGACGATGTCCGAGACACGTTCCGATCCATCCTCCAGATGTCTCTCGTCCTGACGTACGGAGGCTCGGTGCCCGTCATCAAGGTGAGGGGGAGTTCCAAGTAGAGAAAACGGCTTTTTTTCTTCTTTTTTTTTTCTTTTCTATAGTTTGTTTGTTTCCCTGAAACGGGTGGTGGTCTGAGCGCTGTCAGCGGAAGAAATTTTGGCGCCGTGGACGAGCTCGTTCGCCGCTGAAATCAAATATTTTCATTTGCCTTCCGATAATGTATTGCAAGAGCAGTGCATGCTTCATTCCAATATAGAACTTAATGCACCTACGGAGTTGGAAGTCTCCCGAAGTACAGTGGGAGAGTCTACCTTTGTACTATAGTAGGAGAGTCCACCGTAGTGCGGTAGTGTAGTAGTGGCCGTGTGCATGTTGTGCTGGTGTACATTTGTCGGTCATGATCGCTCCGAATCGCGTTTCTGCGCCGCAGGGGGCTGTGGATGCCATGCCATCGGGTCCTTGAAAACGACGAGGAACTAATCGATCGTTCAACTCTTTCTTGTTTGCCTCCCCCCCGTTGGTTGTGAAGGGTCGATCATTGCTGTTACCCTTGCCGATGGTGAATGTACGCTACTGCCGGTAGACCGCTTGTTTACCGTAACCCTAGGTGTATATCACGCCAAAACCTCGGCAAATTTTGTTGCTGCAGCTCTCACAGCCTTCGAGACCGGCACCAATAGCCTTTTAACCCCAACCTTCCCCATCGCCAACCCCATCCCAAAGCCGAAACACAAGGCCTGAAGCTCGGGGATGGCTCCTAAACGCCCCCGTAGTCGTGATTTAGATGACGATTTATGAGTTCCCGCTGCTGGTACTTCGCTCTAGCTCAAGTGGTGACAAAACGCTGCTGCTGATGTTGTTGATGCTGCTGGTAGATCACTTTTGCCCATTGCTGTTGTTCACACGTTGCTCGTTGCTGTTTGTGGGGTGGTATTCTCGACCATATAATGCTCTTGCCGCTGTTGGTGTTACTACTATTGTTGCTGCTCCCGCCGTTGCTGCTCGTGCTGTTGCTGCTGGTGTTCTCGACGATCAGATCGGACGCGCGGCAGGGCAGTTCGCGAAGCCGCGATCGGAGGACTTCGAGACGATCAACGGAGTATCTTTGCCAAGGTCAGTCAGTTCGGTCGACTATCTACTTATTCATTATTCAGTGTCGGGCCATTTAGTTCGATCGTGCCGCGTATAGCGGCACGGATCATTTTTTTCGTTCCGTGCGCGTGTTTTGTTTTGTTTTCACGACGTGGACATGTTGCAACGTTACGGCCGACGTTGGCTCAGGAAGAATGTGTCACGGGGTGGGGCCCAACCTGAACGTTTGTCGCCGATAGTGGTGGTGGTGTAAAATGATTCACGACAAACGTATAATGGGTGACGAAGACTCACGTGAAATGGATCGCCCGCATTGGCAAGCGCATGAACGACCTCGTTGCTTCCCCTTTCCCAACGTTAGCGTTTCGCCCCCCGTTCCCGCCCATAACCCATACGCCCGCCCCCGCCCTGACCCATCATCGCCCTCCATCGTTTTCCTCGCCCGTTGTGTGGTGTGCCCGTGTCTGCTTCTCGTGCTGTCCTGCTGTGTCCTATGCTGTGCTGTGCTATCTGTTGCTTGCAAACACCGCTTTCTGCTTCGATGCTGCTGCTGTGGTGCACAGCTACCGAGGCGACATCGTGAACGGCTTGGCCTTCACCGAGGCCTCTCGGCGAAACGACCCGTACCGCATGGTGTCCGCTTACCATCAGTCTGCCCAGGCGAGTGCGCGATGCGATCGAGACTGCTTGCTCGCTTGGTTATTTGTTTGTTGGCTGGTTGGTTGATTTGATATTATATCCTCTCGAAATCGTGACCCCAGTGAGGATATAGAGATTGTGGCATGCCTCCTTGCGTGCTCTCTCTGTCTTTGTCTGCCTTTCTTTGTATCTCCCTCCGTCACGCGTGCGCTCGATCGACTCTAACACCGACTTCGACTTCGTTCGCACTGCCTCTTGCGTCTTTCTCTTCTCCTTCTCCTTCTCGTTTCCCTTCTCCTCTGGTTCTTGTTCTTGTTCTTGTTCTTCAGACCATTAACCTCCTGCGGGCGTTCTCGTCCGGCGGGTACGCCGACATTAACAAGCTGCACGCTTGGAACATGGACTTCGTGCGCAACACCGACGAGGGGTCGAAGTACCGCGAGATGGCGGCCAAGATTGAGGACACCCTGCGCTTCATGAACGTAAGTGCTCCCACCCCCCCCCTCCACCACTACCACTACCCGGACTGTTAATATTTACAGTGTCATCAGAAACATCTAGCGATGCATCTAGCGGGGATGAGTGAGCGTGTGGTCACCCATCGCCGTTTTCATTGTCATATCCTTATCGTCATATCACTACGTACCGTCGCATGTCTGTGTCGTAACACCTACCTGGTACCTCGTTATATCTACATGGTCACTTCCAACTCGTACTTTTCGCTTTTGACGTGATGCCGTCCTCGTTTCCTTGTTGTGATTGTGTTGAGTGTGCGGGCGATCGGAGTGGGTCCATGCTGTCAAATCTATATCCTCGTATAGTATCATATCTGTGTCATGCTCATATCCTTTTCGTCGTTTTTTATTGTTATCGTTATGTGGTCATCCTCATTACTTTATACCTTGTGATCGTAATCGTGATTGTGCAGGCGATCGGACGGATCCATATCGTCCTATCTACATACCCATATCATATATATATCGTCACATCTACGTCGTCATATCCAGGGCGTCATTTTTATTGTTACCGTCATGTGGGCATCCTCGTTACCTGATCGTGATGGTGATGGTGACGGTGATTGTGCAGGCGATCGGAGTGGACACCGATTCGGCGCCGTTCCGGCAGACGACGTTCTACACGGCGCACGAGGCGCTGCTCCTGCCCTACGAGCAGGCCCTCACAAGGGAAGACTCCCTCACCGGTGAGGGCAGAACAAGTGGATGTACTAAAAGCGCACAAAAAAACAAACAAACAAACAAACAAGCAACCCTTGTTGACGTTTACTGGTGATGTTGCTGTTGCCATTGTGGTTGTTGCTGTTGTTGATACGGTTGTTGTAGCAGTTGTTGAGTGGAGTATACTTGTTTTTGTTAAACAAGAGTGTTGCTGTTTAGTGTTGTCGATGTTGTTTTGTTCTTGTCCCTATTCTGTCCCTTGATCGTTGGCCATTCGTCTCTGCTCCCGCCTTGCGTCCTTGGGGTCCTGGGTCTTGCAGGCAGGTTCTACGATTGCTCGGCGCACATGCTGTGGGTCGGCGAGCGCACGAGGCAGCTTGACGGAGCCCACATGGAGTTCGTCCGTGGTGTGGAGAACCCCATCGGCATCAAAGTGTCTGACAAGTGAGTCAGCGTATGCTTGCGTCTATGAATAGCTTGTGTATGTTTCGTGTGTTGCTGTGTTTCATGTGTGTGGTCAGGTCTGGCGTGTCTGGGTGCATGTTTGTGTCTTGAATGTGTACTGTGTTGTGTTGTGTGTGTTGTGGGGGTGTGTGGAAAGGTAGAAGCTGGGCGCTCGGCTGATGCTTGCTGTAGTCCCGAGCTCGATGTGGCTCACGATCTACTGCTCAACTGGCACTAGTGGTACTCTTAAGTGTAATGACGATACCGCGCCCCTCCCCTCCCCCTCGACACTATAATGTGACAATATGTGCCGTGCCCGGAGAACTCACCGCTCCGTCGTGTACCGGTATGTGTAGTTTGCGTCCCGTTCTTGCTCTCTTGCTCACTATATTATACGTCGATTTGGCGGGGATGTTTTTGCGTTGCGGCTAATGGAACGTTCCATTGCCTTTTCATAGCGTTTATTTATGCCGGAAGAGTACTACCGCTGTCGCACCGCGCTTCTTGTTTCTCCTGCGTAGGCTTGGTTATTGTTTTTACCTTGTGGGGTACCTTGCGTGATGCCTTGTGCGTTTCCTCATGTTGCGTTGATTGCCTTGTCTTCCCTGGGCTTGCAGTGCATTGCCAATTTATGCTTGAAAATCCTTGAGATTCCTTGAACACCCTTAATTTTACTCAAGGTAATAAAATATTCTTAAATCTTTCTAGAATTTTATAGTCTTTGAATATTTCTTGAATTTCGTGTTGGGTTCCTCTTGCCGCAGGTGCTCGCCGGATGAGCTGGTGGAGATCCTGGAGACGGTGAATCCCGCGAACAAGGCCGGAAAGGTGACGCTGATCACGCGCATGTCGTCCAAGGTCCTGGAAGAACACCTCCCCAAGCTCATCCTTGCCGTGCAGAAGGCGGGCCTCAACGTGAGCCCCCTCCCCCCACCCGTTTGTTTGGGTGAATGCGGGTTTCTAATTTACAAGGTGGCAGAAAGTAGGGACTCATTTCGACCTGGCTGAAGCCGAGTATACGACTGAGGTTCTATTATCGCCGACCGTTATTCGTGTCTACCTGGTATATACGATTCTCCAAATTCCCCAATGTTTTTCTTCTGTAACGCCACCTTTCGGGGTGATGTTTGATGTGTAATGTGTGATGCGTGATGTATGGTGTTTCGCTGTTAGATTCGCGATGTTTGGGTATCTGATGATGTTTGGTGTTGATATGTGATGTATAGTGTCTGTTGATTGATGATTGTGGTTTGATGCGTGGTGTTTGATGTTTGATGCGTGGCGTTTGATGCTTGATGCGTGATGTGTTTGATGTTTGAGGTTTGATGCATGATGCGAGACGTGAGATGCGCTACACACAGCACACACCCCGCCCCTCATTGTATTACCAATAACAGATAGATTGCCTGGTGAAGTAATGCCTACCAAGTATTCCCTTAGTCTAACCCTTCATGCAAACTATGAAAATATCGCTGTTTGTATAAATTGTATGGTTCCAGGTGCTCTGGGTGAGCGACCCCGTCCACGGCAACACGATCAAGACCGACAGCGGCTACAAGACCCGCAAGATCGAGGACGTGCGCTCAGAGCTCCGAACTTTCTTCGACGTGCACCAGCGCATGGGCACGCACGCGGGCGGGGTGAGTTGCCGCAGCGAATTATCTCGTCCCTCGTACGATGTGTAAATCTATTTTTTATTGGTTCGCTTTTCTATGCGTTTTTTTTTTTTCTAGCGGAAGCTGTTTGGTGAGCTCGACCCACGACCCATCTGTTGCATAAACCGTTTTTTGTTTTGTTTTTGGCTGTGGCTTGGCGGGTGTTTTCCTCAGCTTCACATCGAGATGACGGGGAAGGACGTGACGGAGTGCACAGGCGGTGACGTGGACGAAGTGAGGGAGGAGGACCTCAAGAGGCGCTACCTCACGCAGTGCGACCCCAGGTGAGGCTTGTCTTTAACACAAATTGTTTTTTTAGTGAAAAAAAATGGAAAAAAACGGGTAAACTCAACCTTTTTGGGGGGGTTCCGCCGCACAATGAAACTGTTACAACTGATGCCATATTTTGAACACACTGCTACTCATATCTCATAACGAAAAGTTCATTACACTGCTGTGCTCTAGGAACTATATACGATGTCCCCGACAGCGAACCGACATGCTACTGACTACTGTTGTGCAGCAACGTAGCTATCTTCAATACGACCCCGGGATGGAGTAAATTCATGGGGCGTGATGTTGCTTTGCCCCGCCTGCTTGCTGGCCTGCCTGCGCGGTTTGTTAATGCGTTCGGCCGTAGACGTGCCTGTAGCTGTGTTCCGGCCTTCCTCGGCCCGGCCGATGGTACATGTATGAAGAAAAGGTCTGACCGTGCTTTGCTGTTTGGAAAGTTTTGACACAAACCACCAAAAACGATGGATGTCACGATTTGTGACAATAACCCGTTTTTTTTGTTGAGAGCGTGACATCATACCAATTTGCAAGTATCATGAAGCGTGATTTTTTGCGTTCCCTAGCAATGACCCCAATGCTCTTATATCATACGCTTTTTGTGTCATGCGTTGCAGGTTAAACGGCAAGCAGTCGCTAGAGATGGCCTTCCACATCGCCAACCGCCTCCGCCGCGACCAGGGCCTCCCCCCCATGCTCCAGCCGTGAAATTGCGCGGTAGCGGTAGCGACAAAACCAAGCCAAGTTAAGGCGCGATAGCGGCGGCTCGTAGCGAATGACAGAAGCCAGGCGAAGCCGAGCGAAAGTAAGGTGTGGTGACAACAGCAGCCAAGCCAAACCAGGCCAGGCCAAGCCAGAGCTTTATATAGCGCAGCGTGCGGTCGGTTGGACTCCGCTTTGCTCCGCATGCGAGCGCCAAATTTTGGTTTTTGCGCGCGCCGTCGGTGGATTGACACACCTCTAATGATAGGAATTCAGGGCGAAGAGCCGCGAGGGAGGGAAGGGTACAAGTAACGGTGGAACCCGTGGAAAGGAAAGGGTGGGTGTGCTCTGTGGTCGGGGTGATGGGGATGGTGGTGGTGGTGATGGTCTGCGGGGGGGAGAGTGATGGTGATGATGTCTGGGGGGGGGGGGGGCTGATGGGGGCGCGAGCCCGTGCAGGAGAAGGGGTGTCCTTGGAATGTCTGGGCTGCTTAGGTTGGTTGGTTGATTGATTGATGTGAGTGATTGATTGATTGGTCGATGTCGACTGGGCGTACGAGTAACGTGAGAACGCGCGCACGCTTGCTCGCGCGTCGGTCCGCCCGTCCGTCCGTTCTGGTTTATGTCGGGGGTCTGTGTCGCCTCGCGGTTTGGGTTTTACAGTAGCTGGGGCGGGAGCCGTCAGTGTCCAGACCACAGGTGTAACGCTTGCGCCTTTAGTAAAGGTGTTGCTCGCAGGCACGCGCCCCCCACGGTTAGCGGCAGCACACAGGGCGGGGGGGGGGCGGGGGGGGGGGTCGTTGCAGTGCAGGGCGAGCGGGCTGAGTTTGCACGCTGCAGCCGCGCCTGCTGCCTGCTGTTGAGCTCGGCACGATGAGATGAGGTAGTATGCTTGAAGGGTGGTAACTGTGCGAACCATCCAAAGGTAGATGTCTCCGTGATGTTATCGGTGTGGGCTTTTTTAGTGTTATCTCTTCTTCTCCCCCTGTCTTGTTATTTTTCTTCTTGTTCTTCTTGGTGCAGGGATGTGGACGATTCGTGGGGCATAGGCGGGAGAGGTAGTAGTAATAGGAGGGGGTGTTCGCGGATTTTCGCGACGGCGCAGTGGAAGCAGGGGAGTTTTCCTCGTCGGAGTTGGTATTAATAGTATTTTAGCTCTATTAATAGTGCTGTGTTAATCCCGAGGATGTAATCGAAGATACACCCAACATTTTTTCGGTGTTTTCGCTGGCTGCAACGACGAGCGAACGCTGGGTAACACCGTCGTTCCTCCCCTCTCCGTCCCGTGCATGTTGTGCCGCACTACAAGTCAGTACATTTATTTGTCTGTTCGCTCTCAATCGTATTTGCTATCTTCATTCACGTCTTGTCTTATGGTTGACACTACTGTAGTAGAACTGCGAGTTCTGCGTTGAGATATTGGTGTTCCAGGTGGCCGTTATATACGTACCTTCTACGTATGCGTTCGGTAGAAACGTAGACTACGCCTGTCCGTCCTTCTTTGCCGTACGATGAATACGCAGAGTACGCCTCGCCTGCCCTTCCTTGCTTTGTTGCGCTTATTTGCGCATCGGCGAGCGTTCGTTACGTCCTCTCTCGGCCGTTTATTTCGAACGATTTTTCTCCACATTTATTTCTCACTATAAATATTGTGCCTGATACCAGGTAGTCTCTACCCACCCATTCCATGCTTGTAATGAGGCGTTTACAGTGATTGCATGCATGCCATGCCTTTTAGAGGAAGACATTTTTTGGTGCCCGCAGTTTTCTAGGGCGAAGCGAATGATTCGCTTCGGAGATAAAAGTCGTGACTTCATGACATCAAGAAAAACACGGTGGATCAGGGGTAGATGGATGTATTGTTTTATGTGGTGGCATTCAGCAGGCAAAAAAAGTGCGAGATGCGCATTGTTGGAGGGTAGTTGACGTAGCGATCCAGGATGACCAATTTGATGGACAAGCATGGTACCAAGTCGGCGCGCAATAGGAGTACATACCTGGTATAGCAGTAGTAGTAGTAGTGGTACCGTTCTACCGTGTTCATTGCGGTTGGCATTGCATGGCCAAATCACCTTGCTGTACTTGCAATGTGTATTTCTGTCTTTCTTGTAGTTTGTGACCACAGAGAGAGCTCGGCTCTCTAGGAGGCATCGGCACGGACACTGGTTGTCCTAGATGTAGATGGATGGAAATAATATCAGTTTTAATGTGAAGAACACACACACACACCGTCAATAACTGCTGTCGTCATACATCGCCAGATCAATCGATATGTATATATTTTCGCGCTCACTTGCAACTGACAAGTCAGTGTAATGCACGTCGTTAAAACATACTTACCGTTGCTGATATTGCATTGTACGACCGCGCCCAGCACAACATATGAAGTTCTCAGTTTGTGTTCTCAGTTTGTAAAACTGAGTATGGCAGGAATGCAATCCTTGTCTGTCCGTCCGCATCCCTTTCACTCTAGGGTGACCTACGGCAAAAAAAAATTCAAAACGGCTACGGCCATGCGCACGCAGCAGGTCGATAGCCCTCGCGGAGGCGATCGTCATGGTCCAAACCACAC
>JAYJMJ010000552.1:5053584-5066300 GCA_036873875.1 Laminaria ephemera | reverse complement strand
CCCGCCCCCCGCCCCCCCCCCCCCCCCCCCCCCCCCCCCCCCCAGCAAGCACATGGTTTATTATAACTACACGTATTGGGCACGTAATAAATGTGTGTGTACACGTTGTTTTGGCACATGACCAATTCCCAGTAGGATAGAACTGGTTACCAGGGATGTATATACGGTATACCAGTACATACCAGCGAGGTGCGATATGTGCTTGCGTCAAAAAAGAGACTGAACATGTTGGGCGTACGACGTACCTGGTAGTGAATAAATATAGTACATGCACGAGTATACTCTTGCAACACCAGCACAAACCCTAGAGCTACAACACCAGAGCCAACCCTATATTTATACAGCTACAACCGCAGCACTAACCCTACAGACCTAGAACAACAGTACTAACACTACAGCTACAACTACAGCACTAGCCCTATAGAGCCTACAACAGCACCACCAACCCTAGAGGTATACCAGGTAGTCTGCACGGTACATACCAGGTATACAACAGCATAAATATCAAAAGTAAAGCGCGGTCGTCGGCATATACGATAAAGTAGTAATACTACTACTGCTGCCATACGTAGATTTCCGTCGATCGATTTCCGTCGGTACGTCCCTCGTCCCACCTTAAGCTTGAAGATCTCCAGCTCGGAAAGGTAATTCCGCTGCTGCTGCAGGAATTCTTCCTTGTACCCGTCCTTATCGCGCTTCACCAAGTTCTGCACAAGAGATGGAAACCCACACGACAAGGGGGAGGGGGGAGAGGAAAAAAGAGAAAGGCGATCAACATCCTGTTTCAACAAACTTCTGCACCAAAGAGAGATGAAAACCCACACAACAGGGGAGGGGGGGGGGGGGATAGCAAGACGATAGTGCATCGAATTGCCGCCACCACCGCCCCTCCGATCCGCACCTCTTGCCGCCCCCCCCCCCCCCCCCTACCCCCCCCCCCCCCCCCCCCCCCCCGCCCGCTACGCACTTGACGCATGACGATGGGAGGGAAAGGGGGTGGCACAGGTCATTGACAGCGGTGGGCAAAAGGTGCCCATCCGATCCGACCGGACCGGACCGCACGAACCAAAAAGGCCTGTCAATCGCACAAACCCAGAATTTGGTCGTGGGTGCTCGAAGTCACTACTTCAAGAATTGTCGGTGCGTGTGTGCGATGTGCGGCGGCTGTCGCCGACGAAGCCTCACCAATCCCGGGCACCGCCAACACGAAATCGCCGCATCGTCGGTTACATGCAAACAAGTAAGGCACCACCCCCTCTATGATAGCTGCAGCTTGCGGCATGTAGAGAGAACTCTGACTGCTTTGCACTTTCCGTAACGTCTTGACATTTCCTCGTTATTTCTACCCATCGACATTCATCACATCCAGTGTCCGTGCTGTGTACAGGTAGACGAGCAGTCTCCATCTCCAGGTAATGTACGGAGGTTTAAAACCTAGCAACAGAAAAATAGCACCGCATCGTCCGTGGTCGTTATGATCTACCTGGTCATACAGCAAACACGGCAGAAGGGATTGATGATCGATTTCCAACTCCCACCATCTGCCACCCCAATGATACAAGCAACCCTCCGGCTGGTCGGTGCCTTCCTTTGGACATAGAAACTCCAACCACCTGCTGACTGCCGTCTGTGTGTGGACTATACAAGGTGACGTTGCACCGGGGAACTGAAACGCGCGGGTGCTGCTCCCTCTGCGTGAGTCGCCGAGTGGCCATTTTTATAAACAATTATTGTGAGGACGACGGCATCGAGGAGGGTTCGCTCTTATGACACCAGGTGTGGTGCCGTAGCCTATACCAGTACCTGCTGGCAGCTGGTAGGTACGACAGCAGTACGCTGTCACCGCCTATTCCTGGTACGCTATGGCAGCTGGTAGGCGATGACAGCAGTGCTTATGTCATACGAAGCCCACAGGCTCGTTCTGCCTTCGGCATCGTTGCCCTTGGCCCTTGACTGGTACGTACCCCGGGTTACATGCGATAACTCGAACGGCAATGGTCTACGCACGTGCAATCAGCCATACTCGTAGCAATCCCATCCTTGAAAACGGAGCTGCAATTCTACTGCTGTAACTGGTCTCACATAATGCCAAACTCGTACCAGGTGTCATAGACCTACGTCTCCATCTGCACAACGTACGTGAAGCTACGCCGATGTACATACCGGTAGGTAGTGGGGTAGATTGGAATACCGGTGCTGACGGTGGTGCTGTGTGCTGGAGTACCGGTATGATACGTCCCGGCACACTCTTGTAGCGATACTTATGGTACTCTGCAGCTGTGGGCGGCTTGCCCTGTACCAGCCGTCACATGTCACAGCACGGGAGAAGAGTGGAAACCACGGCCCCCTTTCCTACCCCGTGCACCGTGGAACTCAGCACTCAGCAACGGAACCGCTAGGCTTCGCTGTGGCCAGGTTACCCTCCGGCTCGAGTTCGCAAACTCAAAGGCGGTCCCCTCCCCTCTCACCCACCCAACCCGACAGCCCACACAATAGCAGCAAGCAGCAAGTCAGTTTCGTACAACGCAACCTGGGACTCTGCCCACCAAAGATTTCAACACCGACTCGCCCTATTAGTTTCATATAGAGAGCCCTTGCCCTTGCCCCCCCTCCAACGCACCCCCCCACCCCGGAAATTGCGACAACCCGGCACTGCAGACAGCAAGAATTGCGCAAGGTCGTATCATATGGTGCGCAGTTGAGTGGGAGAAAGCGGGGTCCGGTGTGGACCTCATCCGATGTGCTTTAAGCGACGCGACTAACCTGCAGCTGTGGGAGCTTCAGCGCCACGGGCAACCGCTTGTGGCTCGATCCACGCATTCCTCCCATGGTGAAAGCGGTCCACCAACCCGATGCCGCGGAACCAGTGCTGGCGATGTTGCTGCTACGTCGCACGCAGCCAGGGGTTTCTTAACATTTTTGATGGCGTTCTGAATTTTCCCGTTCTTGAGGTTGCGCCGACCTTGTGACAGTCCCGCGCGGCCAGTTTGAGGTCGGTACTTGGTACCAGCGCCACACCCAGCAAGAGAAGAACAAGTAGACGGTGTGAGTGGTAGCACAATAGAGTGCCGAATAGTACCCTTAGACCGGTGTAGTAGTGAGGGGAGGCTGGCGAGCTCTGTGGGTTGGTGTGGAGATGAAAAACACCGACGAGGGCGTGGGGGGCAACGACAAGAACAATGAGGAGAGCTTGGACGATCTGTTTCAAGAGATCTGGGAAAGAGAGAGTCGACCAGAGCTACGATTTCACGTCGGCAGAGCCGGCACGGTACGTACACGTACAGCATGGACGGTACTGCTGCTGGTTTAAACTGTAGTGTTGACTTCCGCTATCGGTGGCTATGGAGTGGGTGTTCTAATTACTGTACAGCAGTGGGTAGCTCGTAGTGATGCATTGGTCGACGATCGGTTTTACCAGGTACCTGGCTGGTATCATTTAGACCGTTGCTCACGTACATAATGCACTCGAGGTAAAATGTGCTGCTGTCGTTGTTCTGTTCGCTGTTGCTGTTGATCCCAGGGGGCAGTTCGACCGTCTCACACCAGCTCTGGCAGTTCGACCGTCCCACGCCAGCTCTCAAAAGGCATGCCACCGGGCACAAGGGAACGTGCGAAAACGTTCCGCGTTCCCCTCGTAGAGCTGCCAGTCTCTACTTTTTGCGTTTGGTTGTAGGGGTCTGTTGCTCACTAAAGCTCGTAACACGAGCAGTAGCCTCAATCGAGCATCATGGCACAGCAAGCAGTCTAATCAAATGTTCAGATGTTGCTTGATACCTGGTACCTGGTACGAACGCATGTATTTTGCACCTGGCATGCTTTTTGGCTGTCGAAGGTGGTGCAGACTCAAGACCTCCACGGGCACCGGTGGGAAGTAAACAACTTCTCCAACACGGTGTGGGAGGCGGCCATTTGGATGCACCATTTCTTCCAGGTGAGCGATTGTCAAAGTAGGGGAACATAGCGCTAGTTGATAGGACCATAGTAATCAGAACCCACGATATACACAAAAAACTATACATTACCCTGTTTTTAGTATCCATATTTGGTCCTGAAAACTATGTTCCCCCGCAATAGTTGACAGGACCCAATACACCTTAGACCGTTGCTAATGGCAAGGCGAGAGTTTAACAAAAAAAGTTTCCATATTTTTTCGGAGTATTTTGCTGAGGCCATCTCTGATAAGGCCGATTCTGGATCTGAAAATGAACGTTTTCGGGTTGGCAAAACCGGTTTGCAACCCTTATAGACCCGAAACTAGTGATTTTTTAAGCTTCCGTTTTCGGATATCGTTTTCGGGACGGCCCCCACCCGGAAATGGGGGTCCAGTTTCGGATGAAGTACTCTATCCGAAAATGGCATCCGGATTTGCTTCGAGGGGTTTGTACATCTCGTGGAAGGCAACAAGCGTGGTAACAAGTCGAAAACAGCAGTGCTAGACACAACAAGAAGACGCAAGCAACACGTATCGTAGGTGTACTTGTGCTGCTGCTGTGTCCCGCTACCCACTCGCACACACGTCGAGCGTCACCACGAGCCGATGAGATCGGACAGTGATGGCGATGACCACGAGAGCCTTGCCACTCTCCTTGCAGTGGCGATTGCGGCATTCGCCAAACGCAAACACACACACGCTATTATACTTGTCGAGGACGAGGACAGCGGCCGTCTGCGACATGTCGTTGGTGTTGATGCATGAGATCGACGAGAGCGAGGGGGAAGACAACCCTCCTCGCGTGAAGCGCACACGGCGTGTTTTCCCTCGCCCCACCTACAAAGCTTCATCATCTGCGTGCGCTGAGATGCTCTGGTGCGGCGAACTCGTACGAGTACGAGTACGTAGTCAAGCGATCGCCGTTGTTGACTATTTCGTGAGAATTCTGTCCAAAAACAATCTGTAAAATTCAGGCTTCATTATAGGGTTATCGATCCGATTCTGCCCGTCTGGTTCTGCGGCCCGAAAAATCATCTCATTTTCGGTTTCGGATACGCTCTTAAAAGAGATGGCCTGAAGAGATGGCCGTACCGTCGCTATGGGGGGGAAATTGTAATATATAATATTTCTGGTTCTTCGTTTGTCAAGCGGCCCAATTCGTCAATTTTCATCAAGCCTCGGTCAGCGTTGTCCAACAACGACGATTGTCCTTTGATCTCGAGATAGAGACCACCCACGACCAGCCCTCTTCGTTCCGGACAAGGCCACATGAGTGTAGGTGACAGCACCGAAGAGTTCATGTTGATCCATGCTCTAGGGCGCGAGACGTTGCCCGCGTTGTCCTGTGGTCTTTCGTCAAATACGCTCAAAAAAAATTTGCCCGTTGGGAGACGATCGAGAGTTTTTGTCTCTGTTTTCCACACACCAGCCGCCAATTGTATTTTTAACAGCAGCCTGGTCGGCGCTCGCCACACATCACCGGCGGTAGTGTGAGCACTGTACAACAAGGGTGGGTCGGAGCCCCTAACGAGCTCGCCACGTTCAGATTTCATGACGCTATCGTTGATTTCGTCGAACGAAGTGTGCGGAGGACACGAGATCTCGCCGCTTCTAATCCAAGATCGGCTTGAGAATTTCTCACGCCGATGTTGCCCAAGATCGGCGCCAGATCCATTTTTTTCGGAAAATTGAAAAATTCCAAAAAATAATCTAAAAACTCGGGCCCATAGACAACCGCCCTGGGAAAGTTTGGCTGGGATCTTCGGAAATTTAACTCATTTGCTAAGCATCGGCTTCCCATTAGCAACGGTCTTTACACACACCGATTATATCGGGCGTTGTTCAATTCTAAGATGGTTTACTGTCGCTAGGAACTCGCGCAGCAGAATATTTGTAACTATCGTCGACTTGTGCGCGTTGGTTGGAGGATTTGGAGAATCGTAGAGCTCGGCCGGCGGTCGTACAATCGCGGCCGTAGAACCCGGCTTCAGCCAGCTCGAAAGGGGTTCCTATTTTTTGCCGCGCGGTGTAAATTAGAAACTCGCATACCACCCACCACCCACCGACCTTCCCCCACCCCCGACTCCGCCAAATATGAATAACGCCTCTGTAAATATCTCCACCAAAAATAATGATCAGCTCCTCGTAGGTGTGATGACCGAGAGTTTTCGATACTTGCTCCTTCCCCCCGACCGGTGTGCGAAGCATCATGGGCGACCCAGCAACACGCCTCCGATGAGTGGCAGTATATTTATCGCAGCCACATGGTACAGCAATGCGGACGCTATCAGCACGAGGAAGGGCTTCGTGTTCCTTGCCCCTACTTGCCTGCCAATAGACTAGTGTCCAGTCTTAGGCTTTTTACGCGTCCATAGCTCTCCCCACGCCGCCCACCTGTCATGTGTTTTGAGATCTGTTCAAAGGTGGCTATCCAACATTTGACGGTTACGTGTCGGTTCGGGTTATTGTCAATTCTTAGGTATTTGTTTCTTGACTTCTGTGCTTGTACGCGGTGATTATGGCGCATCATGAGGTCACTTCCATCTGCCCTTCCTGCCTGGAGACTAATGCTATAAGCCTGAACCGCCTATCTCGATTCATAGTCAGGAGCTAACGAACAAGGCCTAGTGTGGGTGGGTAATTGCCGTGGACTCCATTTGTTAAGGTAAGAGTCGGCTAGGATACTGATAAAAAAGTTACCCAATTACAGTAAGCCTTACAACACGTGTGTTCCCCGCTTCACTCGACGCGCCACGCACCATGCGCCGCCACCAGCTGCTACCACCCCCCGCCACAACCCATCTATATGTCGGTGTAAAGGGTCTGTACGGCACCTGTGTGTAGCTGCCAGCAACGAGGAACTGAGGTCGATATCCAACCAAGCGCTGTACTCGCGGATATCTGGTAGATTCGTTACAACAACTAAATGCGGTGCAACCTGAGAGAAATGCGGTGGAACCTACACCAATCAGCTTCAACACATGTAGATGATCTGTTAAAGCGTAACATCCGGCACTACCCCACCGGCATCTATCTGCGTTCGCTTTTTCAGGATGAACGCTGCTTCCCCGTTGGTTGGCTTCGAGGCAAGCGTGTCCTGGAGCTGGGTGCCGGGACCGGGTTGGTCGGCCTCACGCTTGCACTGCTTGGCGCTGAGGTGCGAATGTCGGCGGTTCGGTTTGCCCCCGCCCCCCTATCCCCGTGGTATATATACTCTGCGGAAAATCGCGCGGAGTGTCGTGCGGAAAGTAGTCGTGTGCGTTCTACCCTGTAATGGAGCTTTTCAGCGAGGACAGCGTAGGCAAACTGCGGGCAGGAAAACACCCTTCTCTAAGTGCTTTGCACAGCCTCGGCTGGATTCTGCAGGCAGATTCCCACGATATTACTGCTACCTGGTACGTAACCCTTGGATTGCACTTTTGCTAGGCAGATTTCCCACGGCTTTGCTGATACTGTACGGAGTCCTTGGGCCTTTTACCACTGCGAAACATGTCATACACTAATTCCAAGAGTTTTGTGTAGTGCTAAAGGGGTTGTTGTGGTTGCCCCGGTCGCCCCGGTCGCACTGCGCTCCGTGATCACCAGGTGACCATGACCGACTTGCCGGAGGCGTTACCCATCCTTGAACACAACACCCTAACGACGTTTGGGCCGCCAAGAGACGACGACAGCCATCATGCCCGAGATAGTGACAAGGCTGAAGAGTCCTGTCACGGTGGAATGCCTCTACCAGCAGGTGGGGAGGCACTCAGGCCGGCGATTCGACAGCTCTGCTGGGGGGATTCGGCGGACGCTGGGCAGGTCGCCGTTGTCGCGGCGGCAGAGGCAGCGATAGCGAAGGCGGCCACGGCGGCGATGGGAGGCGAAGGGCCCGAATGGCAGGGCTTTGATATGATTGTGGTGAGAGAGAGGAATGAACCGTTGGTTTATGGCGTCATTCGTGAGGGGGAGGATCGCGCCATAGGGAATCGACCTCGTCAAACACTTTTGGATCGTGTGTGTAATATACCGGGTATTATATATTCAAAGAGGCTTCTTCGCAACGCCTTTTTGAAAAAATAAATTCGGATTACAGGGCATTATTTCATCCTGGAGCTGTTGCGCAATAAGACCGCACAGTGATGGGGCACAAATTTCAACGCTGTTGTGGGCGTTATGGTGGTGATGATGTGCGCTGGACTCTCATAGTTTCCGCATTTTTTTTCTGCTCCTGCACCGCGTGTCCCCCCCCGTCTCCTACGGTTCTACCGCGCCATGACAAACCGAACAATCAAACAGGGTGCCGACGTGATTTACAATGAGCCGACGTTTCCAGCGCTGGTTTCCACCCTCTCCGATCGGCGCCTGTGCTCGGACACGACGGTGGTCTACCTCGCAACGATGTTGGTACGTCGGTAGGTTGGGGGGGGCGCGTCGGCGTGCTTAAAGCCGCCGCTCCGACGGTAAATTAAATGTCATACCAGGTAGTACTCTTTGGTGTACAACTAGCATTGAAACATTGGCGATCGAATTACATGCCCCTAGCACGTGATTCCAGGCCATCTCGCGGAACGCGGCAGCCCTTTGCCAGAGAAGCATATGTTGTGTTTGCGGTGTTGTGAGATGGGCTGACGTATATCGACCTGCGGAGCGTGACGGGGCAAATGCTTCGATGCGGGGTTGCTCTTTCCCTCATAGGCGTCCGAGCCGCACGGGCTTAATCCTTTTACCACTGCATAAATGATCTCACACTAATTCCAAATGATGTTTCCCCAAAAGCGTGGGCAAGTTATGAAGAGGATAGCGAACTGGTTTGTGCCCACTTTCTGTTGCAACTCTTGCTATCATACGGCCAATGTCCGGCCGACGCTCCGTCACCCCGATGAGATCTGCACATGGTTCCTGTGAATCGGTAGCGTCGAGCGGTGTATATTCATGTTTCTGCTCTTACCAATCTTCTTAGGTGCCCGTTTGTTTTCAAGCCGCTTCCTCCGCCTGAACGACGACCGTAACCCCCCCCCCCGCCCCGCCCCGAACGATACACGTGAAAAGCGAGGAGGACGACACGAGGAGCTGCTACGGCAACTCAACAAGACGTTTCACGTCCGTGCTTTGGACCCGGCCTGCGCCAACGATTTGAGAGCTCGGGTCGGCGACGGCAGAGCCTGGGCTGGTCCCGAATGGAGCCCGGGAAGGCCTTACAAGGAGAAGAGACGAGGGTCTGGTCCTCCGGCCAATAGCGGCAACTGTTGTCAAAGCATAGCCGATAGCGGCAACTGTGGTCAGGGCATAGCCTCCGTGGGAGGTACCCGAAGTGGTTGTGGTGACGGCACAGCTGAGTACGAGGCCAACAATGCTCGTGAAGTTCCGGTAGTAGCGGCAGTGGGGACGGGGGCTCGGGGGGGCGAGCAGTTGTGTGGGGGTTTGTCCCGCACGAGGAATGAAGCAGGCGAGGGGGGGGGTAGGGGGCAAGATTTACAATGGTCGTATAAGGAGAACGGACTAGGGAAGATACTTTCGTTTGTCGCACGAAGGCGGGGTGGAGGGGCACCCAGCACGGCGGGCCCCCTCTAACCGTTGTTTCGGCAACCGAGTGAATTTGACGCACGACGCATGACATACGTGGAAGTGAAGTGAGCTTAATCCGTTTAGGACTGTACACACATTTTTGGTGGGAAATTTCCTGGAAATAGAGTGTGATCAAGTTCGCAGTATAGTAAAACCTTCATTTTTACACATCCCGCCGGAGGATCATATAAAATGTATATTTAGTTCGTGTTGCGGCTGGCTCTTCGGCGGTGGTGTCTGCCGGTGTCGGATGTATGTTTTATCACTTCTGTCGTGAAAAAGAAGAGGTTGGCGACGCGAGAACCACTCCCGCGACCGGCCGCACAAGTTTCGTTTCGAAGTGTTCACCAGAATAATATGGTTCAACGGCTACGTACGAGTTCACGTTGTGGGCACATACCGCAAGCTGTGGCCACGGCCTGTCCAGAAGGCTGTTGAGGGTAAAACCTCCCGCCAGTTGAGCTGGAAAATCAAAGTGATAAAATAACATAAACAAATAATTTAAAAAAAACACGCATGCGCCATTCATGTTCTACTCAGTCGCTAAGATCCGGCGCTCCGCCCGGTATACGATGACGTCGGTGGTGGCGCGTTCGAGAAGAGAATCCAGAACGTTGTTTCACGCAGGCTCGAATCTACTACTCAAGCAGTTTTTATACCCGGAGAGCTTGAAATCCAGGGTGTTGTGTGCTACTGTATCCTGCGCGTTGCACATGCACCCATGTAACCGGTGTGCAATACCGACCAAACCTACGATAGGGAGGTCACTTTTAAGGCCCCGTTTTTCAGCGGTTTAGAGCCAATCTGGCGAATGACTGTACCTATACGCCTATCGGTTTCGCGATACGCACCGAATTGGAATTGTTTGTATACGCGGCGCCAACGAAGTATATTTTTCAGTCCGCGTTAGCGTCAGGTACCGAGCCACTCGCGCGAGCGCGTTAAGCTCGGTATAATATGAATTGTGAGAATAGGATACGCCAGCTAATGCTGGATTGCGAATGCATTGTCCGTTAAATGGACACACGACACTTACTTATGAAAAATACGTGGAAGTGTGGTGAGCTTACGCTTTATTTTTCCCCATCCGCCGGAGTATTAAAACAAAAAAAAATGTGTAATGACGGTACCCCCCCGCCCTACCGTAGTGGAGCCTTGGTCTAGCACTGATCGATGCAACAAGCATACCGTATATGACATATGACGCGTGCGAAGATAGAGGCAGCACTTTTTGGTGCTTTTTTTTTTTTGTTCCGAAAAAGGCGGGGCTTCTTAACCCAAAATCGTCGGAATTTCATTTTTTTGTTTTTTGTTTTTTGCAATAATATACTTCTATATGAATGTTTTTTCATGCCTAGGTCATGGGTTTGGGTCATCAGGTTGCACTTTCCGTTTACTCAAAAAATTCTCCAAAACAACTTTTTCGGTGAGGCATAGAGCTCCTCAAGTGAGGAGCCTCAGAAAACAAAATGGTGTACCTCTCTGCCATAGCGTGCGACATACCGGTATGACGGTGTACAACACACCACCCCTCGAACGCAATGCAATGCCGATTTTATCGCCTGAGTGGTAAAGAGTGGGTGCAAACGCCGAGCGAGTATAGGACTCTTATGGAAAGATCACGGCGAGATCTTCCCCGTGAAGCCGCCATTTTCGTTACTGTGTGTCCTCCTGGTTTTGGAGGAAACCCCCCTCTTGACATTCGTACCAAGGTGTGTGTTCCACACTGTCAAAACAAAAGTACCAGGTATACGGGTATGGCACGGAGCGGGCCTGCCCTACTATGTAACCACGCACCCGCGGACAGCGCGTATTTGAGCAGCTACACCGCGACCGTACGACACCGCGCCCACTGCTTGCTCGACAACTGTGGGAGCAGCACTACTGTGCGTCCACCTTGCCCGTCTCGCCCTTTCTCTTCTTTTTACAGCGCTTCTCTCTTCCTCGCCAAACCACTTGCCTAATGACGCACTTACACCGAAAATCGGAAAAATTATATTTGCGGCCAGAAAATGTTTGTCGCTACAAAGAGCACGTAGCAGCCTTCCGATTATCTACGTTACGTTCGCTTGTCCGTACCGCGTAGCCCGCGTGTCGATGAATCGCACACTCTCATTTATCCGATTTTCTCCTTGCGATAATTACGTGACACCAGGTACGCCTTAGTGCGCTAATTTTTACGGATCCTATTTATACTCCTTCAGTACGCGTTTTCACGGATCCCTTTTTGTGCTCCTTAACATGCGATTTCACAGATCCTTTTTATGTTTCGAAGAAGGCGTATCGAGCGGTAGCAGGGTGTCGCGCACCAGTCTACTACGCCAGTGGCGGGTTTGCTCGATGTTTCAGGGCCCATCGTATGCCGTCGCCAAGGCCATGGCCTGCGGGGAGGGTCAAAGATAGTGGGGGCGTCGTCAGTGCGTGTATGTAACGCATGCATGCGTTACGATACGACACGTAATACTTTGGGAAATGATTTCACATCATTATTCGCAGGACCGTGCTTCCCCGGAGAGAAAAAAACAGGGGGGGGGTGCACTCATATCATGCATGGTCGTAGTCGTAAGACCGTAGATCCTCGCATCCCTACAATGCCGGGACAGAGCACGTCGGGTTTTCACCGACCAGACAGACATTGCTTGCAACAAGCGCGAAGCGCCATGAGGTGTTCGGTGATTCGCATGAAGGGTGAGCTGCATCCTAACAGGAACCGCTTGTGAGGCGGACTTCGGCACCTTGTGCGCACTTTCTTGCATATGGATGACAGCGTCGAATCGGGGGGGGGGGGGGAGGGCGAACTTATTTATTGCTTGCCTTAGTCATTTGACCGTCGACCTAACATCCCTTTCGAGACGGAACACCGTTCCTACTCCTAATAGAGAAACCTCCAACATGTGGGCGCTCATTACGTGTTTTTCATATATTACATAAAAACGCTATTATTATCGTATCCCCTTCCTGCTTCGCCTTTGTGGCCGCCATCTATCTCCTAGGACAGCGAGGAGGACCATAGTAATCAGGACCTACGATACACACAAAAACCTATATATTCCACTGTTTTACTAATCATATTTGGTCCTGATTATTATGGCCCCCCGTAATAGTACCCAGTGTACCAAGCTTCGCCACGTCACATTCGTCCATTTTCTTCATCTCTTCCTCCAACACATCCCGTTCCTCGATGTACATTTCACATTTTCCCACGACGTGAAATCTACTCTCTTTTGCGGGAGGGGGG
>JAYJMJ010000552.1:5037465-5051043 GCA_036873875.1 Laminaria ephemera | reverse complement strand
GCACTCGGGGGGGCTCGAACCCGCGACATTGACCTTAGTGGTTACGCGGTTAACCCACTAGACCATCGGGGACGTATACGGTACCAGGTATGTAAGATCAGTTACCGTACGGTACGATTCGCCACCCTCGCAAAAACACATATACACGTGTATGTTCGTACCGCATTTACAGATATTCGTAAATGAGTACGAAACTTCACCCATTACTACCCATTACAGATATTCGTGACCGCGACGGATATTTCTATCACGAATGCGAAATTTAACCCATATATTACAAGTATCCAGCTCTGGTCTCTCTTGTATATAGTGCCAAGTGACACGCGATTTCACAGGCATCATAGCGGCCAACCGGCACTACTCAACCGGTGCGATAGAGAAGAAGTGAGTGCGTAATATACAGAAGCAAGCAGCAGCAGAACATTATTACATTCGACGAGTTGAATGACGAAGGCAGCGACGACGTTTCGTGCCTGGAACGCCGCCAGCACGTCTCTCCGCGGACAGACTACATAGAGTCGGTCTGCGAGACTCAGATCTAGAGACTATAAAATGAGTTGGCTCAGTGCACGCCCCTCCGTGGCTACGTAGAGAACACGCCGCAGAGTGGCTATGCGCGAGTCGAACAAGTCGAAGTACTGCCCTGCCCTACCCGAAGATGCCGGCACCCATGCAGAGCCCTTGTATGTTTCATAATTCCCGAAAAGTTGAGTATTGTGATGTTAGTGTGGTAGAATCTCTATGTAAATTAACAGGTCGATGTGCTGCCCTGCCCTACCCGGAGCATGGATGCCGGCATGCGGAGGGCCCTCGATGTTCTTTTACGGTTTTCCGAAATTTTGTTTTGTCTGGAAGGTTACAGGAGTAGCGGCTATCTCGCTCTGTTTTGACTGCTTTTCGATTCTGACTAGAGTTTCGGAAATCCATTTTTTTACCTTTTTTATGTTGAAGTTAGCGTTGAAATAATTGTCTTGAAATAAGTGTGGGAATTTCTATATTGAAGTTAGGGCGGAAATGTTTATCTTGAGGTTAGTGTCGTATAGTTTTCTTCAAGTTAGTGAAAAGCAACCCCGGGCGGGAAATGGGATGGTGTGGTAAAGTATGGCATGGCCGGGTATATTGTTTTTGTTTGGTAGCGGCTATCTGTGATATGGGTTCCATGGGGACGCAGGGGTTGACGACGCTGAGTAGATGTCTCCTTATGGGTTCATGGTGTCTCATTCATCTCTCTGTTGGCTCGCTGCTTCGACGCAAAGTAAGGAATATCATACTTTATTGGAACAGTATATAACAGTGGGAGGAGGGCGACGATGCCCCCGCGAGGAGCATGACTGTCGCCTATATTCTCGCCCTCTTGTGATAGCCCGCGACGTGACATACTCCATAACCCATCAGACAACTAGCTGCGGCATCTACTGTGACTTAGTTTCACTCCAACCATGACATGGTGTCACACGCAGACTATTGAACTCTACAACGTATCTCGTTCAGTTAAGACTGCTTTCCGATTCTGACTCGAGCTTCGGAAAATCCATTTATATATTTTGTTCCGATATTTTTTTTCGTGTTTTTTTACAAGTTAGTGAGGAATGCCTCGTCTTGAAATTAGTTTAGGACATGTCATCTTCAATTAGTATGAGAGCTACCCCGCGCGGGAAATGGGATGGTGTGGTATAGTATGGTAATAACAATGCTCGCTATGGAATGTGGTGTCTGAAATTAGTGTGGGAAATTTTATCATCAACTAAATTTTAGAGCTACACCGGGCGTGAAAGGGGATGGTGTGGTAGAGTATGGTATCGTCCGGTACGGTATATGGTAGAGTTTTATCGTACGGTACGGTATGTGATATCCTATATTGGTATAGTATGGGCAACGTATGGTTAGTATGATATGGTCCGGTAAGGAATGTGGTAAGGTAAGTATGGTATGGCATAGTGTGAATTTGATATGATATATATGGCAGAGTGTGGGTCGGGTATGGCATGGTATAGTATCTGTAGCCAACAAGTACATCGATCATCGGCACACAAATGCTAAACATTTAAGAGATGCGGACAGACAGACACACAGACACACAGACAGACATAATTACATAAAGACAGACAGACAGACAGACAGACAGACAGACACACAGAAAGGCAGACACAAAGGCAGACACACAGACAGACAGACAGACAGACAGACAGACAGACAGACAGACAGACGGACAGACAGACAGAGCCAAATCTGCGTTTTCGAAAATAGAGACTCAGTTTTACGAACTGAGGACTGGTATCACGTAGTTCGTTGTCTGATGGTTGTTAGTGGTCTTGTCTGAATTTGATACTATTAATACAGTAGTGTTATTGTGTTAGTGTTGTTTACAGTGAGAGATCCGGACAAAGTAAAAACCACCCACCAATCAATAGCTCATATACCTGCTGCGCTGGTAATGAACTAGTATTTGAGTGGGAAATCATTATCAACTGTCAAACATGTACTGTTTAGAGTGTATTCAAATGCTGCTGTCTTTTCGGATTTGGAGAAGATTTATACGCCCTACCCTTTCACGCCTTCTCGCATTCGTATTCGTGTCCCACAAGCTAGAGCCGTGAAGTCTCAGTGTTCGCTCAGATCAACACGCGAGACGCCGGCGCCGGCCATGTATCTGTATACTCGAAGTATAGGATAATTCTTAGTATATTCAAGTTTTACCAATGTACATTTTTGACGCGCACAGCCTTCTGCGCGACCAATTTGTACTTCCATCACGTATTCCGTCGATCATCTGCTTCGTGTCATCTTCCCTTTTAGAGTGTGGTGCTCTGTTGTCTCGACAGATACGCGCCCAATTCGAATTTCATTACTCCGTCAAGCATCTTACTTTATTGATAGTTATTTCCTCGGTGATATTATATGTTTGCACTCTTAAGGTGTGGTGAAACAACAGCAATATCAACAATATCAAAGAGTGTACGCTTGTCGAAGTTCGTGTCGTAAGAGCGAGCACGTCTGACACTACGCCGGGCACAGGAGCCACCCTCCAGTAAAGCAGCTTCGAAACACGAAACCACCCCCATTCAACCCATTTGGTGATGCAAGCTCGCTATTAATAGTGAGCAGAGGAGAGCTAAGCGGAGCAAAAGCGGTGACTGAAGTATACCAGGTACAACTGAATATATACATACACCACGTATCCTATTCCTGCGGCGGTCGTTTGAGTTTTAGTAGCAATTGGCCCAATCATAAGCGATACGATTGTGGTTTGTACCGTCGGCAATGAGGGTGCTACGCTACGCTTTAACAGGGGCCGCATGGGCCTGTAAGAATCCGTTTCGGAGTGTGTTGTTGACTGTGGCAGGCGCACCAGATCTACCTAAGATACGCGAACATTCTGCGGGTTGCTTAACCCTGGAAGGCCATGTTGTAAAAATAAGGTGTGTGTCTCAAAAAATACTCAATCCGTATGTCTATCGGGTATGTATATAATAGTATTAATGCTTGCAAGGAATTCACAGGGCGCAATGGCAAAACAAAACAGTCCAGTGACTCACACTGTCCGATTGCCGCGGGGCCAGGTGGGGGTGCTGGAATCGCGTACAATCGGTCCATGGAGGCACCGATGATATTCCGAAAAGACTCACAGTAAGATGACCGTCCCCCTTGTGGGCGGTGAAGCTCTCTAAGCGCATCGTACCCATATCTACCGCACTATCCGCGATGGCCCAGGGTGACACCTCGGGTACACAAACCCACCCAACGCACCTGCTCCTTCCACATGATTGCTTTCACAAACGACAGAGCCAGTTTAAACACACGCTCCCAATCGAGTTCAATCTCGTGCGGGAACCGTCTACGAAACTTCCCCCCAGGGTTTTGTGCGCCGAGCCGAGACAATGGAGCTGGGGTGAAATCCTTGCCAGAGGTTCTGGACGAAGGAGCGAAGGGCGCAAGCTTCCCGTGTAGAAGCTTCGACTGTCTTGTCGCCGCGTAGCTATGCTCGCCTCCGGAAGCCGCGTACATTAGGAATGTCATACCGTATTTATCGCTTTGCCGGACAAGCTCCTTTGCCTGGCGTCGCGATGCAACATAAAAATCGGAGTTCGGTAGTGGGTTTCGGACAAACAGACCGTACCGGTTGGAGGTAAGTACGTCGAAAGGTTTAGGAATGTTGCAGTCTGCCCATTCTCTCCTTGCTTGGTGTTCTAAAATTATCGGCTATGGCGAGCTTGTTTGCATCAGAATGCTCCCTTGTGTTATCTCGCCGAAATTCTCGCTCTGTGCTGGGGGAGGCCATGTGGGTCGGTGTAATGACAGTCCAGGCGCCGTGACCGGCATTGCTTGGTTCAACGGGATAATCTCCTGACCGCCTAGACTAGCAAGAAACATACATTACCGGGAAAACTATGATACATGGTTTTGAAACTATGCCGGTCTTCATCTGTGTGTCTATCCATGTACGATTTTGATGCTTCGTTGTAGTAATCTTTCTATTCACGCGCTGAGGTCTGAACGTGTCGTATCACTTTACCCCGGCTACTATGAGTACGCGCACCGCATTAAGCACTCGCCAAATAGGTGGTCGGATATCGGTTCCATCACTCGACGTGTACGTCGTGGAGCTCAGAATGAAAAGCGTCAACGTGCGGACGGGGTGTCTTGGTCACCTTGCTTGGAGTCATGATATTCCTGCATGCATCCACGACCGCAGAAACGAGCCGAACGTCTCCCTCCTTTGCCGCACCGATGAGAATTGTCGAGCCGTCGCTATTACTGGCGGTAAGCTGCTCCTCGACCTGGTGGAGGCCAGAGCAAAAGGGGGCCATGGGCCGCTTGATGGAGATATCCTGTCGACCAGGACAGATGCGAATTTATCAAAATGGCATCCAACCCTCTAGGCGTAGTATGTACAATACAACATGCACTTGTTTTCCACATTTACACGCTCTTCTCTGCCGGCCGCTGACCGTTTCTCGTGTTTCCGGCCGCGGGGCACTCAAGAGCCGAGCCCGTACCCTACGGCTCGGCTCTTTTGGGCCCCGGCCGGGCTCTGTTTCACGTGCACTGGGCATTCAAAGTGGCGCGACAGCTGACTCGTTTCTGATGGGATTAGGCCGCACTTTGCCCAGCCGCGGAGGACCATGGAACCCCCCATTTATCTTATTTTTATTTATTTCGCCCTGCTGCTCTGTGACCTGTCGCATCACGACACCGCCCTCCAAGTGCCTAAACTGTAGCATTCACCGTACCGCTACAGCCGCAAGGCAAGATCTTGTCTTCGAGAGAGGTAAGAACGGTGCTTATATGGGTGTATGTGCGTTTTCCTGTGTGTGCGTTTGTGCCGTCCTACATGGACCTGGAGCACACCCAAGAGCGGTATGACACAGTAATATTTTCAAAAGCAGCCCATCAGTCATGCAGCAACAATATCAATGTCATTACACAGCCGTATAGCAGCAGCAGTGCAGCAACAGTGTTCCTGTGCGTTTGTGTGTGTGTAGTGCTCAGCTGGAGATCTTACCACGGCCACACAAACCTCGCAATGCAAACCTCAAACACATGTCGTCGAAATTCGTATCATATAACACGTACCTGGTAACAGGTACAAAAGCGCATACATGGAAATGCCTACGTATTTCTTCCTGTTCAACTTGAGACACCCCCGGGGTTTCTAGTCAACCATATCTCAATGGGAACCTCGTATTAAATACATTTCTTTCGTTACATTTGCTTTAAAGCGAAACTGATAGGAGGGGTATCACTCTCACCGACCATCTGGACCACACGTAGTCACCGGTGTTTTCCCGTCTCCCCCCAGCGACTTGACTACCTTTTTCTCCCAAATAGAGTTCAGCAGTCCCACTTTTCGATGAGATCCATTTAGCTTTGCCAGTTCGCGCCATTCCACTCTCAACGACGGTAAAATACCGAGAAGAACACACATATGTAAAGAATGCAGCAGCCGAGGATCGAACTCCAGCGCACCCAGCCGGGTGCTAATCTACCTCTAGAACACAGTCGCGTTACGTATACGCAAGCCATATATACATGGTATTTTTGTCCCTTGTCAGGAACCGCGCAAAATGAGCGGTCTCGTTGGAGCATAAAACAACACGTGGCTTGAACAAAACAATTATGTGTTGAAATACTCGATGTAGTGATGGTGCCTGTCCTAAGCTCTCGCGACTTTGGCAAATTAAAAATAATTCTTAGACAGAAAGAGTTGACCGTGTCCTCACCGTATCCCTGGTGTGGCTGTGCTCGAGGGCCCGCAACACCTTGATAAATGATGCGGACTTATCCATGATCGCGCCCACGCCGTGCATCAGCACCGTGTTCCCATAGTAGTCTCGGTCTAACAGCCGATCGGGAGCCTTGCATAGTTGTACGGCATTGGCAGAGAACAAGGTACGCCAACCAGTGAAACCCAGAGCAAGCGCTTCGCGAGCTGCTGTGGCAGTGCCGTGCTCAAGCAGCGAAAACACTGATGGTGAATGAAAAACGGCATACGACAGGTTATCTAGATCGAACCGTTGTCATGCTATGAGGACCCTATGTCACATGCCTGTGTGCGGCCATGAAACCCTAATAGCGTGAATCCAATGTCGAGGCATGATGGGGGTACACGCATGGTAAATGTGGGGTTGTTAATAGCACAAAGCAGGAAACACCGAATCCGAGGGAGAAGCAACGAGTAGTCAGGAAACAACCAGTCTGAGAGAGGGTGACCGGGTACTCACATCGATCACGGGGGAACGCGATTGCAGATTGAACACAACTATACTTCACATGCCCGGCCGGTTCTCGATTGGCACACGTCATCCGCGAAGCGCATTTATTTGTAGCAGGATCTTGGGAATAAGTTGGCACGTGCACAGCTATGATAAATTTGCAAGTGCCACATTCGCCATGACAAGCATCGCTTAAAACAGTCCTCAAGGTGCTCAATGACACAAAACAAACAAAAAAATCTATCTGGCAACTCGGGCCAAGAGGCAAACAGCCACGACCTGGACTCTGCTCGCCGGCTGGCCTGGACCTCGAAACGAGCACATACCTTGCATCGTTGGATTCGACCCAGAACGTAGTCCAGAATTTGTAGGCTTCCACCTGTTTCCGCAAGCATCACCAATGTCATGCCTGACTGGTCCTGAACTTTGAGCTGCCTTTCCCAGATCCCCCCCTGTGGTTTCGGAAAAATGCGTACATGCGATAACCGAAAAACCACCGCGCAAAGTGGCGAGGGGGGGAAATGATCCCACGTGTTCACGTCAGTTCGACTTCACCTTTTCTAACCCACGTATTTGGCACTTCGCTATAAAGCCGAACGATTACCGTGGGTGAAATCTGTCGTGGTCGGTGCACGGCGTGAAGATGGCACAGTTTGGTCTGTACTTGTTTCGACCCAGAACCGAAGGGCTGATTGATTCCGGCGTACATCATCTGTATCGACTAACGACTTGAGTGCCCTTCGAATAAGCTTGAAACATCTTGGTGCACATTCGATAAATACTCTGTGCGGGTGTGGTGCACCGTACAGAGATTTATCAAGAAATATGTCCTGCTAATTTTCTAATCTAGCGTTTAAAATACATACTCCGAAAAACGGCATTGCTCCCCGCAGATGGTAGGTATGGTCCAATCACTGCGCGCTGAATACACAGCATTACCCTACTCCCACAAACACTCCGCCAAAATACAGTCAATTTGGTTGGCAGACACTTTATGTAGTGAAGTCCTCGGAGATGCCTGTCCACTTCACATTGTAGAAAATATCACATAAGGGTTGGTTGCTGACTACACACTACTAACTCACCTCAAGGAACCGGTCGACAGCCATCGCAACTGTGCGGAATACAGAAAACGTCCCACAAGCGGCAGCCGCCATTAAGGGCGTCCTGGAGGCATATTCCGTTCCAACGCTCGGGGCAAGCACAACGTCGGCGAAGCCCTTGGGCGACGCGTGTTTTGCCGTCTTGCCCAGGATAAGTTGTTCAACCTGGAGACACCGTCGAATATATGCGGAACACAATCGCTAGGACTCGCTTTAGAGCGTCTCGCGAGAACATCGCTGAGTCTTGGCGACTTCTTTCATTCAATGACACGGGATTCGTACATATATGTGCACGCGCTACGTAGTTACCTGTATCCTCAGCTCCAAAATGATGGAGAAGCTGGGGTGGGATTGACGGTTCAGGCCTATTTGGTGTCGTATGTCAATGAAAGCCCCAATTCCAAAGGGTGTACCAGGGGGGAAATTCGACGGGCGTGAATATTAACCAGTAAACTCCAAGATACAACAGTAATAATAGCTGGAGTTGCGCACCCGGCGGCAACGAATCCAGGTCCAGCGGCAAGGGGGGGTGGGGAGGAGATAAATCCTATGAAGCCGGCGAAATTCGACAAACTCGAAGTGTATATCTTGTTGGTTATATAGCACTATCCACTAGCCCTTCAAGTAACAGTGGCCGAGTGGTCTAGTGCATAGTTCTATATAGCCAACATCCCGATCGCGGTGTCGCCCCGTAGGTATTACTTAGAGGTGTGCGGGACGCATTACCTCCGTCTAGAAAAGCCAGAGAGCACTCAGAAGTATGGACCGTACCTTATCGCCCGTCGCTGTAGAAATGCCACAAAACGCAACTCTTAACACTTACCTCCATTCGTTAGGCCTACTACGGTAACAGAGATTGCGGATTTCCCACGTAAACATACCAATTTGGCGACCAGGTTGTCTATCAGGTGATTGTGTTTTCGTAGAACATGTACCAGTGTATCATTCTGATTCACACGCATAACAGCAGACTCTTGACAGCAAGCGACAAAGCTGATTGGTGCAACTGCAAGTATCCTACACGACAGACCGAAAGAGCGGCGAAACAGGTTGTTGTTGGTAGCCCCCAGAAGCAACAAGCACGCGAAGTCTACGTGCAGTTATGGTCCTTCAGTTAAAGGGTGCCAGAATCCATGCAGCATACCTGTATAGTCATAGCCTCACCTTCTCTTGGTCTGCAACAGTGATGGCCTGCATCATATCCAACACCAGCTGCTTTGTAGTATTCGACTTGTCAAGGGTGAGGGTTTCGGTAGATATCTGATACGGGGGCATCTCGAGATCCGGTTGGGTGACCCCGTACCTCGAGCCTGTGAGGTAACGAAAACAAATACGAGTGCATACATACGATGGCGTGAGCAACCTTTCCATAGAGCGCACATAAAGAAACGACACAGACATACAAGTACGGTGCAGAGAGCTGCACGCCGCCAAAGAGTGATGTTGGTTTCCCTAGCAAGATATCGTCCACCGGGGCTGCAAAATAATGCTGTGTTTCGCGCCCACCCACCCCCCCGCCACAAAACCTGCACATTCTCCCAAGAGGTACATACCACATGCGTTAAATGTACACAATATACGATTTTCTTCCAGGCATATTCATGGTGTGTGTAAGGAATTATTTTCCTGTTCGTAAGCCCTGCTGCACAGCAGGTGTGTACAAGAACAAAACCGAAATATGCGAATTATCTAAATCATGAACCTACCTGTCTCAGTCGAGATCGCGGCCTTTCCCACGTCCCTGTTGCCGTCCGCTTTTCTGATGAAAAACCCATGCACCCTTGTCAGTGGATTCAGGAGTCTCCTCATTTGGCGACCGCGCAGATATAAAATTTCAGGTGCAACCGATGCGAGTGATGTATGTTGCGCTTCGTTGTCGCTGCTTATCCCCCTTTCCCGACAGCGCGATGTATGTGGTGGTGGATCGACGGAAACGCATACATACACATGCGCCGGACAACAAGTTTCCGAACCTTCAGTACCAGAGAAATTGCAAAGATAGTGGTGCGCAAAAGTGTTCTGAGCCTCCGCTCTTGAGGAACTCTATGCCCCGTTCAATGACAGACTCTGGGCAAACATGAAACTGCAGCGCGATCAATAACCCCATGGTGTAAGTACTTAACGAACGACTTCCACAACATGACATTTGTAAGACAGTTGGTTGTCCCTCAGTGGAGGATACCCGTCAGTCGAAAATAGCTTGGCCAAAACGTGATACCGGTATCGCCCCATGCGCCCACAACCCCTCCCGGGGAAAGTGGCGTTGTTCCTGTCTTTGAGCTATCACGATGCAAGCGACATCTCCATACAATTGAAGTATAAGAAAAACTAAAAACAACTGGCGTCGAACAAAGCTTGAAACGTTGTGCTGTATCGGAATCGTGTCGCCAAGCCGAGCGAGCTGCCGATAAACTGAGAAAACACAACATGCCAGAAAATACAACCATTCTTCCGAAGGCAAGCGCGGTGCAACACAAAAGATAGCTTTGTTCCGAAATCATGGGGTATATGAAGGCGATGTGATTGCCACATCTGCGTGTCTGCAGTCTGCTGTTAGCATCGTGGCGGCGTTTAGAGGAACTCGACAGCAACAAAAAAAAAACGCGAAGCACAAGCCTTTGTTTCTTCGTTCCCCAAGAAATAATAAGGCCCTTCATTGCTGGTTGTATACGAGGTCGTCGGTTGGAGTTGTTATATACAGATCAGAGACAAATAACATGTGTTGATCGTGAAACAATATCTTGGAGTATTTGTCCACGTACGTAAATCACTTTAATTCACAGCACCGAGGCCGGTCCCGGCGGGTTCTGTCGTCGCGCTCAACCACAAGCATTTCCATGCCATTTTGTGGCAAGTAGTCAAGCGGTGGTCGAGACCGGTCTGGAACCCGGCGTGCTTAAACTCGAGTTTCAAAACAAAACAGCGGTGTCAAAGTTGCGTAATATTCTCTAATCCACGGGCAGCAGCACCACACATGTTTCATTATACGCATCTCTCTGCAACCCCGCATTTCGAATGTTGGCATCAAGGATCAGTGTAACCAGGCGCGTGCAGAGGTAGATATCGGCGTGACAATCGTTGATTGTCACGCGATAACACATTCAAAAGGTCCGGCACTCCTAGAACATCCCACGTGCGTGAAGCACGGGCGAGGAACGTGTATGCCGACAACTTGTGGTGCGATCACTTCATCCAACTTGTTGTGCAAAATTCTTCCGACGACCAACTCAACACCGACGTGAGAACCGCATTGAAGCTCATTCGAGAATCGCTTGATTCCGTGGGAATGCCCTTCGACAACGAGCGGTATAGCGCAGGAGAGGAACACAAACTACATGCCTCAGACCGATCTTTTAAAGCGGGACGAACGTATGGTCGAAAAGGCGACGCTTGTGTCGTCTTCACTGCTTGCGAAGAAGAAGTGGATCGGAACAACGTTCTTGTTTCCACGACTAGTGCGTCTAAATTGTAAACGAGCCCGCTCTCGTAATACACGCGGCGGCGAGCGAAAAAATCGCATACCCCTGGTTATACCTGGTAGTTAGTTTGTTGACTTCAGGATTAGGTAGCTGAATCCTCGTATAACTACAAAAAGTATCCCAGACAAACTCCAAGCCTTTTACCCCTCAAACGTGCGGACAGAGGTGTATGACACTGCTGCATGCTTAGTATAAGACAGCACTACGATATCGAATTCTTCAAGGACAAGTTCTGTAGGGTTTGTGTGTTCCGGGTGTATCGTTTTCCTCTTGTAGAACTCACAGACGTTTCTGGTACGGGTGTTTCTTTCTGACAGAACCCACAAAAGCTTCAGGTACGTCTTTTTTTTCTAACAGAACCCACAGAAGTTTCTGGTACGCTACAACTCGTGATACCCTTACCCAAACCCGCATCGTGGTACACGGCAAACCCTACCCGCACCGGGGTATGAGGGTATACAGCCGTATCCAGGGTGTTTCTTCGTCGGCGTACAGAGCTCACAGAAGTGTATCCACAGCGCACAGAAGCTCCGGGTACGGGTATGAAAGTAGATTAGAACGACCACGACCTTGTTTATACGGCGGATTTTGTTGGCTAAGCAGTAGTGCTTGTGTCGCTCGTCGTTCTTGTTTAGCGAGACGACGTAAACTCCTAGCAAGTGCATGAACGACAGTTCGCGCACGCCTTTTGCCCGATGGCCGTTCGGCACCACGAAGCTGTGAACTGCTTTGATGGTGTCTTCCGGCACGTCAACCACCCCTCCTTTCGAGTCGTAGACATTCGCCGGCTTGATTACGGGCACGCATTTTTCGCCGTCGACCACCTCCACCTTCTCTTCCCCGCTCGTTTCTTCTGGCGGAGGTGGACTGCCGCCACTCGGGTCGGGCGGTGTGCCGCCACTCGTGTCTAGTGGTGCGTCTGACGGCGATCCATTCCGAGGGTTTGTAGATGTGTCTGGTTGTGATCCATTCTGAGGTCTGCCTCGTCCATGTTCACTTTCCACGGACTGTACCATTGTGTGTCCATGTGTGTGTGGTGTGTGGTTCTGTGCCAGACAGCAGGGGTGTTTGTTCGTTGTTATGATCGTGTTTTGATTGTGTGTAGAGTGATGTTACGTCAGAATGTAGAACATACCCGACACCCCCCTCCCGGCCAACCCGTACCTATCGTTTTACCCCCTATATTTCTACAAAGGTATACCCGTACCCTGGGTATTTCTACAGTGGTGTACCCGTACCCCGGGTATTGTGCTACGGGCGTGCAGAACTCACCGATGTTTTGGGTACGGGCATTTTTTTATTGAAGAACTCACAGAAGTGTCGGGTACGGGTATGTTTTTCTTACAGAACTCACAGAAGTTTCGGGTTGCGGTATTTACAGAACTCACAGAAGTTTCGGGTGTTATATGGGTGCTTTTCAGAACCCACAGTTGTTTGGGTACGGGTACAAGATGTTGTTCCCGTACCCCGTGTATGGTTATATATTGTTTTCAGATCACACACAAGTTCCGGTTACGGGTATGAAAGTCGTACATAACTCACAGAAGCGTCGGGTACGGGTATGAATCTCTAACAGAACCCACACAAGTGTCGGGTACGGGTAATACCCGGGTAAATACCCCGGGTACGCTTTATTACGTACCGTCAAGAACACAACCTTGGAAGTATTCGCGGTCGAGATATTTTTCGAGTACCTCGTAGCTGACAGAAACGATCACCAGTATGCTGGTATGTTTCAAGTTCACGTACTGCGCGTAGAATTAAACTACTGAAGGATTGGAACTTGGCAGCTGGAGCACTTGGAGTATCTCTCGGGAATTGATCGAATTCCCAACCTACATACTTTTGTCGTCATTTATAAACTAAAATCTATTTTACATAGTACGAGCGTGGTATTGTGTATGCACAGGTGGATTTACCCCTCCCTTGTGAGCGGTTGTACAACAACTTGCCACTAAACGATGTTGTGGGAGGCTTGCACAACTACGGGGGAATATATATATATAAAACAAAAAGTGATAAAAAATACGTACCAGGGTATTTTTTTCGATTTGTAACAAAAAACAAACGCGATATAGGGAAAAGAAGAAAAATAATGCCAGGTATACTTTTGAAACACGATTACATCTTATTTTCAATTACTATAGTTCCAAGTTTCTAGTGTCGGTCGCCCCGGTGGTCAAAGTGGTTAACCTCGAAGACTACGAAGGTTGGAGTCACGGGTTCGAATCTCGGTATCGAGATTTCTTTTTCTGAGACACCAACTGCCGAGAGCGCTTTATA
>JAYJMJ010000552.1:4931402-4942425 GCA_036873875.1 Laminaria ephemera | reverse complement strand
AGAGCCGCATCTTCGAGTCATGTTCTAGTTCGTGGAACCGGTGTTTCCCCGATTCTCCCATATTTCTGCATATACGGATCATCAGGGTGGGCTAGTGTTATGGTATTGCCCTGGGAGCCTGCCTAAGGTTAGGTACGAGGAATTAAGATTCGGATACCGAGATAAAAGGGTTTCCACATGCCCTTGGGGGCATGTGCGTATAGGGAAACGAGGGGATAGGGATGATACGAAAAGGGTTTTTGCCTCGCAAACAGCGATCAGTCGTGTGTTCGCCGTGTTCGTGTTCCCTCCCGTGGTCTAAGGAATAATACAAACGAATTACTGAGAATATATAAGTGAGTGGCATCGTGGGACCTGCTTAGTAGAGAGACCTGCTGGAGGTTACCAGTATCAGGGTACCTTAGTCTTACTAAACTGACGGGCGTATACAGCAGTGCCGCGGCGCTGAAGTATGAGGTAAAATAGTGTAATAATTAAGCTAATAAGCACGAAATAACCAACAAATTTAGGTTGCTTGGTTAAGCATGCTTATTTTGAAAAAATCAAAAATAAGCACGGACCTGTTGCTTTGATTGTGCTTATAAAAAAGCACAAAAAAAAACAATGAGCATGCTTATTTAGTTGCTTACCAACACTACTGTACCTATATCGTGTCAACGAGCAGGATGCCGGTTGTTTTTACTGGAATCATGGCTGAGAAGATGACAGGCCTGCTGGTAAACAATGATGTGACAGGGCATGGTGCGCGGCGCGCGTCGAGTTCGTTTTCTTAGCACATTTTCAAGATCTTCTCCGCCGGCCGCCGGTCTTTTCTCGTGCTTCCGGCCGCCGGGCACGCAGAAGGCCCGCCGGTATACTATACGACGCACGTTTGGGCCCCGGCCGGGTTCCGTGGCGCGTGCTCTGGGCGTCCAAAGACGCGCGAGCTGGCTCTTTTTCGAGGGATTGCGTTCCGCCTTGCCGAGCCGCGCCGGACCATCGAAGCCCACAATCTCGTTTTTTTTTTTCAATCGCTCCGCTGGTGTATCTGTATGACACCGCTTTTCAAGCTCCGCACTTTGTGGCAGCCACGGTACAACAGCAGCCGTGTTGCAATGCCTTCGCTTTGTGACAGCCACGCTCACGCAGCCACAGCAGTACACGCATCAGTGCAACAGCAGCACCGGTACAGCAGCAGCGGTACAACAGCAGCCGGCGCGCTTTAAGCTGTTGTCTTTGTGACCGCCACGTTGCTTCTGTGTGCGTGTGAGCGGTGCTCAGCTGGAGACCCAATCACGACCACATTTTTTCGGCCAATGCAAAAATCAAACACACACCGTCGAACCTAGCATTGGCTCAAAATACACACATAATAAGAACGCTTGTGTTCCCCCTTTTAAACGCGCGACACCCCCGGGATTTCAAGTCAATTACATTTCGAAAGGGAACCTTGTACATATAACCATATTTATCATCGCTGATCCGCACGTTTTTGTAAAAAATGTATTTAGTCCAGCTGTGAGATCGAGGATTTCGTCCAAACACACGAAAACACATATGCTATGATGATAGGATGTTGTATTGTCGCGAGTCTGTAGGAAGTCATTGCTGCATTAGTCCCGTTAAATGATGTGCCCGTTGCGACACCAACCCTCTGTTCGGTTCAACTTTACTTTTCGGGCCAAACAGGGTAAAAAAAGGTTCCGGGTACTCGGGTACCACGCTGCCCAAAATAACCGAAAATACCGGCGAGCACCCGTCCGTGTACTTCCCCCCCAGATTGGCGGATACCCGTTGGCCACGGGTACTCGGCGGGCAACATATTTACTACGAAATTGTGTGTGCATGGGCATGTGTACCGGTACATGCGTACATCAATCTGCCGAGAAAGAGCAGGGATGGTTGCTACTTGGTTACAGGTAGATACAAGTAACAAAACCAGTCGTACCGATTTTAATGTTTTAACTGTTTTTTTTGCCGTGTAACTAAATGTGCCCCCTATACCCCCGGTATAAAAAACGCATCAATGTCTCCGTGGAAATCCTTTCAAAAACACACGCACTTAGCAGCACAGAGGTACAGCAGCAGCACACACAACACTCAACGACAAGCGCTCGCTGGAGATGGATCCTCTTTGTAGGGGAGTCTTGCGAAAGTAGCGCAAGGGAGGAGTCTATTTTATAATAGAGGGTTTTCCCTAAAAAACAAAAACCTAAATTTGACCAGATCTTTGATGCAGTTGGGTTTGAAGTTATTCCGCAATTTTTCGTGTTTTTTTTGTTGTCTTTTTTCTATAAAAAGTGAAAAAAATCGCGATGCGTCTGTTCGAATTCAGTTTGAGCACTCACGAGCAGACCGCCGCTTGCACATGTTGTACAGCCAAGCAACCTAGCCACAGTGCAACCGCAGCAGTCTCGCAAGCAGCAGCAGACAGCACAAAAACGAACCCGGTAGCTGTCACACACTCCGTGCTCAAACCCGGCAGCAAGTTGTTCCTACTGTTCATCATCTCGCCACCACAGCAAGCCGGTAGAGCTTGTGTTGTCTTCTTGTGTGCAATGTTCGAGCGACCTCGCTCGGCGGTGGTGCTGATTCGATCTCTTGCGAAGCAAACTGCTGCTGCTGTGCTTCGCTGCAGAATTGAATTGTTTTTTTAGAAACCACAACCCACGTCGCTCACGACCAACTCACGACTACGGCAGCTGCTGTGGTAACGGGCCCACCACCGCTGAACGCCAGCAGCATCGTGTTTCTATTACTCATGCCACCGCCGCACCAGACCGATGGGACATGTCTTATTGTCTTGGGTGTGGTGCTTTCACCAGCTCGGTGGTTGTGAGAAACTGTTTTGATCTCTGAGAAACTTCTGTGCTTTGGGGGGAACGACGTTGCCTTTTTTAGAGGCCACCTCGTGCTGATCGAGAACGCGGCAGCTATCGCCACCACTCTTGCTGAAAGTGTTGAGTATGCTCAGAGTAAGGCTATGAGGTGTCGCACAGTCTTGTGCGGCGGAATACGTATAGTAGGTGGAAGGCATGTTTCCCCCGGGATATTTATCTTTGGTGTAACTGCTGTGACGAACCGACGTATCGACGGCCGAGGCGAACGTCTTCTCTCTCGCTGATAATACGACACGAATCCTTAAAACCATGATCATGAGTGCTGTTTACCTCGCCTAACTGCAAAGACCGGTCAAGCCCCAGACTCTCGATCAATGCACGCGCTCATGATATCATGAGACCATGGGGGCACTGCTGCTGTTGCAGAACAGCAGAACAGCGGTTAAGTGTCAAATGTCTGCTTGGTTGCTGGCTGCCGGGACAACAGTTAGATAGTGTTTATATGCCTGTAACTTGGTTGCTGGTACATACAGTGTAAGGCAAAGTGGTTCTCTATCCCAGGAAACGGCATGGGCTTCCCGCCTGAAGCACTGGTGCAGCGGCAGCGGCTTCGTCGAAGTGTGTGCCATGTACCGTAAAGCGAGAGGTGCGCCGTCGTGTACTGGCTGAAACAGGCGTATCAGGATACATAAATGCAGCAGTACTAGACTTCTGCTGCACGAGCAGACACGTACCCGTCGAGCTCGAGAGCTTTACCACACTGCTACTGCTACTCATACGTACACTGCTACAAGCAGTGCTTACAGAAGCTAGTGTACGTTTATGCCGCTGTCAACGCGGACCACACAGGCCAGGGGCGAAACGCGAAGCAACGCTCGTGCCGGGTAGCTATTAATACTTGTTATTGCTGGCAACGCATGGCTGGCAACGCGCTCACACGTGTTGCCATGTGCGATCTCCTATAAGGTGTCGGCCGCCCCCTTGCATTTGGAGAACACTGGTCTTCACACATATTCCAGGCCGAGAGAGTTCGCGCCGCATTATACACCGGTACCAGGCACAGCAGTAAAAATTACCAGGAATAAATTACCTGGTACGTCGTTTCCCTCCCCCTACGGTGACGTTCACTCTTGTGCTTTCCCGCCCACGCGTCGCACCAAATGCGGCCCAACTTTTGCGTAGCCGTTTCATACGCCGTACGCATTCTCAACTTGGCGTACCGTATTGCTTGTATAAAATTGAAAGACACTTCGGCTGTGAGATCGAGAACTTCGTCGAAAGATTTTCTTTGCATGCTGCGTGTGAAGCTTCGATCGCGCGTGTTATTGTTGTACGAATTAGACCGATACCTCAACTGTGTGAGATCGAGAAATTCGTCGAAGCTCATCTTGGCAAGCTGCTTCTGCGTGCCGTATTTTTGAAATTTTGCTTCTTTCCCCCCGCATGCACGCGATAAACCCGCTCTTGCCCTCTTTCTAAAAAGCGGGCTGAAGGCCGTTGAGGCAACGTCGAAGTCTGAGCAGCTGGCGACTGTCCCTGCGAAGGCGGCAATATCCCTCACCGCCTCGGAGTCGACGCCCTTCAAGTCGTGGGTCTCGCCCGACTTCTGGGACAGGTGCGCGTCAGTTTCGTTTTTCGTTTTTGTGGCCGGGAGGTACCGTATCGGTAGTCTGGTCGGCGTCGGAGCGACGAAGCAGGGTGGATGTACGTGGAAATATGTATGGGTGGTGCGTGAAATGTGTGTAGGCGGTGTATGAATTGTATATACGTAGGCGGTGTATGCAGTGTATGAAATGTACTGGTAGGTGGTAGTATGAAATGTACTGGTAGACGGTGTATGAAATGTACCGGTAGGTGGTGTATGAAGTGTACTGGTATTAATAGGTGATGCATGAAATGTACTGGTACGAAGATGAATTAATTGTAGATCTTGTATGCGGTGTATGAATGTAAACGGTGGTTGAAATGCAGGATGTAAATGAGATGCAGGCGGTAAATGGAAAGCAGGATGCGTATAAAATGTAGGATGCGTATGAGATGTAGGATGTGTATGCAATGTTGGCAGCGTATGAAATGTAAGCGGTTTTTGAAATGTACATAGACGATCTATGAAATGTACCATATGTGGTGTACGAAATGTCGGCGGTGTATGAACTGCAGTCAGTGGAGCGGTCTGCCATATCTCACATGCCAAGCATTTTTAGATGCGGAAACTGATGGCAAGCTTGGATTTTGAGTACGAGGACATACCGTGGGTTGAGTTCGAAGGTAAAAAGCCGCGCTTGCTTGCTCCATCTATCACTTATTTATTATTTCCCATAGTGTGTCATAGCTCTACCTATCAGCTATTTATTGTGCCCCATGTTATAGCTCATAACTTCGTGCAGAATTGTGCTTGCCTCTTACGCTTCCAACTGTTAACAAACCCCCCAATCCAGCCAACAGTGGTACGCGAAACTCGCGCTGAAGCTGCTGTGGGAGAGGCAACTCGGAGCGGCGTCTGCCGTGGAGGGGTACGTCAATGTCTTGCCGGCTCAGGGGACGTTCGAGACACTCGTCCACTGGACAGATGAGGTCAGCTATATCATATTAGAAGGGTGGTGAACTATCGGATGCGCTGGTGTCACGACGACAAGACGAGAGCGCGCGGCACGCCTTTGCCTTTGCGTCATATCGTGTTTTGTCATGTTAGTTATGCTGACCCTGCCGCTATACTCGAGAGGGACGGATTGCCGGATCGCGTTAGTGTAGGCGGCATTTTAGTATTTACAGGGCACCAACGCCGTAGTTTAGACTGTTTCACCACTGAGACGAAAACTCAAAGTTTTGTCGTAGACGTTGCGGCAGCGTTCGTTACGATGAAAACGTACCGAGACCGAGCGAGCGATACCTTGCTTTTACTTCTAGTGATACTTGTTTTTTCCCCCACATCGCTGACGTCGGCCGATATAACGTACCCGTGCTCTGATCCTTCGTTACTCTCGTCCTCCCCAGGAACTGGACATGCTCAAGTACCCCAAGTGTGCAGCTTCGGCCAAGCGGCAACGGGCGGCATGGGACAAGATGCACGAGGTTAGAGATGGCCGAATCTCGAGCGCATGTCTGTTTTGGCGTCGATAACAGGCGTCGACCATGAACGCCTTGCCTGCCTGCGACTGGGTATGCTCGCTGGCGCGATCGGGCGACTCACACTTTTTGCAACAGCGAGCCAACCTCGTGCTTCCCCCCTTCCTTCGGAACAAACACCTGCCTTTGGCACCTCATTATCTTGTCGAAACGTTTAACTCCCAACCCGCGATGGACTGTCATTCGGTTAATATCTACACGATCGACGCTCGCTCTGCGAACGTTACCGGCGGGAACCATTAAGAAGCAGGTGCTCCACTCCATTGCGGCGGCGTTGTTGTCGAATCTTCCGACATTGTCTGTGTGCCCGAGCGAGCGCTCAAGAAAGCGAGCGCGCGCGTGCATGCTCTCTTCACTTTCGTTCCCTTCCCTTCCCGGTCCGCTGTGCTGCCCCGCCTTCGCGTGCGTCGGCTACTTGCTTGACCCCGTCGCTTCTTTTGGCCTGTCCAGAACCTAGTGGCGCGCTGTCCGGGGGGAGCAGGGCGGGCGGTGAAACGGGACGACCTTGTGTGGGCTATGGAGTGTGTCCTCAGCCGCGCGTTTAACGGCCGTTTCGGCGGAGGCCAGAATGTGAGCTCCTGGGCTTCATCACATTGAGCCTGTATAGCCGGACGGCCACAATACGAGGCGCTGGGTCTGGGTAGCCGTGGGGTATCGCGCTTGGTGTAAGCAGCGCGTGACCGATTTGAGCTACCGTACAAAGGGAAGATGTAAGGGGAGGGTATTCACGTTTGTTTCGTCGCATAGGCGTTGGTGCTGCCGTCGTGGTCTCTGTTGTGGGCTTTCGACTGAGGGGGTTAAGCTCTACTCGAAGATGTCGGTATTTGTTAGCACTGCCCGACGAATATCTCAGTATTTGCTTGCACTTCCCGACGATGTATCAGTATTGGCTTGCCGCCAGAGTGGTAATCGTTGGCATGTAGCAGTCGCCATCTCCTTCGCTACTGAAACCATGAGCCCGGTCCCCGTTTCCGCCCCTGACGCCGCGCTCTGTAACCCCCGTGCATTGACAGTCGGCGATTTTGAGCGGCGGATTAGCGATCGCTGCGGGCGCCGCCTACGCGTTCACGGAGCAGCCCGTATGGGTGCTGCTGGCTGCTCTCGCCTTGCTGCCGCTCACTCTGCCGGAGCTTGGCTCGCTAGGCGCGGCAAGTAAGTCAAATATTTATATTTATTTTTCTTGCCGTCCTCCTTGTTCTCCTCGCCTGCGTTGCGAATCGCGTTAGCCCTCTGTTGGTGTCGCTGCGTCGCTGAAATTGCAGTGTGATTAAGTATGAGTGAAGCGTAGGTGCACTATGTATTTCTGGGTAGACTTTGTCTACGTTGGGCCAAAACGCTTGTTGGTGTGTGGAAGGTTGGTACGACCCATGGAAGGAATCGACCATTGAACCACCCCAAGAATCGACCATCGAATCTCCCCGTCGCATGTAGTCGCTGCTGCAGGCAGACACCCTGCTGGCTTTGGCCACCTCTCGTGCTCCCGTCGCCTCCAGCATAATCCATGGTCGACGGGTAATACGTGGATTGCTGACTGCGCGTGTGGCCCACTCGTTTGACTTATCCGGTTTCCCTAACCAAGTCACCGGCAAGGAGACCAAGGCGGATGACTACGTTCTGGTGCCCTTCGTGGACAGCATGAACCACATTACCACAGCGACCACCGAATTGTCCTTCAGCCCTGTATCGGGCGACCTTGGCGTTTCTGTCAACAGGTAAATTGGTAATTGGTGTTGTTCTGTGCGCGATGTCGTCGAACAATATGTTTCCCACAGAAAGGTCTGACGCAACCTTCGTCGCCGATTAGGGAATCAACATAGGCACATCGTATCCGTCCCCCTGACGCCGTGCCCCTTCCGACCCTCTGCAACTCCCCGCAACTGTGAGTCGGATCGGTCTGTAGCATGATGTGTAACGCAGCACACGATCGATGACCGTGGGTGATATCAGCAGAAAATCGCGGATCGCCTTGCCAGCGCGCCGAATACCCAGGTGGAATTCGACGGCTTTTTCCTTCTCTGATTACGATACCCCCTCTCTACCGCCGCCGCCGCCGCTGCCTTCCGCGTCTTCCCCTGGCTTGATCGTTTTACAGAGGCTATCGCGAGGGGGAGCAAGTTCACATCTCGTACGGCCGGAAGAGCAACGATGAGCTGCTGCAGTTCTACGGCTTTGTGGAGGCGGACTGCCCGGCAGACACCTTTATCGTGGTGAGTCACCGTATTTTTTGTCATTGCGTCACCTCCTATTTCTAAGTTGTGTAACGACTGTAGCCTCATCCTTCCTTAGAGCTGACTGTAGTATGTAATGTGATGCTGGGTGTCACGAAGTGTTTGTGTTTGTTGCCAGATGCTTCACGCTTCATCGGCATGAAACGCCCGGAAGATCGCGGAAAAGCTGACCCGACATCTCTGACGTACTACTGCTGGAGGTGTAGTTTGCATCGTCCTTATCCCCCCTCACTCACAGCCGCGAAGCCGCAAAACCCTCCTCCACTTCACGACGTAAAGATTAAGGTTCAATCTTGCCCCATCTCGTATCCTTCGATCATCCCCCACCGCCTCTCCCGCAGTATGTGCTCGGCTCCCACTTTTGTGGTAATTCGTATGTCGTGTGTTTGTAAACTTGACACTTTTTTCTTCTCTTGTTTCGCGCTCGCCCTTTCCCTACCCGTTACCCGTTTCCTCCCATCCTTCGCATCGTCGGGCTACTCTCCTCGAAGGAAAACATCGCGGCCAAGCTGGACCTGCCGGAGGACAGAATACGCGCGGTCGAGGACGCGGGTCAGCGAGCGGCCTTGGAGGAAGTCGTTATTTGCAGAGGTGCTCAGCAGTGCAGTAGTGGTCCCTCTATAGTGCCGGTGGAATAGTGTCTCTTGCCGGTATAGTGCCGGTGAAAGCGCGTGGCACGGCTGGAACCCGCTATGCTAGTACCGGCTTAGGTGCTATGCCCAATAGTGCCGGTATCCGGTATACTGCCGATATTGTTGGCTGGCACATACCGGCACTGTAATAGGGAGACCACCACTGTATACTGAAAATAACGGAAATGTTAATGTACCCTATCCGCGTTTCATTTGGATGATGTGTTGTCTCCTGGTATTTTTTTACGTGGCGACCGTTCGACCGTCCGCACTCTTTCTTCGTCTTCGAACATACACCATTGCCTACTGCAGTAGTTGTACGGTGCTGCTTTATGTTTGTATTGTACCCCGAACGTTCGGATATCAGGACTATGACTGGTAACGCTCTGTGCTGATTTTCTTCTCTCCCACGCGACCGCTGTCGCTACCCCCACCGCCACCGCTACCCCGTCTGGTAGAAAACGGCGCTCTACGATAATCATAGTGCGGCACGACGACTTGCTGCACTCTCACTCGCTCGCACAGCACAGCTCCACGCTCCTGTGTGTGAGTACGTAGGCACCCCCGCAACACGCCCCCCCCCCTCACATGTTTTTTGTACGGCCTCTATATATAGGTAAATGCGCGCAACGATCTGCAGGGCCCGACGATCATGATCTTGATATCGATTTTTAGTTTGATTTGGGGTTTGTTTTGATTTTGATTTTGATTTTGATTTTGGTTTTGAGCTTAATTTTGATTTTGAACGATCTGCAGGGCCCGACGTTGTCAGCAAGGAGACGGTGGATGGACTGCGCGTGCTGCTGGGTGTTGGGACGGGGGAGACGGGGGGAGGGGACGGCGCGATATGGCGGGTAAGTCCGGGGTCGCTCTCGCATGGTGGGCGGGTGCGTTTTATTGCCCGTTCGATCCATCTTGGAGCGGCGCTCAGGCACTCAGTCTCTACATGTTTTTGTTTTTTGCGTACAGTATATGTCTTCGAAGTATTAGACTACCATGTCACGTATTATTTATAGTACTGTTTTTATTTTTTATTATAGCAAATGTGATGCAACTCTAATTGCAAGTTGTTTGTCCCCGAAACGTGGATCCAGTTTTTAAGGATTTACAGAATCTCGCAGAGTAAGTACCACTCTGGACGAAAATGTAAAGAGCGTTGTGGTATTCATATTAATACTTCAATCAACGGTCCTCATGGTTCCGTCCAGAGTGGTACAGTAGCTCGTATTTTTGCCTTGAAGAGGCGCTGGTGCAGTTTTCGCGACCAAACACGCTCTTATAGTACGCTTACTTGTGTGCAAGCGTTGACTCGCAATTTTGGTTGTATATGTGCGGATATTTTCCCCTTGCTCCTTAGGCGCTGTGCACCACGTGCGAGGCCGAGCTGGCATCCGTGCAGGTCAGCCCGGCTGCTGAGGAGAAGGGAGGGGACAGCGTGCGGGAGCGACTGGCTTTGGCGTTCCGGAGAGAAAAGGCTAGGTCAGTCGGTGTCATAGATATCGTATGTCGCCGAAAGCGCGAGAGCGAGAGTTAGCAAAATTCGATGAAAATCGGCGGGCAGTGGGAATACTGAACCCTCTGCGCGATGAAATGAAGGCACGTACTGGTCGGGAGAAGGGACGACACTTGTGACCACGGCTTGTCCAGAAGATGGAAAGTAAAAGTGAGCTAGAGCAATAAAGAAACAAGAAAATGTTGAGAGTTGCTGGCGGCCTTCTTCGTTTATTTGGTGAATTTGTGGTGTTTGTCGCGCCTCCGTGTTCCAAAAATGAGAAGGCGTTGTCTTGGCCCTCGCGCGTTTTTTTTTGTTTGATCGTCCGGACAGTATCATACTCTAGTGGTGATGGAGACATAAAGTTAACCTTTTGATATGCAGTACGGTAGCAGATCGCGTGTTGGTGTTTTTCTGGGTTTATAGCTAGGGTGATGATCGCATGGCCGATGGCAAACAGCGGCGCCGTGTTAAAAGGCGTTCCACACTTTCTTGCAAGAACGCCCCGCTGCGTAACCGTCGATACACAAAGTATAAACATAGGAACACAAAAGGATTTTCCTGTCCCCCTCTAAGAAATTTATAGTTTCGACGGTAATAAGACGTATACTTCGAAGTATAGTTTTACGTCTTATAGCAGTAAAAATTCCCTGTAGCAGTCAGATTTTGTCCCCCTCTAAGAAGTTTATAGTTTCCGTGCACAGCTTGATTAAGACCGACGTCTTC
>JAYJMJ010000552.1:4843927-4856527 GCA_036873875.1 Laminaria ephemera | reverse complement strand
TCCTCCTTCCTTCCCCTCCTTGCTTGCCGATCGGTCGGTCGGTGGGTCGGTCGGTCCTTCCATGTTATTTTTCGGTTTTTCTTTAGGTGAGCGCGGCTTTGTCGGGTTATTTGACCGCGGTACAGGACACAGAGGACACCGTCAAGCTAGAGCTACAGACGCTCAGCGACTTGCTCGTGCAGGGCAACGATCTCCCAGTCATCGCCCAGGCATGTTGCTTTGCGGGTCTTTGCGGGTATTGCAGGTTTTGCGCTGTTGAGAGTTTCGCGGGTTTTGCGAGTTTTGTGGGTTTTGCTGGTTTGCGGTTTTTGCGGGTTATGCGCGTTTGCGGGTGTTCCTGGTTTTCCGGGTTTTGCAGGTTTTTGCGTCTTTTGCGGGTTTCCATTTTTTTTTCGGTTTTCTTGGTTTTCGCGGTTTTTGTTGGTTTCGCGCGTTTTGCGGGTTATGCGCGTTTTGTGGGTTTGCGGTGTTTTGCGGTTATTTCGCGGGTTTTGCGGCTTTCGCGGGTTTTTGCGGCTTTTTCTGTTTTTCGGCTTGTGCGGGTTTTTGCGGGTTTTGCTGTTTTTCGGCTTGTTTGAGTTGTGCGGGTTTGCGGGTTTTGCCGGTTTGCACAAGTGCAGTATTGCAGTATTGATGTGATAGGTCGGTTGTTGGAAACCCTTTGTCAGACAACCGGGTTTTTTTTTTTTTTAATCCTCCGGCGGATGGGGAAAAATAAAGTTTAAGCTCACCACACTTCCACGCATTTTCATAAGTGTCGTGTGTCAATTTAACTCAAGTGCAGTCGCAATCCAGCGTTTGCTGGCGCATCCTTCAGTTCCCGTGGCAACGGCAGCGCGAGCTGCAACCGAGGAGCATTTTTACGTGACCACGACCATAGCGCGCTGCCGATGCCGACGCTGGAGAGAAAACAGCCATTACTACTGGAGTTGCCATCACGCCTGCTCTAACCAAAAAAGAGAAAAGAGGAAAGGGACTGTGACAATATGAAAATAGGCGCAGCCTTACCCGCCCGCCCGCCCGCCCGCCCGCCCTCCTCCCGCCCCTCCCCTCCCAACCCCCCGTCGCGACATCTGCTGTCCTTGTTTTGGTTTCGTCGGCTGCACTTGGTATGGTGTGGTGTTGTATGATTGGGCTAATTTGTTTTTGTAGGCTGCTCATTGGTCGGTGATCTGCCAGGCGATGGAGGGCCACGTGCGGCGCGCCTTGTCGTCCGGATGGTCGCTGCCGTCGCTCAAGGACCTCCAACAGCCGGACATGAGCATGCAGGTGAAAGCTTCTGGTGGTGTTGGTGGTGTCGGTGGCGCTGCTGGTGTCCGCGGTACAGGCTGGTGGTGGTCGTGGTCGTGGTGGTGGTGATAGTGGTTGGTGGTGGTGGTGGTCGTGGTGGTGGTGGTGGTGTCGGTGGTGGTAGTGGTTGGTGTTAGTGGTGGTAGTGGTTGGTGTTGGTGGGGTTGGTGTTGACGTTAGTGGTGTTGGTGTTAGTCTTAGTGGTGGTGGTAATGGCTGACTGGTGGTGGTGGTTGGTGGCGGTTAGTGTTGGTGTTGGTGGTAATGGCTGGTAGTGGTGGTGGTTGTGGTGGTGGTGTTGGTGGTGCGGTTGGTGTTGGGTTGGTGTTGGTGGTTGGTGGTTGGTGTTGGTTGTTGCTGGTGGTGGTGGTGTTCGTGTTGGTTATGATAGTTGCTATTGGTACTGGTGGTGGTGGTGGAGGTGATGGTGGTGTCGGTGTTGGGGTTGTTGGTGCTGTTATTGTTGTTAATATATCATTTGCCTTCCAATAATGTGCAGTTGCATGGGTCTTGCTGGTTGTTGTTGTTCTCGTTGAATGGTGATGAAGAGAGAGGTGTTGTTTCGCAGTTGTTTCTGTTCGAACGGTGTCTGTACGGTCGAAATCACGCTTCCTCAACAACAACTTCGATTACCTTTAGTCCACAGCCCCCCCTGCCCCTTCCCTCCCCCCCTGCAACATCCGATGGATCACGCGGCCGTGGTATCAGGTGGAAAACCTTGTGCCTTACTGGCTACCTCGCGGGGAAGCGGTGCCCAACTCTTTCGACTTCCGAGGGCTTTTCCTCCTGACAGCTCCCAACATGAGCGGCAAGAGCACGCTCATGAGGTCTGTCCTGGCGTGCTCCTTGCTGGCCAACGCGGGCTTGTTTGCACCGTGTGCTTCCTCCGTCGTTCCTCGGTGAGAGCCTCTACCAGTAGATGTTTATTTAGTTTTTTAGTTCGTAGTTTTGGGGTTTTTGTTATTGATTTTTTGTCATTTTTTTTTTTTTTTGTGGATTTGGGTTTTTTATTTAGGCTTTGATGTTTGGTTGTTTGTTTTCAGGTGTTTTTTTTCTCTGCTGTCTAAAAAAACAGCTACAGAAAGAAGAGAATACAGGGAAAACAATTAGATGTATACTGTTTTTGTTGTCATTCTTTTGGGACAGATTCGACGGCTTCTTCCTCCGGACGGCGAGCTACGACATCCCGGCGGAGGACAAGAGCGCCTTCGCCCTGGAGATGGACGACGTTCGGGTCATGCTCAGGGACTCTTCCAGACGCTCGTTGGCCCTGGTGGATGAGCTCGGCAAGGGGACCTCGGCCAGGTATATGTCTGGTTGTCGATCGGTCGGTCAGTCGGTCGGTAATGCGTTTGGTATCGCGGTCGGTCAATATGTTCGTCTGTTGGTTGGTTAATCGGTCGGTCGGTGGGAATGCGTTCGGTAGTGCGGTCGGTCTGTCTGTTCGTGCTTTGGCTGGTCGATCGGTCGGTCGGTCGGTAATCCGTACGGTAGAGCGGTCGGTCAGTCCGTTCGTCCATTGGTTGGTCAATCGGCCGGTCGGTAGGTCGGTCTGTCGGTCGGTCGCTAGTGCGGTCTCTAGTGTTGTCGCTAATGCGGTCGGTGGTGTGGTCGGTCAGTTTGTTCGCCAGTCGGTTGGTCGATCGATCGGTCGGTCGGTCGGTCAATCCGGCGGTAGTGCGGTATTGCGGTCGGAGTGCCACCCACCCGCCCGCCCACCCACCCACCCACCCACCCACCAGCCCAATACCCTACCCAACCCCACTTTGTTTTGTTTTGTTTCCTTCCCGTTTGCTAAACCGGCTGACTGCGCACAGGGATGGGGCGTCGCTGGCGGGGGCTCTCCTGGAGGAAATGGACCGTGTGTCGATCACAGGAATCTTCGCGACGCACCTGCACGAGCTCTTCGACCTGCCCCTCACGACCTCCACTCTGTCCCACAAGCGCATGGGCATCGACTGGGTGAGAACTTCGTACGTACACAATCGTTGTCTCGGGTTAGTGCGGTACTGTGTAGTGCGGGGCCCCAATTTAGTGCGGTGGAAATTGCATGTCACGACCTATTCCTGATTCCACCATACCATCCCAGGATAGTGCGGGGTCCCACTTTAGTGCGGGTATTGTCGTCTGCCAAGGCACCGCACTAACGAGGGACCACGACTGTACATATACACATATCAAAAGTTCGATATTTGATATTTCGATAGGTCAAAACTTTCGAAACGATATTCAACACTACTCCACAGGGCTCGATTTAACTCGACTGTTTTTTTGTTTTCGTCGGGGTTTTTTTCGATCGTGACTGTTGGCGGTCTGCGCGCTCGCTCGCTCGTTCGCTCGCTCGGCGCTTGCTTGTTCGTTTGCCGGCGCCTCCTCACTATTACGGGCGTGTTTTGGGCCATTTTTCGCGGTGTATTTGTAGGAGGATGGCGACAATCCTAGGTGGACGTACAAGATGGAGGACGGGAAGTGCACGGACTCGCTCGCTCTTCAGGTAGGGTGTACACGTATTGTTGTTGTTGATGCTGTTGTTGTTGTTGCTGCTGCTGTTGTTGTTGTTGTTGTTGTTGTTTTTGTTTTGTTTTTGTTTTGTTGTTGTTGTTGTTGTTGTTGTTGTTGTTGTTGTTGTTGTTGTTGTTGTTGTTGTTGTTGTTGTTGTTGTTGTTTGTTGTTGTTTGTTGTTTGTTGTTGTTCTCACATTAACTATCATAATCAAGTCCGTGGTAACAGGACAGACTCCAATGGCTCTGGAGTGAAATAATACCCCAAGAAAAAATTAAACAGAATATTACACGTACCTGAAGCAAATCGTACGCCTCACACACGCCTCGGACAATGTATATATAAAAATATATATAAAAGTGAAATAATACATCAGCGTACATTGGTGTCGGATACATAACGTTGTATGATTCGCACCAGAAGCTGTATGATCCAACAGCACAATTTAACTACAGTACGAACAATCGTTTGTTAAGGGGTCGGGCTGGCTATACTGTAACTATATTTTTTTTTCATTTTTTTTCCATTTTTGTTGTATAATTTGTCTTTTCCGCAGCAGCAATATTATTTCCGGTATAATAGTGGCGTACGAAAAACGCCTCACGGAAAGCGTCACACCTCCTGAACCACAGCTGCTTCGTTCCCTTTGCACATAATATGCGAAAAAGGCTTACGTTCAGCTCAACTACCAGCATATCATTAAAACGTACGCCTTGTTGTGTTTGCATCCAGTTAAGATATGCCTGAATTTGGTCATTCTGCAGCCCCGAACCCGTACAACTACATTGCGCCGCTCGTGCTGTAAGGAACGCGGGGTTCTGTTAGAGGCTGGCATCGGTCGGTAGGCCAGTGGTTGGCATTGTCGCTAAAGTTCAATGTTAAACAACATCGGTGGCGCGAGAACTCGCACGTTTTTCAGGGTGACCAATAGATGGCGGAGTGATATTTACAGGGTTAGCCTCAGAGGCGTTTTTCGGGTTGAAGCATGCGTCCGAGTGATCTGGCAGTAGTACAAAAAAAAAATGCCGTGAATGTAACCTTTCTTCCCATATCATATGCGGAGAGAACGAAGCTGTGGTTGAGGAGGTGTCACGTTTTCCGTAAGGCGCTATTCCTACCGCTAGAATATTATATACTAGAAATGGTATAGCTTCTGCTGAAAAAATATTTTTTACAGATTTTTTTACTCGAACAATGAAACAAAAACACACAAAGAAAAAGTGTCCGGAGTGGCTCCTTAATGTTGCAAAGACGTGGGCTGTGAGCTGTACCGAATGGGTCGACACTCAACGTTGCAAGCTGCGTCCTAAATCGGTTGATCGTGTTCTGTGTTCCTAGTGGGTGTGCGTTTGTTTATGTGTATTTATTGTATCCGCCCCCTGCACCCTCCCCCACCCGTCGATCATTCTATCCATGGATGGACCGATCGTTCGATCTATTCGCAGACGGCGAAAAAGTACAGCATCCCCTCCAGGATTATCTCGAGGGCGAAGGAGCTAAGCTCAGCTTTCGACGACATATGCAGGGGTACCAAGGACAGCAATAATCATAACAACAGGGGTAGCACGGATAGCAAGGGCAACAAGGGTAGTACGGACATGAAGGATATCAAGGGTAGCAGGGGTAGTAAGGACATAGAGGGTGGAAAGGGCAGTACTGATGGCAGGGATCACGACGAGGCCGAAGGTGCCCCGCGCAAAGCATTCGTATTTGGAGACTTGCCTCATCCGCCATTAGAGGTGGAAGGGGGGATTGCAACAACAGCGACAGCGGCAGCAGCAACAACAGCAGCAGGGGTGGAAATTGTGGAGACCGTCGGCTGGGACGGTGTTAGCGGTGGTGGTGGTGGCGGTGGTGGCGGCGGAGGTGGTGGTGTTGGTGGTGCAGTGGAAAGCGAACGCGGGTGGTGGCCAAGCGATGGCGAGGGGTGGGGCGGCAGTAGCTCGGCTGGGGGTTTCAGGACCATGGCGGACGCTGCTCAGGTGTGTTTGTGTGCTTTGCCGCTGTGGTATGTTGTGTGCTGTTGTTTGGGTCATCCGATCGATTTATTGATCGGTCTACCGATCGGTGTAGCGATTTCCAATCGGTTTACGGATTGCCAATCGGTTTACGGATTGGTCTACCGATCGCCCATCGGTCTGCTGACCGGCTGCTGATACATATAGGTGGTAGCATTGGGTGATGACGTTGATTGATGGTGTTGGGTGATGGCGTTTTGTGATGTCCTTCAATGATAGGGTTGAATAATGGTGTTGAGTGATTGCAATGATGGATCGCGCTCTTCGACGACGTCGATTGGCTACGTGGCACTCTTGTACGCAAAAAAGTAGTAAAAGGCGCCGCCACGTTGTTTTGTCTTCTGCTGAAAGATCCGTCGTCATCAGAGGATGGGTTTTTCGCCGAGAAAACATTTTTTGCGAGTAAACAGTGTATGTATGAATGTACTGCGTAGATACTTAGAAGTATACTGAGACCGTGGATGCGCAAGTTTGGCTTCCCTCTCTGCAGGAATCGCAGTGTGTAATCGTACATGCTTCCGCGGGGTTTAGAGGTGCCGTCTCGACCAGGCGGTCGCTTTGTGGGGAACAATGCCCAATACTACGAACTATGCAATATTCGACTCCTTCCCCACTCTACTGCGTGTGCCGACCCCCCCCCCCCCTCCCAATCAACATGCGCATGCCTGTCTGGTTGACGAAGCAATTCTCGACAACGAAACGAACATCGCTAACAATACAGGACCCCCTCCCCCCATCCTCCCCCCCCCCCCAACCTACGCATGCCTACCTGTGTGTCTGTTTTGTGAAAACTTTGTCCAAAACGAACAAAAAAACACAAAACTCTTATCACTAAAACCTACGTAATTACATACACACAACAAAAAACAGGTTGTGTGCAGAGTCACGGGGCGGTCGGACTGCGACGTGGTCTCGATCGATTCCGGCTACAGCACGCCCCCCGCCCTAGAGGGGCGGTCGTGCGTCTACGTTTTGCGGTACTCGGCGTTTGTTCGCGACGCCGGCTGGGTCCTCCCGCCCCAAGACTCGTCCCGGTTGTCGACGGCGGCGGCGCCGCGACCAGCAGCGACGACACATCAAATATCGCCGGTAGAAGCGGGGGCGGTAGAGGCGGCGGTGGTGGCTGGCGCTGGTGTGGATGGGTCGGCCCCCGGAGAACGAGAAAGGGAGGCAGGAGGGGGGGAAGAGGAAACGTCGCCTTCTCTCTTGACCAAAACGTCGAAACTGTCGAAACCAACGAAACGGAAGAAAGTGACGGATGTGATCGAAACGATGGAGATTACGGGAACGACGGAATCGATTATGACGATGATGGCGGGTGGAGAAGGCGGTGAAGGCGGGGGAAGCGGGGGAGGTAGAGAGGCCGGCGTCTGGTTCTACGTCGGGGAAAGCGACGCCATCCGCGAGAGGCTGCGACAGCACGCCAGGAGATGGGGCGGCGGCGCAGGCTCAGGTTCGGGCCTTGGAGGAGGGTCCGGCCTGGGAAGCTCGGGCAGTGGCGATGGGACGGGCGGCGGTGCCTGCTGTAAGCTGGACGCGGTGGTGGTCGCGGTGGAGAACAGGAGCGAGGCGAGAAGATTGGAGACGGCGGTGATCCGCGGGATGAAGGAGGAAGGGTTCTACCTCGTGTCGGACAAGGATGGCTCGAGGACTCACTTTTCCTGATCTTGAAAATAGATCCGATGTTTTTTTTTTTTTTTTTTGTCCAGGTACTAAAGTACGATATCACGCCTGCTGGCGGGGGCGTCGTCTGTTGCATATACCACAGCAGTATTATTAGTATTTTGATAGTATTTATAATATCAACAGTATTAACAGTAATAGTAGTAGGGCTAAGGGTTAGGTGGATACATTTTTTGTTTGTTGGTGTGTTTTAAGGCGTTATTGCTGACAGGGGTTAGTCTTAGTTTTTTTGGTACCTACAATAGTATCTATCTGGGTAGAGAGAAGGACGTTTCGTGCCCGCAGTTGTTCTATCGGTCATTGTTTTACTAGCAAGGAAGGCAAAGGGTGCAAACACAAGGTGTGTTGCTTTTTTTGTTTCGCTTTTGGTGCACAAACTTTGGTGCGCGAAATTTTGGAGCGTTTTCGTTTCGTTTTTTGTTCGTGGGGGTGGTCTTCGTGTTGCCCGTCTGCTTGACGTGGTGCGCGTTTTTTTGCAGAGAGCGTGTGGGTGCGTCGGCCTGTTCAAAGCCGTAAATATTTCGTCGCTACTACCTGGTATATATTAGCAATAGTATAGTTGATACTTGATCGCGGACTGATCAAGTGATAGCGATAACGTAGAGGACAAGTGACTGTAAATATAATCTGGTTTCATTGTTATCTCGGGGTTAGCGGCTGGAGACCCATCGGTTTCGAGCATGTCATAGTTTTGCTTTTATTGTGCCGAGGAACCACTCAATAGAGACTGGGTGTTTTCGGTGTCGTCGGGGTGGATTGAACACACGCCCCCCCCCCGCCGCCCTCCCAAGACGGAGAAAATTGTTGGAACCAGAAACAAAGTGATGAATGACAAGAAAATCGGCGGCGGCGTATATGATAAGGGATGGGGGGGCGCTTCCCCGCTGCCCGTTTCTTCCGAGCTCTGACGGCCGAGCGGCAGAGCGCAGACAGCCCGTTGGACTGACGAGCAATGCCCGTGCCCTCCCTGAGCCCTCGCATGTTTTGGCCAAAGAGACGCTACAACGGTCATTGAAAAGCAGCATGATTCCTTTCACATGTCGAAAAGATCACCTATTCCCACTTGATGGTCCAGATCTGTCAGGGAAGATCTGTAAGGTCTAGCTCATGTTGCCGGGTGGGAGCGGTACGATCTGCATAATCTATCACAGCACATGTTTCCTGGGTTGGACCTGTACTCTAGAGATATATACAGATCCTGCACAACATTTCGTAACGGCAGCTATAGGATCTGTAGTAGATGATCTAGATCGTGATTTGCCCGGTGTATGGTTCGTTCAGAGGACAACATTTCATAACGGCAGCTACAGGATCTACTTGTAGATGATCTAGATGATCTAGATCGTGATCTGTCCGACGTGTGATTCGAAATCCTTTAGAGGGCTTAGCCCGAATAAGGACTCTCCCAACCAATAATCGAAAAGTAAGCGTGTTCGTTCGTTCCTCCGGGTCCTCTTTAGTCCACAAGTAGGGGAACCCCCTCGAATTTTCGATTGTCGGGATTCTCGGTCGAGGCCACCGTGCGACGCTCCATTGATGCCGCCATCATCCCGCCCCCGCTAGCCTGTGCTCGTACTTTCTTGTTTCTGTGTCTAGTAGTTTGTGGCCACAGAGCTTGCATCTCTCCAGGACGAAGAATCAGCACGGACGGACACGGGATGTGCTCGGTGTTAATGGGTAGAAAGTTGAGTGGTTAGCTTTCCTGCCATTTATTGCATGAATAATACACCCATCTATCGTGTTGATTTCCCTCTCTGCCGTCCTGCTTTTTGCAATATATGACCTCCACTTTTTTCTTCCGTCCACCGCCACAAAAAACAACCAGCTAACTCTCTAAAGGACAAACATGGTGTACACTAGTCGACGTGCAATTCAGGCAATTTATAGCGTGATAGTAGGTACCCGAGAAGCTGGGAGTTGACACAGCAGGCCGTAGGCGTGTCAGTCAGCCATCAATATCCGTCGCGGGGTGGGCGTCAGTCGCTATTACTAGCGATCGTTTGAGGCAAAAAAATGCTAGGGTCATGCCTGAAATAAGTGTGATCTCATCGGACGGACCGACGGACGGACAAAAAATTGAATTCCCAATATAGGGACCTCAGTTGGCACTGGGGAACGATGGTCCGCGCTGAGCACAGTCTTCTTCTGTATCATACGAGTACTGCAGCCCCCCCCCCCCACCCCCGTATTTTGGTTGTGTTTTTGTCCGTCTCTCCTCGGCGTTGTTAGTTATAGGACTTCGGGGTTCGAACACCCAACAAGGCATCATGTATGTATGTGCTGTCTGCGTCCCTCCCCCCTCCATGCCGACCTGGCTGAGGTTGTCGCGATACTACGGCGCTTCCGATTGTTGTACGTCGTCAGCAGGGCAAACCGACCGGTGTCGACGACAATTGCTTGTGCTTTTGACGCGCGACACGATAGAGGTGTGGCCCTTTTTGCCTGAAGCGTTGTCTGAATGACGGGGGCTCCTTAACCCAAAATCTTCAGGTAAAATCATTGGGTTTTTTTTTGCAAACAATTTTTTTCGTTGTTTTACCTACTATTAATAGGCCATGGGATTGTTCATCGGGTCGCACTTTTTTTTTCCTTTCCCACTAATCAGTTTTTTGGGGAGGGTATAGAGCTCCATAATTGAGGAGCCTCAGAAAAAAAAGGGTGCAAATCTCTACCACCGTAGCGTCCGGCTTTTAGCCACACAACAACCAAAACTGCAACACTATTACGGGGGTACATAGTTAACAGGACCAAAAATAGTTAGTAAAAATAGGGGAACATATAGGTTTTTGTGTGTATCGTAGGTCCTGTTAACTATGTTCCCCCGTAAATAGACTGTACTCTGATACGTGATCTGACTATCTGACTGTGATTGCAGCCAACGATACGCGTTGCCGTGCTGTTCCTCAGTCTGCGCAATTTTTCTTGAGAGAGGTAGATCGGACGGTCCGTGTGCGAGGAAAAATACCAATTTCAGCAAAAAATATGAAAGAAAACATGTTCTGATCTATATCCGTGATCTGCTTACTATCTGACACCAGCTATTTTACCCTTCTGGGGTTGAGAGCGAAAAAGTGACGGCTACAGCAGCATCGGCCACTGACTGACTTGGTTGGGGGATGATAAGTTTGGTGTCCGAACTACAAGTACAATGCAAGGAGTCGTAGCATTATTTATGACACGGGCGCCGCATGGTCCTACTCGTGCTGCTGCTGCGCGTTCACACTACTCGCATATAGACGGCTGTCAAGACCAAACTGTCGTATACTATAATCAAGATAGCACACCCCCCGGGATAAATTTCACGGCCGATTTCCTCCAAAACCAGGGAGGCACACACAACAACCAAAATGGCGGCTTCGGGAAGATCTGGTCGACGACACCTAAACCTTTCCATAGGCGCATCGCTCGGCGTTTGCGCTCTCCCCGTTGTCGAGAAAATTAGCTGTGAAGAAATTCGTCCGAGGGGAAGTGTTATCTTGATTATAGTATACGGTAATCTTTTGTTTGGTCACACTATCCCTGGGTCCCGAAAGGGATAATGACATATCATACAAACCAGGTATCAGTTTGTTTTTGGCGTCAACGTCGTTCTACATTAAAACATTACTTTTCCTTATTTTTTGGTACACACTGTGGGTTGGCAACAAATCAACCCAACTCGTCGATTCTTGAGGGAAGGGGCGGGGCGAGGAGCGAGGGACGCCGAAAACATTGTTGGCCCCCCTGGTCAGTCTCGCCCTCTCCCGCATTCGGCAGCAGAATTATCATTTTTCGGCGCTATAAGAGGGGGCCCAAGAAATTTCGTTTCTCGGCTTTAAGAGGGGGCTCCCCGCCCACCTACTCAGTGCTTTTGAGCCCGTTAGCAGCGAGTATAACAAGTAGCGCGGGCAATTAACCATAACTCACCCAATCTGCGCTCGGAAACTTCTGACGCGGAATTCGGTTCTTTGGGTTTGGAAGGCAAGAGCGCAACCGAAAATCCAACCAGAAATAAAACAAAAATGATTTTTTTACTAATAGCAACAGCATTACGGTCGCTAAAATCGAAGTGTACGTTAAAGCCGCGGAATGGTCTGCCGCCCCCCCCCCGCCCCCCCCCTATATCCCCCTCCCCGCCTCCATCGCCCGTCGGGATTCATTACGTAATGAAACGAAACGAACCGAAACGCATCGCACCGCATCGCACCACGGCGCAGCGCAACGCAACGCTATAGAAATAAACGAAACGCTACAAAACGGAACAAACCGAAGCAGCGTAATGCAACGCAACGCTACAACAAGAAACGAAACGCTACAAAACGAAGCGAAACGGAATAAACCGAAACGAAACGCTGCAAAACAAAGCGAACCGGAACACACCGAAACGGAACGTTTCAAAACGAAGCAAAACGGAAAAAACGGAGCCGAAACGCTACAAAACGGAACAAACCGCTACGAAACGATGCGCAACGAAGCGAGACGGAACAAACCGAAACCAAGAGATTCGAAACGAAGCGAAACGGAACAAGCCGAAACGAAATACCTCGAAATAAAACAAAACGAGAAAAAGTACTGGTATTACTGTAGGACAGAGTCGTTCTCTCCCTGTCTCTCTGGCTGTCTGTCTCTCCCGCGCCCCCCGAGGCAGCGTCGACACAGCAGCAGCGCCTCTTCTTTTTTTACTACGGTGAGTTTCGCGCGCACATCGACATGTGCTAATAAGCTAATTTCGGGCCGACGAAACGAATAGAGCAAAGTCCCGTGTTTTCTGTGTCTAATATACAGCTACTACGAACTGGTCTGATACTATGGTTGACTACACAATCGTCAACTCCAGGGGTTCTGATGGAGAGAAAGACCCGGAGGAGGATGGAGGGATGTACGCAAGGGGGGAATGGGCAAAAGCGACCCCCCCCGCCCCCGGCCCGAAAAGGCGCCCCAGACATCTTCTAAACAAAACGGCTCGCTTGGTACCTTCACTGCTCACAGCAACGGCAACAGCAGTAGTAGTCAGCGTTCGTTCTCGCTGTACCTGTTCGCAGCCTCCTCCTGCCCCCTCCCTCCTCTCCCTCTGCCACAAAATGAAACGCAAAGGAGGCGGTGGTGAGATGGAAGCGACCCGGGGGGG
>JAYJMJ010000552.1:4796803-4809186 GCA_036873875.1 Laminaria ephemera | reverse complement strand
GAGGGAGGGAGGGAGGGAGGCAGAGAGGGAAGGAAGAAGAGGGGAAAACACAAGGCGTGCTTCGATTCAATTCGATTTCCGGGGTGTTCCCGTGTCTTGTTCCTCGGCGGTGCGCGAAGTTGTTGGCATCTGTTTGGTCGGTGGATGCTCTGAGACGTCCTCGTGCTTGCCGTACTTGCTGCAGCAGTTCCTTGCGCAAGAGACGCTAAGAGCCTGACCTCCTAGCGGAATATTGCAACAGGCCCTCTGACACATGTCCTTTAATGTTAGTTTTGGATATGGTTGTGTATGACCGATGGATGTCGATCAGGTTGAGGTGGCGCGGATAGCTGCTATTAATAGGCTGATCCGGAATGATGCTGCATCAATCAAATATATCACTGAGTACCTATTTCTAACAGTTGGCCTGTTCCTGCGTTCTTTCGCCGGTTACGTCGGGCTATTGCGGTGAACAGGGCGAGGTGCAGCCAGGAGAACAGTTGTTAGAGAAAGCCCTGGACGTTTGGAGGGGGCCGTCTATGGTCATCACCGGGGATGACGACCCCACCGTCCCCACGCAGGTGCTTACTCTCTTTGCTCTCAGTCTTGGCCAAATATGACCCGTTTGTTCGTGCATTTTTCTATCTCTGCTGCAACGTGCACTCGTCCTTCTACACAATGCTTGCACTTTTGGAACTGCCTACCGGGGGCTAGACCACGCTTTTGAGACTTGCATACTCGCAATTCTCTTTACATAACAAACACTATATTATAGCGTAAACTTCTATAACTCTTTCATTCGGTATATTCATGCGGACGGGCTGCTTTAGACAGCAGCCGTCGCTGAGACGTCACGAACTGCCTCCTATTTTGGGGAAGGCTTTGCTGTCCCCCTCTTATTTTGGTTGGGGTCTTTGCTGAACGCCGTTGTTTTTTTGCTGTCGTGTTACCTGAACCTCACTCAGTCCAGCGTTTATGTGGCGGAGGCGATGGAAGCGCACCTTGTGGTGGTGGAGTCTTGCGCGCATATACCCATGGATGAGAAGAGCGAGGTGTGTACTGTACCGCAATATTCACCGCGATAACGATGAGCTCGAAGTATGTTGACTTTTTTTCGTTAAAGACGCGTGCTGCGATAGCGGTGGCATTTTTAGGCCAAAACTATTTCTGCCTGACAGGGCTCTTCAACTGAAGAACTACCCAACTGCGTCTAAAGCAGTGCAACACGTTGTCGACCTTTGCGTTGTCGCCCGAGACGATTCAGTATTGTGCGACAGATGTGGAGCTGCTACCCCCTTTTTCTGCTGCGTACATTAGCTTATTCCAATTCCAAGCACTTTGTCCCGAAAAAAGTTGTTGCAGACATAGGCCGCCGTCGGTGATGTGATTTCTCACTGACGCCGGTAGTTGTCAACAGGTGTCATATCGAGGTTGATCTGCCTTCAGCACTATTTTCTGATTTCGAAGCTAACTTATACCAGTACGCGCTGCTTTTTTTTTCGATCTCAAGATATTTGCAAACGCCGTAGCGAGTCGAGATATCTTGTCCCACAACTTTAATTTGATTATTCGCGAACGAGCCTTATTGCTATTATCGCCCGCAATTAGTATTAACGATGGCGATGATCACCCGCCGCCCCGTTCCACACTTGACCTGTCATGGATGCCGCCGGGTCCCCTCCCACTCGGGTCGACCCGTCCCGTGTACGAACCGCAACAACAAAGGTGTTTACTTCCGCGGTACTGCAATTCGCCAGAAGCGAGGAGGTCCAAGCCGCCTGGGTTGCCGGGAGAAAAAGAGCCAAGTAGTCTTTGTGTTTAATTGTAGCCGAGGGGGGAGGGATGTACTCATATCATGCATGCATGGCCGTAGTCTGTCAGACCATAGACCCTCGTAGGGGGGCGTACTAATTTGTTGCTTGCCAGTAATTTGACGATTGACCACGCATCTCTTTCGAGACGAAGCACCGCTCCTACTCCTAGTAGAGACACCTCCAACAGCGTGGGGGGGAAGAAAAGGTCCGCTAAATGTTGGTGGTGTTTTACTTGGTCCGAGTTTTGGCTCTTTCGAGCCCAGCGTGCGGGCACGAAATACGATCGAAAACGGAGAGGTTGTGAACGCCTGCCTTCCGGTAGCGTGCGCGGCACCTCAGCGTTGGTGTGCAGCTGTCCATCGCGTGTTAGCATTGGTGTACATATGTCGATCGCGCGATAGCCTTGGGGTGCTGGCACCGGTCGCGTGTTAGTGTACCCCATGGCCATGGAATGTTAGTGGTAAGCGTCGGTCGAGTTGCGGTTAACCGCGGCGCAAAATCATGTGGTGGGCGTGGCCGCGGTATTCCTACGACGGGGGAGGGAGTGAGGTAGGGGGTGCTTTTTCGCGGTAACAAATTTACCATGCGGGGACGGAGAAAGGATTTTTTTGCCCGCAATTTTCCTGTCGGTCAGTTTTTTTTTATAGTAAATTTCTGATTGGTGGAAAATTCATGGTGGGCTGACCGGTGTCGCTATCCAGGGTCGTCCGGTGTTATCGTTTTTTAGTCATTTTGGCGATCGCGAAAACTACGGGCAGGCAGGCGTACGGCGTTGTCAATATTTATATCGCTCGCGCCAGAGAGGGTCAGCCACGAATAAGAATGTCGGATGGGGTGCGATAGTAGCTCTTTACTGGTCGGAGGTGGTATTTGAATGTTTTTTTATCACGTCTGTTGGCGTTTTCTTGCGTGTGGTTCTGAACATCAGAACGTGCGTAATGTTTTTTTTTGTTTCGTGCTCGGCTTGCCCTTACACGCGACGTGCGTTGTTTTGTTCTACGCCACGGCTGACTGCGACTGTCGCGGCGCGGAAAAAAAATGGTCTTGCATTGGGGCGCGTTGTGCGTGGAGTGTGTTTGGGGTGGTAGCTGGGTTGGGGTTGCCGCGGTGTCGTCGGGTGAAGCTAGCCGTGTCTTGGGAGCTGAGAGAATCTTGGGAGCTGAGAGAATCGTTCGGTGCGTTTTTTTTTGTGGTGTGGGCCCACACGCTGGCCATGAAATGTGGAGGTCGTGATGGATCGATGGTACATGGTTCTACCACGTTAAGGTTTATGGGTGTCCTGGGGGAGCGGTGCCACAAGCCCAGTAGAGGCCCCCCTGATGTAGGTGAGGTTGTTTGTCGTGCTATCATGGTTTTTTGTCGTACTATCATGGTTGTTGGTTGTTTGGTTGGCTGTTTAATTGACGCTCACCAAGTAAATGGTGAATCTGTAGGGTCGTACGCATACCTGCCTCGAAGTATACCTCTGATCTGCGAGCAGGAGTTGTATCATCACTCGTCTATAGGGCGAACAAGTAATAAAATTGAAGGTATTATGGTGTTACCGGTAGACTGGGATGCCAAGAAACAATATGAATTACCCGTGAACCGTGAAGTGCGTTTTTATTTCGTACGCCTGGTGGTGGTCAGCCAACGACCATGAACGCGTGCATCATCATGGTACCGTACCATTGAACGAACCGTTCCAGCGTGTGTTTTGCGATTCTGCATGTTCGAGGTACTCGTACATCCTTGGCTTGGTGTTGTTTCGCATGCCCCCCGAAAATTGAACCGAGGGGCGTTTTATTTTTTTTGTATATCTGTACCCATAAAACAGGTATCATCCTAGATAGTAAATCAGCGGTCGGGTGTGGTCAAGGCGGTTCATGCTGCGCGCGTGTCGTGCAACTCCTTGCATTATAGACCTGAAAGTAAACTGACTATCTATCCCCTACAATATCAGCTGCCCTCGTTGTTTCAGGCGACAAGCGGTGCACTTGATCCTAAAGCTCTTCGAATCTCCACGTCAGACACTACCCAAGGAATGCACACACGAAGACTGGATCCGAACGCCTGATCCTGCAATCACTACTGCACGGAGATGGAAGACACGAGCTAGAAAAGCGCGCTGATCACATGAGGACACCACTCTCCCCCTTCTCTGAGCTACCTGTTATGGGGCTACTACGGGGACACAAGACTATTCCCTGCCAGGTTTGGCTATTGAGCAGGTATACTTGTACGTTGTGTGGTCGCCAGGGGACATCATGGATGACTCCCCGGGTTCCCTGGGTAGATTGATATTATATGGATCTTGCGGAAGAGTTGTCCCAGCAGAGTGATTTTGCGTGGCGATGTTCTACAGCAGCGCAAGCAAATCAGTTACCCCGCAAGATCCATACATCCATATATCTAGGAAACCCCGGGGATGCACCCAGGATGTCCCCTGGTACACTCCGCAAGATCTATATATCCATCTACCTAGGAAATCCCGGAGATTCTCCCAGGATGTCCCCTGGCGACCACAGTTGGGAAGAGATTTATTCCAATTCAGGTCACGATGACGTCTAAACAAAGGGGACGTGAAGATGCCCCCTGTTTTTCCTACCTGAACAAGCCTCCCAAGCCCTACGTATTGCGTTCCCGTATGTTATCCCTAAGGTTTTACCGGCCCTCAAGAGCAATACCACAACACTAGTCCACTCTGATGAGCCGTATAATATGCAGAAATATGGGAGAAGCACGGGTTCCGCAAACTAGAACATGAGCCGAAGAAGCGGCTGCTCAAAACCCACTCCCACGCCTCTGAACGGCGAGGCTACGAAGCCGACAAAAAATACCAAGAAAAAAGGATAAGGAAGGAAATCCTAGCCGTAAGGGACCAGAGAAACCCCAAACGCCGAAGATCACCGCTGCATCATCAGGAGGGGGGGGGGGGGGGTGCAAGAACGCGCCGACGAACAATGGGAAAACCACGCCATGATACAGTCCCATCCCCAGCGAGGGGAGGGGGAATGTGTAGCCCAAAACGATAGAACACGATTCTCAATGCCCACACAGTCCTGTGCGACAGAGTAGTATGCACAACAGCTAGATCGCCCAGACCGCCCCCGGCTTTCAACGGGGGGGGGTCAGCAGGACGGAAGAGGAAAACAAAACCATAAACACGGTCCCGTGCCGCAATATGAGTGACCAGATTTCTCATACCCCCCCCCGGCTCTGAGCAGGGGGAGACGTCGGCAGGACGGAACTGACGAGAGAGAAATATAACTGAAAACACGGTCCCTTGTCGTAGTATGAGCGGCCAGATTACCCAGACCGCCCCCCGGCTCTGAGGAGGCAGGGGGGGGCGTGTTCCGCGCCCCTCCGTTACGTAAGATACTACTACTACTACTGTCAACTGCCAACCAAGGAATTCGAACATTGTGTGTCACTAAGGATCTGATCATGGTGCTGTGGGCGTCATGTGCCATTGCTGGCATGCTCCCAAACGTGATCTGTCATGATGTGTGATCATGCGTCACATGATGTGCGACACAAAAAAAACCCCCGACAAGATAAAGATAATAAACGGAGGAGTTTCACAAGAGTAATAGGCGTTCGTGATAAGGGCATTTTTCAAAAAGTTTCATGTTTCATGTTCCGTCTGGGCTCCGCCTGCATGCTACTTGCACAGCAGCTGCTAGCGTATGCCGCAGAGGCCGAGGGATGAGGGGACGCCGCGCAACACTCCGAGGAATAGCACCGCTAGTGCTCTGCGCGAGCGCGGCCGCTAGGACGCCCTTGGCGGGAAGGTCGGCGTTCGCAAACTACGGGTTGCGCCACCGCTACAAAGATGCGGCAAGTAGCAGCACACTACGAGCAGCAGCGAGAGCGAGACAGCAACAACACTCTCGTCGTACCCTCGTGCCGGGCTTGCGAAGCCCCCGAGTCCCCACTGAGAGCACCTCTTCTCGCGCAGACCAGGCCCCGACAGGCGTGGCTAGGTTTTTTTCTTCCTCTGGCGATGCCGGTGCGTCGCCCGGGGACGATCTCGATGAGCGAGTGAAGGCTGCGATTGCTGCCTTGCCGAGGCGACCTCACTGCGCCGTCGTAGGGGCTGGCTTTGCCGGGCTCGCCACCGCGTACCACCTGGCTGCCTTCGGCTCGGACGTGACTGTGTTCGACCCTAACGAGGTCGGTACGGGTGGTGCCTCTTCGGTTGCGGCCGGGCTGCTGCACCCTCTGACCCCGCGAGGAAAGCTGATTTGGAAAGGGGAAGAGGGCTTTGTTGCTGCCAAAGAGCTGATAGAGGTGAGAGGGGCAATGCGCGAGTAATGTGGTATCACATCGTAGGCTAGGTACTCGTGGTGCCTCGGTCGTTGAGTCATTCTGATGGTTCCTCTTCTGTCGAGAGGGTTGAACCAGCAGGACCAGCCTCAACTGTGTGCAGCAGTGTGTGTGCGTACAACGTGCAGGTGGGCATATAGGCTGGTGCACTGCTTACTATTGCCAGCACTGGTACACCAATTGATTGCAAGCTCGTCAGTCCCAGGGATGTCCTGACTCCTGACTGATTTCTGGTGTTCATGTTGATGTTGTCCGCGGTGGGTCATATTCCTAACGAACACGAAAAATGTCAAGAATCGTGACAAAAAAACGTGACATTGTCACGAACCGTGACAAGGAACAAGGAATCCTGACGATGAATAGTTTTGAAATTTTCCATAAAATTGATGTCAGGATTCCTGACAAAAACTCGTGATTATTTTTCCCAGTGCCCTTAGTCAGTGTCAGTGGGTTCTGTCGTGGAATTGTTTGACAATCCCCAAATCCCCTGCTTTTCAAACATTATTTTCAGGTCTAATTCCATCATTTTCTAGCCATCCCCTCCCATACTTAATCCAGGTTCATAAGCAATCTGGCTCTGTCGCCAATCACTCATCAATTCGATACTTGATCTAACTTACAAAATTTGGCTCTATGCGTCCAACCGGCATTTTTTTAATTCTGTCCCCGATCGCTCACGAATTCGGTACTTCGTGTGCCTTCTTTTATGGGGCGCTGTCGCGCCAACCGTGACCGGTCTGGTCCGGCAAATCGTGTCGTTACATGTCGCAACGTACCACTTGTCCGTCTATTTTCATCTGCTCCTGTCACGACGACAGCCGCTAGCTGTCGTAGCCGTCCAGCTAGCTCTCCATCTATCGCGACCTAGATCAAGGGCTACGTCCTTCTATTTTTCTCTGCTGCTACGAGTACCGTCACGACGACAGCCGCTGGTTGTTGTAGCTGTCGAGCTATCTCTCTTTCCATCTATTGCAACCGAACTCAGTGGCTACGGAGCCCGAGCGTGTGTGCGTGCGGTTGGTGTCCTGATTACGTGGCGAGGTACACAGCAGCACAGCATTGCGGGGCTCGAGCATGCATTGGTCTGGACTGGGAAGAATGTGTATCACCATGGACCTTTGGTTACTTTCCGTGTTTTCATACCGGTACGTACTGCAATTATTTTAAATTTTAATTTGCACGTGACAGCAGGTGGTCACAATTTTTTCAAGTTTTCAGCGGAGACGTGGCGAGGCCGAGATGGACACATACATACGAGTACGAGTATGGTGGGGAGCATGCATTGATCTGGACGAGGATTGTAGTGCATCACCAAGCTGCATGGGCCCTTGGGTACTTTTCGTGTTTTCCAATCATCATACCGGTACATATACTAAAATTTGATTTTTTTTTAATCGCACGCCACAGCAGCAGCAGCAGCAGCAAGCAGCAGCAGCAAGTGGTCACATTTTTCAGGCAACAATTTTCAAGTTTTCAGAAGCTGGAAAGTAAAAGTGAGCTTGAAAAAAAACAAAAAAACATACCAGGTACCAGGTATTATGCTAAAAAAAATGACATTTGAAATCGCACGCCACAGCAGCAGCAGCAGGTCACAATTTTCAGGCAACAATTTTCAAGTTTTCAGCTGAGACGTGGCGAGGCCGAGATCGATAGAGTATCCGTCGTGTTTGCGAACAACAGCACAGGGCCGGGCGGGGCGGCGGGGAGCGGGGTGGGGCGTAGCCCCACCCCGCGTCCCGCCCAGCTGACAAGCCCGCATATGCGTTCCAGCTGTGACAACACCGCGGGTGCAGGCCCAGGAACGCCTCTTCGACGCCTTGGGTTTCATTCTGGGTAGACAAGCCAATAGGAAGGAAGGGAAGAAGTAGATCCGTGTGATGATGTGTCGTTGGTGCCGCTACGCAGTCTTTGTGATATCATACATACTAGTATCCGTCACATTTGTAAACAGCGCAGGGCCGGGCTGGGCAGCGGGGCGCGGGCCCCATCAGCTGACAAGCCCTCGTGTGCCTGCCAATGAAGGCCTCGCCGACTCCGTAGATACATTTATTTACTGACTGACGTCTTAGATTCAAATTCGTACGAAGCCAAGTGACGTACTCTGTAGTCTATACCATTTGCAGCAAGAAGGGGTAGACTGCAGCTACTCAGCTGGAGCAGCAGTAGAGAACGCTGTAAGCAATTCCCAGTGACTTTAGTCCTGGGTTCTGTCGTGGAATTGTTTGACAATCCCCAAATCCCCAAATCCCCAATTTTTCAGGTCTAATTCCATCATTTTCTAGCCATCCCCTCCCCTACTTAATTCAACTTCATAAGCAATCTGGATCTGTCGCCAATCACTCATCAATTCGATATTTGATCTGACTTACAAAATTTGGCTCTATGCGTCCAACCGGCACTTTTGAAATTCCGTCCCCGATCGGTCACAAATTCGGTACTTCGTGTGCCTTCTTTTATGGGGCTCTATCGCGCCAACCGTGACCGGTCTGGTCGGGCAGATCGTGCCGTTACATGTCGCAACGTATCACCCGTCCGTCTATTGTCATCTGCTTGGCTCCTGCCACGACGACAGCCGCTAGCTGTCGCAGCTGTCCAGCTACCTCTCCATCCATCGCGACCTAGATCAGGGGCTACGGCTTTCTATTTTTCTCTGCTGCTTGCTGCGGTCACGACGACGACAGCCGCTGGTTGTTGTAGCCGTCCAGCCATCTCTCTATCCATCATCACCTACCAGGTATCTATTGCGACCGAACTCAGTGGCTATCCGGGGCCCGAGCGTGTGTGTGCGGTTGGTGTCCTGATTACGTGGCGAGGTAAACAGCAGCACAGCATTGCGGGGCTCGAGCGCATGCACGAAAAAGAATAATGTGCATGACCATGGACCCTTGGTTACTTTCCATGTTTTCATGATACCGGTACATCCTGCAATTAATTTAAAAAAAAAAAAATGCAAGTCACACGAGTCAGGTCATTTTATTTTCAAGTTTTCAGCGGAGGCGTGGCGAGGCCGAGATCGACACATCACACATACGAGTACGAGTATGGTGGGGAACATGCATTGATCTGGACGGGGATTGTGCATCACCATGCTGCGTGGGCCCTTGGTTACTTTTCGTGTTTTCATATCGGTACATATCGTACTTGAAACTGAAATAAAATGTGAAATCGCACGCCACAGCAGCAGCAAGCAGCAACAACTGAGATAGCAGCAGCACAGCAGCAACGCGTCACAATTTTCAGGCAACAATTTTCAAGTTTTCAGCTGAGACGTGGCGAGGCCGAGATCGATAGAGTATCCGTTATGTTTGCGAATAACAGCACAGGGCCAGGCGGGCCGGCGGGGAGCGGGGTGGGGCGTAGCCCCACCCCGCGTACCCCCACCCCGCGCCCCGCCAAGCTGACTAGCCCACGTGTGTGTGCGTTCCAGCTGTGACAACACTCACTGCGGGTGCATGCCCATGAAAGAAAGTCTCTTCGACTCCGCCAGACTGGGTATCTTTGTGATACATCATAAATACGAGTATCCGTCACATTTATTTGCAAGCAGCACAGGGCCGGGCTGGGCGGCGGGGCGCGGGGTGGGGCGCAGCCCCACCCCCCGTCCCACCCAGCTGACAAGTCCTCGTGTGCGTGCCAACGATGGCTTCGCCGACTCCGTACATACATTTATTATCTGAAGATTGACGGAATGCATTCAAATTCGTACATACGAAGCCAAGTAAGTGACGTGCTCTGTGTGTGTGTGTGGTCTGTGGTCTATGCCAATTAATTGCGGCAGGAGGCGGAAGAGAAGCGTCACTGGGACCCGCGTGCAGAGCAACCCCTCTGGACGCTGTAAGCAATGCTACATACACCATAAACTATGACCCAGATCCCCGAGACAGACATGCTTCATTCTCATTGGAACAATAAACATCACTTTGCGAAACATAGCCTCCATAATTCACTAACTTAAGACCAGGTAAATCCTAACTTCCTGCGATCCCACCACCGACTCCCCCCACCCGATTAACGACTTCTAAGGCAATTCATTTTCGGACTTCGTCTCGTCGGTGCACCCCGTCGATTTCGCACGTTGTTTAAGACGCGTCTCCAAATACCACTTACAGTTTTGCACGTCGCATGCGTGTTTACGACTAAGGTTTGTATTATATTAAGGTTTCAAGTTACACTTGGGCCTAACTCGTCAACCAAGCGTCACTGGGTACACCTCGCGTCAAGGCACCACCGCCTCCAACGGTCTCGTCACACGCAGGTTCTACATGGTACAATATATCCTCATGACAGCGGATTTACATCGTTGCCCCCTCGTATCAGAAGTGTGCCCCCCCAGCCAGCTTGATCTTACACCATGCCAAAATGTTCAACAGCACATGTCGTCATCATTATTGGCAGGACCCAGATTTAGTGCATAGACCAAAACTACAAGCAATCTGCTGGTTGAAACCCGTGGTGACGAGAGCTTCGACGGCCCCCTTCCTGTCACTGTATACAACTTGCAGGTGCCATATACGCCTATGAATCGGAGATGGGCATCGCCGGTAACGCATTTTTTACAGGCAACACCGCTGTTTTAAACGGAGGTGAGCAAAACAGAGTTGCGGGCATCGTTGGGCAAGGTGTCCGCGCGACAACTGCTGAATTACTAGCCTACAGGGAAAAAAGGGTATGGTCGCATTGTATACAGATACAACATGTGGTCCTTTGAGTTCGTTGCGTATTTACTCGCTACATGTTTACGTACACGGCGCAACTAATGGAGCGAAATACTGCTATACCCAGACGGATAACGATACTGGCCGATATATCGCGAGTGCGAACAAACAAAACGTTCACCAAGCAACCGGCGCCCACAAGCCACGATAGTCGGTTTCACTGCTGGTCGTAGTCATGGTCCGCTGAGTTTTGTTTTTTGTTCGCAGCCAAAGCTATCACACGGTCAGACCCACAAGGACACCCCTGTAAGCAAAGTAATACGGGCTGTCTGTTTGAAATGTGGAGTGTATCGCAACGAATTATCGTTTTCTGGCGGAACTAGATGTGTTCAGCATATACTGCGGCTATAAAGGTGTTGCCGGGCCAACATCACGCGTGTCTTAGTCATGATCAAGGTGTTGCCGGGCCAACATCACGCGTGTCTTAGTCATGATGGCGAGAACAATCGGCCCTACCAGAGCAGCAAAGCTGTGTGATGTTTTCCATTTGTGTTTGACGCACATCTTTTGCGGGTAGCACGCACTGTTTGTAAGGATCGGGTTGTGGCATCAGTGAACTCGAGTTTATCGGTCTTTGACGGTTGCTGGCGGCCCTGCTGAGTGTGCAGTTCTACCTGAAAGACTCTAAACGTTTTATCGCACCGGCTCAATGACGGTGTTCTCGTTGTCTCACTGCCATGTGCCGTTGCGTGCCACTTGACCTTTACCTTCTTTGTCAAACACTACTTGAAATCCAGTTATGGAGCCCACATTGTACGTATTGACATGTTCAAACCTATTCCACGGCGGTACAATGGATATCAGATAGCTTTGGAACAAACAGCTAGTATTCTCCTTGACGTGGCAGGTACGTCGTTGTGCACCTGTTTCCCGTGTTTCGTGTTGTCATGAATGCAGAACAATCGTGAGAATTCTTGGACCTCGCTAGAAAACCATTTGCCACCGAAAAGTAAGAATGTAAGGGCTCCGCTCCGCGGGCGGTTGACGCCGTCCGCTACTCTCGCGCAAGGATGAATTCGACAAAACGGAAAGGGTTTAACAACGACGCCAATAATTTGGTGCAACTGGTGACTTGATATTGCCAAGACCTACTTGTGCAGAGCTGATTGTCCTGTGCTGTGCTATGCGCTTGCTAGCGACATCACGTTCTGATCGGCAATACCGGTGAAAATTGTGAAAAAACGAAAAACGAAACAAAAAAAAACACGAAAAAACAAAGACAAAAGAAATTAAGAGGATATTCAATAAAGAAAGCAAAGACGAGCAGACGACGTAGATACCGGGACCTGTGGTACCTGGTACTTCGCATAATACCTGGTACTGTATGTAATAAACGAAGACCAGCACGGCACGGCCCGGGACTGCACCGCACCGCACGGCACTGCGCTGCTGAGCTGAGCCAAGATGAGCTCAGCTGAGACTTGATCCGATGATACTTCGTATGATATCTAGTATTTACGAAAGACAAAACACAGCATGCACCCACACAACACCTCACCGCACCGCACCGCACCGCACCGCACCGCACCGCACCGCACCGCACCGCACCGCACCGCACCGCACCGCA
>JAYJMJ010000552.1:4785424-4796703 GCA_036873875.1 Laminaria ephemera | reverse complement strand
TCTCGAAGGGTTCTCGGGGAGGGGGAGTTAGGCAGGCGTGTTCCAAGTGGGAGCGCTGAGAGCGAAGCGGGTCTTTGAAATCAAGTGATTAAGGTTTTTTAAAAAAGCGGAGACAAATGTAATTATGTTTTATGTGTGTTTTGTCTTTCTGCCGACACTACTCTGCTGGCGGCGTCTACCCGCCTTGCCCTCACGGTCATAGCCTCATCGCCCCCACGGACATCGCCCCAGGGGCACCGCGAGCGAGCGCGGCACTTATGGATGGTGACCCGGTGTAGTATGATAGTTTGGCCAGCGCTCGCTTTTGAGATTTGGCGTTATTTCAACCCCGTTAGGATTGCACCCACAACCCGCACCAACCCAAATTTTGGTGACAAGCTATATCCGAGGCTTGGAATTAGAATATGATCATTTTTGCGCTATCTTGAAGGGCGACAAGATTACGTGTGGGTGTGCCGACGTACTCGGGCAACATGGGTGCCAGAAAGCGAAACCTGCACCACCAGCTGCACGCACGGGAGGGTATTTGCCACGGCGGGGCAGTCGCGCAACTTTTTTGAGCGATTCAACGGCTTTATGTCGTCGTTTTTTTCGTTGCGGTGCCGAGAGTACGCGTTTTTTTAGAATCACAGCAAGCAGTCTGCCTGTGTGCAGGGAGGCCAATGTAACGCTCTCGGCAGCAAGACGGCCACGGTATTATTCCCCACAAAACCTTCACCCGAGCATGTAACACAAGCCATAATGATGCAACTATACACCCCCTAACGCGCCGTGCGGACAGGCGTCTGCATACGAGGGGCGTTAGCCGTGGACGCCCCGACGTACCTCGGGGGGGTCTGGGCCGCCTGCCGTGGGGCTGCTGCCGGTGCGGGGGTTTCCGGTGGGGCAGATGGCGCCTCTGCAGAGGGCGCAACGTGGGTGAGGAAGAGCGTGGAAGACATCCACGCTTTAGAAGCTTCGGGGGAGTTCAATGCGGTGGTGGCGTGCGTAGGGGCAGGGGTGAGGACGCTCGCCGGGGTGAAGGACATCGCGAGTCTGCGATTAGTGCGCGGGCAGAGCCTTCTTTACGACAACGCTGCTACCCCGGCGGCACCACCGGCGGGTGGGGCGGCGGCGGGCGGGGGGGACGGGGGGGGGCGTATGTTGGATAGCGCGGTCCTCTGCGGGCAGTACGTCGTGCCGTCCTCGGTTGGCGGAGCGTCCGGCAACGGAGGGAAGATTCTGTGCGGGTCGACGCAGGAGCCGGTGCTTGCCGGCGAGAAGGTGGACAAGCCGGCGAACATGGGCAAGGCGAAGCGACAGCTGGGGCCGAAAGCGGCGAAGTTTTTTCCGGCCATTGAGGGGATTGAGCCCGTGGGAGTCACGTCGGGGGTGAGTGAGTGCCAACATGGGTGTAGGTTCCGTGGTGCCTCAGCTGCACCGGTGCATGCATTGTGTCTCAGCAGACACTGCTGTTGTCGTCCAATACAGTGAAATATCTTGCCCTGCCATTCTTGGTGGCCGCGTTCCATTGTTTTGCCTGCAGTACGGTGGTGGCAGTAGCCCGTGGGCTACCCACGGTCAAGGTGTGTGCCCGGACGGCAGATTATTTGACTACCGCTCCGGACTGCCACCGCGCCTTCCACCCTGCTCTGCAGTATTTGGGCCATCCACTTTTCCCCTCCCGTGAAGCGAACAAAAAGTGGTATGATATCAAGCATGATCGGCCCTCCTCCTTCAATTCGTGTACACTCTTTTTTGTCTCTCTCTTTTCGGCAGGTGCGAGTCATCCAGGACCGCAACAGCTGCGGGCGCATCCCGGTTGCGGGCCGACTTCCGTTTTCGAAGCGCGGGTGGGTGATCGCGGCGCTCGGGGCGCGGGGGCTGATCCACCACGCCTACCTTGGCCGACTGGTGGCGGCGTGCGCGCTCCTTAACTCCGACGATCACCTGCCGCCGCAGGCGATGGCGCCGCTCGAAGACCTAGGAAAGGAGTCCACGGGAGACCTGTGAACTGTGACATGTGACGGGCACGCGTTTGAAGGAAGCGCACTGCACCGCGACCGGCGCGCCTGGTTGTGTTTTTTATTTACAACACGGCATGCGCTTGCTTTTTGTGCTGAACGGCGTGAGCCTGCTGTTTTTTGCAGCAACAGCACGGTGACACAGACAAAGACACCGCCCAGGGAGCGCCGTCTTTGCTCTGCAACACGGCGGTGCTCCCGTCTTTCGGCAGAGGCCCTACCCTCACAAGAGAAGGGACCCCCGCCCCCCGCCCGCCTGTCCGCCCACCAGCCCTCCCGCTTAACGTTTTTTACCGAGTACCAGGTAGAATTAGTCGAAACGGTCTCTGTTCGTATCATAGACGGATTTTATTCGCGAAGTTGTCGACGGCAACCCGCCGGTGGCCCGGAGAGTATCGCGAGATTTGATGTGGCGTGCGCCCTCGCGCGCTCGATCGGCGAGTGGGCGACCGGTTCTTCGACACCGTGGGGATCGACCCCCGCCGCGATGTCGCGCCCGTAGGCAAAGCCCTGCCGCTGGGTTTCTCCTCGACGAGGCTTTGCCGTGATCTCCAAGTGGGTTTTTAGCTATGTTAGGTTAGTGTAGGACGGGGTTCATTTGAACGACCTCTTTTTAAGTGTTTCGTAGTGCAACGTGCGACTATTACTCAACATGATGCAAAAAACGAGCGAAGTTGCAGGCAGGCACAGGCGGGCTATCATAGCTCGCCTATCAACGGTTGAAGGTACGATTGGCCTACGGTCGGTTGAGCGCGCGATTGGAATTCACTTTTAGCGGGCGTCACTTTTAGCGGGCGCATGTGACACATGGTCAATCTCGAACATCTGCCATGGGGCGGATTTTTTAGTCCAAGTTCGGCAATGACTTGTACGTCACCAAGCGCAGGGTCGAAGCTCGCGGCGTCGCGATATATGCACAGAAGTCGCCTAAACCACTGGCTGCCCTGCCACAGACGTGAGAGAGGGCGTTTGTTGGCCACAGCTTGTCCGGCCGCGTCACGGGCTTTCGTGGCGTAAGCTGTACTTGCTAGTATACAGTGGGGGTCTCCCTATAGTGCCGGTTGAATAGTGCCTATTGCCGGTATAGTGCCGGTGAAATCGCTAGGCACAGATGGGAACAACGAGTAGTGGCAGTATGCGGAGTAGTGCCGTTCGCCGCTATAGTGCAGGTATTTCCGGCTGGCACGCACCATCCCGATAGAGGGATCTACTGTCGTTGTACGTTTCGGCAGAGCCCGGAGTGCGAACATTTGTCAACCCTGATTTTTATTTTTTCAAGTTTTCTTATAGGCGATGGCGTCTTGCCACTCTCACAACCTTTTACGCTCTTGGTTAAGAGTTATATCCTGGCATGTAGTGCATTGGTGTCATTCGGGAAGGATGTGCGCCATAATACAGCGTACCTTCCAATGACAAAGATCTTACAGACGAACGGAACGTTGGGGGGGGGGGGTGCCCGCAGCAGTGTTTACCCCACGACTTGCCCCCCGAGCGACGATATTTTAATAGAAACTAAGAAGTTATATCAGCGGGGAGATCGAGAACCTCGTCGAAAATCATCTTGGCAAGCTGCGTGTGATCCTTCGAACGCTGATAACCAGAATGTTTAGCGATTTATTTGCTCCGGTGGCCACACTTGCCCAAGCGACAAAATAATCTCGCCTCCGCCGGAATAGACCGTGCATCGTGCACTCGACGTACGACGACTCGGCTTGTGGACAATCTTGGCGATCTAATACTAGATTATTGCTGCAAATCAGCGAATTAATGGCATTCGCGCGCTGTTCCCCCAGTGTGCCGTTGTTGTTTGTATTCTTGTTTGGAGGTTGGACGGTCGTACGAGCGACTATGTACGCTTTTAGCAGCACTGCTGTACCGTGTATGTTCCAAGTGAATTTTGGCGAGATACTTGCTTAAACGTACAGAAGTACAAGACCTGGCCTAGTAGTTCCTGAGGTAACCCGCCATCCCCCTTCTAAAAAAGGCCTGTACGTCTTAAAACCATTTCTACAGTACCGTATTTATAGTTGTACGGTCTTCTCTGCAGAGTTACGCAGAACTCTGCAGAACTCTATCATACGCAGGTTGAGCCAATGAGGTCGTGAGGTGCGCTCGACGAATTCGCTGGGGACGGTGGTGCCCGGAGCTCGCCCGTTTAGAGATGAGCTGGTGTGGTCGGAAATATAAAAAAACAAAGCGCAGGGTGTGTCCACGGGTGGGGGGGGGGGGGGGGTCAAATCTGTCATACCTACGATACAGAAACTCAAAGTTGAGCAAATCAAGTGTCACACGTACAGGACTCAAAAAGCTGGATAACTCGTTTAAAACCGTCACAAACAGCAGACATGCCGCCGATTTTCGAAGAGCTGAAGACTTCGAAACAAGCGTACACGCGGATTATATCGCGCACACATCGTCCTTGCCGGTACGCGTGCGACAGCAAAACAGCTGGGTGTCGCGACATGCAGCAACTCGTAGCACGACTGCATGGATCGCACATGCAGAACGCACATGCAAAACGCACATGCATAAGGCACAAGCAAAATCCACAAGCAGTTGCGTAAGCAAAATGCGCACGAAAAATGTACATGCAAAATGCACAGAAAAATACACAAGAAAAATGCACATTCAAAGTGCACAAGCAAAATGCGCAAGCAAAAAAAAAAATGCATCATTTAGTTGCGCCTATATACTCGTCAGTCGGACATGTCTCGCTCCCACAGGTCACCGTCGTATCTCTGAGACGGTGGTGCCCCGCGCCGCGGCAACCCTTGGAGCGAATGATTGGAGATCAATCGCTCCGAGTCTTGCCCACCCACAGTCCCCCCCTCGCCCAGCCTCCTCCCAACACCCGCCATGTTAGAAAAACCGAGCCCAAAGTCTTCGTCATCGTCGTTGGTTGCCGACATATCGTCTTCACCGTCGTCAGCGGCATTGCTCCAGCTCCTACCCGGCCTCCGAGGGTTGCCGAAGATGGATGTCGCTTTTCGCCTGCTGTACACTGTATGATGTGTGTGTAAAATATATATGTATGCGCGGCGGGTTTTGTAGCGATGTTGGGCGCGAGGAAAGGGAGGGGCGTGGGGGCTGGCTCGTGAGGCGACAGGATAGATGCGCCGGGGGGCTAAGATTGCGGACTCGGGACTTCCAGCGGTTGTGTTGGACACACGCTACGGTAGAGGTGCACCGATTAGTTTGTGAGACTCCTCACCTGAGGAGCTCTATACCCCAACCCAAAAAAAAATGATTTTTTTCTTTTGAGAAAAATGAAAGTGCAACCCGACGAACAATCCCATCGCCTACGTGTAAAAAGAAATCCTGTTGCAACACAAAAATGACGTTCCGACGATTTACGGGTTAAGGAGCCCCGCCATTCAGACAATATTTTAGCCCAAAACGTGCCACCCCTATTATAGTACGTGTCGTTTCACGCGCACTATAATGGACGGAGGGGCGCCTAGAGTGCGGACTTGGGACTTCCATCGGTTGTCATTTCCATGCACATAATAATGGGCTCATACACGCGCAACAGGTCATTCGCGCCGTTGCGCCCCAAACGCGAAATAGCGTTGCCCAGGTAAATAGGTAGGCAGCCATTAGTAGCTATGATACGTTCCGCTGTTTATTGATATTTGGCAGGCTCAAGTTTGCTGGCTTGCCGACTGTTTGAGTTTGTTTGCGTTCCTGCTCGTTAGTCAAAATTGTTTCGTTTCAGACCAGCTACGTGATGCCACACGGACAAATTCCTACTCGGCGACTGTGATATTGCATTGGCACCGCTAACGACAGTGGTATTTCATCGTGAAGAGTTCGTGACAAGTCAACTTGGTGCTGTACTAGCACGCCGACAGCCAGAATCGTAGGACACACAATTTTGGCGCACACCTTGAGTAATCGCCACGACGAACAGGCCCAGAATAATTACAGGCACCCGCATCCAGCCCATGTCAGGCCCGTTTCGCTCGTGCGGTAGCGTCCCCTTGTAGACCGACATTTCCTGCAGTGCACAAGTGAAGGGGGGCAGGACAGGAGGATGCAGGAATTTCGTTAGCAACAGTTACACTCCTGCGTCACCGCTATATGCAGCACTATTCAACTGGAGTACATAATCAGAAGCAACATCCGCAAGGCAGACAAGCTGCCGGATATTTCCGTCTTTACAGATTCTCTACATGTGTTGAAGCTTATTGGTTTAGGTTCCGCTGCATTATCTCTGGTTGCGCCGCACTTCTTGGTATAACGGATCTACCAGGTACCGGATATCCGCGAGTACAGAGTCCGAGGTCGAATACCGGATACCTTGCTTAGTTCTTCGTTTGTCAGTCATATCCCACTAGACAACTTAGTAACGCAATATCGCAACCTATCTGGGGCTACCTGTACAACATGAGACTGCTGCTGCTGCTGTTGCGACGCCATCGCGATAACCTGCTGAGCAAGCGCCTTGCACAAACCCCGACGCACGGCAACAGCCGCAACCAACTGTCGTTACCGCCGTCAACGCCCTTCCCTCGACTGCTTCTCGTATATAGCGCACGCTTTCGTGTGTGCCCAAACAACGGTAGCCACCAGTAAAAAACAAAACAGTAGCGCCATCGCTCGGCCCACGCGACGACGCCGCCTCGAGCGAGCGGTGCCTCTGAACGTGCGTGACACAGCAGTGCTGTCGCTAAGTCCACACGACGACTCCCCGATGCCTTCACGCGCGATTGCATATTGCGTCCACCCCCTAACCCCTGGTCAGTACAGCTCTTACCGCGCCGAAACGGGAAGCCTCAGCCACCAGCACATCCCCTCCAGAGGACGGCATCACGAACCACTTCGGGGCGGCGGGATTGGCGCCGTCGATACCCCACCCATTCCCCGCTGTGTCCACGCTTGCACGGTCGAACTCCCTCTCCGACACGTGCTTCCTGGTGAAGAGCAGACGGGCGTCTCCGGTCGTGTTGTACACCGACAGAAGGGGGCCCTGAGACACGATTGCGTAGCCACGGACAGTGGAGATTGCATCGCATCCAACACGATGATTGCTGCCACCACCACCGCCACCACCGCCGCCGCCGCCGCTGCCGTCGCTAATGTCCGCTATGTGCGCCGTAGCGGCCGCATCTGAGCCGACTAACGCGGCACCGAGAGCTGTGCCCGCGCGCGAGGGTGTCCATTGCGGTGGCGGCGGCAGGCGATAGGCCGGTAGACACCTGTGCGTGCGGCCCTCCTCTGGAACCTTGCTGTTGAACGCCTGGTTGGTGTCGGGGCACAGGTCGGGCATCAGAAACACACGCAACGAGCGCAAAAAGCACAACTCATGTGAGAGTAGAGGGGTGGGTGCGGCAGGTGCTCTCGCCAACAGCTGCAACAATTTTAGTAGAGCCGCAAACTTGATGTGCGAGTAGAGGGGTGGGTGCGGCAGGCGCTCTCGTCAACAACTGCAACAAATGTAGTAGAGCCATATCGATATTTGTTAGTAGCAAGGGAGCACAACACGACGTTGCTTGGCATGCGGCACAACGACGTTTTCGACGATGACGAGAAACATGACAAAGTGACAAGCTGTCTAGACGATATGACTATAACAAATATCAATGTAATCTACCAGGAAATACCACAGTAAGTACTGCTACTACTTCGTACAGTATCACTACCACTACTACCAGATATTGAATACCACTAATTACTACTACTGTTTCTACTACCACTACTACTACTACTACCACTGCTACTAACAACAATAACTACCGGCACACCATATACACAATTACTAGTGTAAAATCGTACTGGTACTTGTTAGTGTAAACTCACCATGACTTGCCCCTTCTCAGAGCCCACGTACAGGATTCCCGGTGACACAGCGTCGAACGCCAGGGCAGTCACCGCAGGTTTGTCACCACCAACACGACCGCCACCACCGCCACCACCACCACCACCATCGTTGGTACCCCACCCTCCGCGGCACACGCGATCGACAGTCCGCTGCAACTTCGCGGCGCTGGCGAAGCGCACGTCTTGCCCGTCGGAATAGGCGATAATCTGCAGCGCGAGGTGGCGACAAAATCACGGCGGCCACGCGAAACGGAGGGAAGCCATGTAGGCACAAGCCGAGACACCGCGCGAGCATGGGAGGCAGCGAGCGGTATGAGAGGAGAAGCGTCGTGTCAGCGATGCCGAGCCAGAATCGGGAACGGGAACGCCTTTAGAGCCGCACCCCTGTTTTTGGGGACAAACTAGTTGGAAGTACGAGTAGTGCGGGTCTTTTTGCAGTTTTAAAAAGGTTAAGAACGGCGACCTTATCTGCGTTTTCGTGTTGAATCAAGAAATGATCATGCCGTGCTGGTGACGCATCGAGCCCAAATGAATCTACATACCACACGTACTCCACGGAATAGATTTCCGTGTCGACTCGACAAGCCGACACGAGCGCAAAGCGCACAGGCGCAGCGTTTGGATGACGATGGCGACGGCAACGACGATAAAGACGACCATGACGACAATGACACGACGAAATTTCTTGACGAAAACGATGACGACGACGAGCGTGCGGCAACTTCCTCGGCTGCAGAAGGAAGGATAAGCGACAACTCGTTACAAAGAAAACCATCCATAAAGAGTCTGTATGCAAAGAGAGCCTACCGAAGCCGCAGGGTACGTATATATCATAGCACCAGAGCCTCCTTACATGGAGCATCCACGGTAATCGGCGGACACGCAGAGGAGCTCTAAACTACATCACCCCTCGAGCCACACTAGCTTTCCTCCCAGGGCGCCGGAGTCAAGCAGTCAACAGTTTGTTCCCGGCCAGTGCAACACAAAGTCAGCGCCTATTGTCGGTATAGTGTTGATCTGTATGGTACCTCTGGTAGGTACGTTACACAAAAAAACGCGGTGCAACCTGAGACAATGCGGTGCAACGAGAGACAATGCGACGCAACCCGAGACATTGCGGCGCAAACTGAGACAATGCGGTGCAACCTGAGACAATGCGGTGCAGCCTGAGACAATGCGGCGCAACCTGAGACAATGCGGTGCAACCTGAGCAGATGAGTTTCAACACATGTAGAGAATCTGTTAAAAGCGTAATGTCTGACACCTATTAATCACCTGGCCGTTCCTCTTCACCGCTAGAACCACGCCGTCAGCTTCCGCTGAGCCCAGCACCGTGCCGTTACCTCCATGGAAAAGCCGCACGCCACCGCTGGAGTAGCCCGCAACCACGACAGTTATCGCCAAACTTTTGAGCCGAGCACCAGATAGAAAGGAAGGGAGGGAAGAAGGTGTGAGGCATGCGGGGGGAGGGGGGGGTGTAATCGTATCATGCATGGCCGTAGTCCTTAGGACCATAGACCCTCGCATCCTTGCAATGTCGGAATGGAGCATGTCGGGTTTTCACCGACCAGGGAGACATTGCTTGCAACGAGGAGGAGGGGGGGGGCGGGGCGGAAGTGGTTACGGAAAACGGAGGGCTTAAGCGGTTTCAACTCCCGCACGCGGTTGGTGAATGGCGACAGCTAGCGCGACTGAGACCGGCGAGCGCGTGCAGCTGAAGAAACAGAAAGGTCGGAACAGATACGAAGCTCAGAGCGAAAACACGCAAGAGCTCTAAAAACACAAAAAACAAAATACAGAGAAGCATCCTGTACTGCTGTATTGATGCATCACCGAGATGTCAGGACTGTTGGGGTAATACTAGCAACAACCAAACGGTCTTCGCGTTTCCGTCCAGATTGGTATATGGTAACTTTTTGACAGAGGCCACAAGCCGTCCACGAGGTGGAAAACCGCAGTATGAACTCACGCTCGGTGGTAATAGGCGTCCATGCTCGTAACGACTGCCACCACTTCTCCGTCCCGCAATCTTTGCGCCTCCCCCGTGTCCCCTTCGCCGTCGGGACCGACACCAGCGTCCTCACCAGCCGCCACGTCCACAGTCCGCTCATCCTGCGCCCCACGCCCGCATTCAGAGCCCAGACAGATCCTGAAGCTCGCAGTAATTCCGACGCCACTCGCCGTCGCCGGTGGTGAGCCGTGTGGCGCGTCTCGACTCCCCGGATCTCCGGCTGTATTTTCAGGAGCTTCTTCGGCCGTCCACGGTACCTGCGTCTGCTTCTGCTGCTGCTGCTCCTTCTGTTTCTGCTTCTGCTCGTGTCGGCGAGAGCTTGCTCCGCCACCACTGCCACCGCCAAGCGGCTTACTCTTGCCACCGCGACCCCCGGCTACCCGCTTGCCCCGGTAACGGACCGTAAGGGAGTGGACATGCACCGTACCGTCGGCACCGGCAGTCACGAGCACGGGGTCTCCTTCCGACGCGTCTCCGGTCATGCCGACCGCCGGCGGCGTCGCACTCGTCGTAGCAGTCGTCGCCGCTGCCGTCGTCTCTGGCGGCCCGGCAGCAGCAGCGGTGGTGGTGGGCGTGGCGGACGGCGGGGCTGCCGGAGCCAGAGGCGGCGCGATCGCGTGTCCGTGTCCGGCGTCGAAAGCGAGGATCTCTTCCCCGTCCGAGTCGCGAAGCCGGACCATGCCTTCCGCGTGGAGAGAAGCAAACACGGTGATGAAACCTGCGAACAGGGGACACGAGATGCGAAACGCATGGCGTACGGCATGTGTGTGAGAGCGCGGGAGCAGAGCGAGTGAGCAAGCGAGAGGCGGGAAGGGGGGGTTGAAGGCCCTTCGAAACTATACAAGGTTGTTTTCACTGCTCCCGTTAAAAAGAAAAACGAGCAAGGCTTGAAAGCAAAAGTATATACTACCACCCTCGTCTTTTATGAGACGAGCATTCCAGCAGTGGGGCGCAACCGTAGGGTGTTGGTTAGGTCGACCAGGGCGGCACGCTTTGCCTCGAAAGGAAACCGCGTGTGAAAGGGATAGTCTACAGCCGCTGTTCGGGTCGTTTGTATACCGGTGTGCAACCAGCATCGCACGAATGGCGCGGCACTAATAGAGCGTACCTGAGCGATCACCGCCTCCGTGCTTGCTAGAACTCCTCGAGGAGCGACCGCCGCCTTTCAAGCGAAAAGATAGCATCTTCATGGCGACCACCGGGCTGGTCAAGGGGAACCTGACGTACGGCATCATGTGGTGATCAAAACTTCCTGCGGGCGGCGACATGCTCCCCTGTCCCCGGCCTCGGTCTGGAGCACCCTGCCAGTGTTTGCGCCGCGTCACAAAAGGGGATTTCGTGGGGGAGGGGAGGGCAGAGGGCGTCAATTACTGTTAGCCTAGGGAACGAGGTACCTAACGACCAGAAAAACGTGGCATGAGAAAAATAGAAAAAAAAACTGCCAA
>JAYJMJ010000552.1:4656666-4672629 GCA_036873875.1 Laminaria ephemera | reverse complement strand
TTGGGTTGGGTTGGGTTGGGTTGGGTTGGGTTGGGTTGGGTTGGGTTGGGTTGGGATGGGTTGGGTTGGGTTGGGTTCGGTTGAGTTCGGTTGCGATGCGTTGGGGTGGGGTGGGGTGGGGTGGGGTGAGGCGGCGTATGGTGGGGTGCATAAGACAATGCACTATTTCTTATCTCTTATATGTTGTTCCAGTACCAGTATCTTGTCTCCAAGCACACTGGTACAACAAGGTTTCCGTCCGGGATGTGCCTAGGGGAGTGGCGCAAGAACGAAATGAAAAGCATCCAACATCTTAGCAAATAACATAAATCTAAGTTTTGTTTCCTACATATATAACTAAAAATATGTCGAATTACGCACGGCACACGCGTGACACGCGTCATGCAATGCGCCCAAAGTTCGATGGCAACGTACCGCTAACCTGTCCCTGCATAAGGAACTCAGATAATTGGCGAACCGTGACGTGTGCGATAAGATATCATGAGCAAAATAAAACAACAAAAATAACCAAAAACGTGCGTACACAAATAAAAGAAGACACCCCCGCCAAATCGTCTTATCCACTCCCGATGAAAAACCAAAGTTTGAACGCACGCCACGCGTGACACACGGCACGGAGCGCGCATGGTGATACGTCGTAGACCTGTTCCCGCTACCGTGGTGCAGCACACAAGCGAAGCGCGGGCAGCAAAGCGCGGGCAGCAAGCCCCGCCTGCGGCACGTACAACACAAACACGCACCTCTCAAAGAACTTCCGCCAAGTCCCCGGGCGGGTGTTGGTCGGGTCAGGGTCCTCGACGAGTACGGAGTAATCCTGCGGCAAACAGCAACGACAAGGGACAAGATCCGCGCTGCGTTGTCAGCCCGGACGGAGCCCGTCATCACAAGCTATATGCGGGGACAAATTCATCCGCTGGACAATAGTCGGTCGCAGGATCACAACAAACGCACAAAACCTGGGTGTTCCCGAGACGAGAAAAACAGCTGTTACACGCGGATCATGCGGCTCGAGCGACTTCACCACGCAGAAACGAACGGAAAGGGCGACGAGCGGGGAGAGACACGAGGTGGTGTGAGCTCTTTCTAAATCGAACCCGTACAATAATGCCACGCGGAACCCACAACTATCCCGGTCCCAGTGTCCCATTATCGTGGTACAGTTGTACTGTTCTTAGTGCCCAGCACGCCAAACGCAGGGCTCGTAGTGGTCTACGCGGCAATTAACCCTTTTGCCACTACACGCACGTTTTGGGGGGGAAAACGCTTGGAACTATAACAGGAAAAAAGTTGGAGTTGGGAAAGGGACAAGGAAAGCCGCCTACAAAACGGAGCAATCAGAGAACACATACAGTATCCGTAAGCCTTGGGACTGCCATGTCAGGGGGGGGGAAAGGCGCGGATAGAGCGCTGCGCTCGTTGTGACGTACTTACCGCCGCGGTCTGCTCTGCCATGTCCATCTTCTTGGCCCACGCGTTCTGCAGCCTTCCCACGCACATCAGAATTATGAACAGCCCCACCCTGTACCAAGAACCCAGACGCAAAAACGGACCGACATGGCAAGTGGCCGAGCAAAAATGATGAAAATGTGACGAAGTATATAGCCGGGAGGAAGAAAATCAGGGTGGGGCAAGCGAAAACACACGGTCGTGCCAACACACACAAAAAACAGGACGCAGCTGGAACTCAAGACACGTCGAGAGAAACGTGTTCGCATACTCGACGCACGCCAGGAGAGTGAATCTCGGAAACGCTGCTTGCGGGCTCACTCTCCTTGCCAAAATACCCACGGCAGAACCGCCGTCAGGAACGCAAGTCAGTCTTGCTGGCGAACGAAAGCCCAAGACCCGACCTGGTACCCTGCTTTGTCGCCTCGACTGTTACATCAACGCGCGCAAAAACCGTCCTGTGCTCGTGTAAAAAGCAAAAGAGACACAGGGTGGGCAACTATCGCGAGGATTCCAAGACCACGGCGGCCCCTCAAGAAATGAGACCATGCCATGCTCGGAGGCACTGACGGCGTTCTAAAAGAAACGCACGGAAGACCGAATGTCAATGCCACACTGCGCATGTCATTTGTGCCAGGTACTCACGTAGTGAGAAAGTCGATCAAGCCGGAATTGAGGTCCACCATGCAGGGGCGGTGTTTCCTGGGCACGGCCACAAAAAAAAACGTTTTCCGTCACAAAAGCAGCGCACACAGGACAGGGGATTGAGGCGAGGCAGGACGGGACGGCGCATGGTGGGGGGCACTGGATAGGAGGGGGGGTACCATCGTATTTTTCCTCGTTCGCCGATATCACGCGGACCGACTGCCTAACGGGCAGAACATCACGCCAGCCGAATACTAACAAAAACTGTACTATAAACGAGGATTCTTGCGTGTTGCGAAGCGTCTTCCTCGCCAGCTGCTGGCACACGTTCGAGAACCGCGATAAAATCCGTTAGCTAACACGGCAGAGCTCTGGTCGATACTACAGCCGCCTTCCTCGCGACAACACGGACCAGAAGCGGTCCTAATTGGTTGTATTTTTTTTGTTCCCGGCCTCGCGCACAACAAGTTACTACCAGAGCCTACAAATCGCGCTGCGCTCTACCAGATACCGCAACGCGCAAAACAGCCGGCCTCTGCCGGTCGAATGGCACGACGCAACCAACTTATCCACGAGGCAACCAGTCGTCTCTCTCGCATTAACATCGCAGGATTGTCCGCCCCCGTGGCGAGGCCCACACCGCGATGGAAGCATACGAGGCACGCAAACCCACTCACTGTGACCAAGTTGTGCAGAACGCGTCCAAGCAGACCACCTCGCGCACCGTGCACGCAGCCGAACCTCTCGTCCTGCGCGCCAAAATGGGAAGGGATACGGTCAACGCCAACAAAACACAAAAATAAGCGAAGCATGCGCGTTTTTTCGTGTTTACCGCGGAAGGGACAATCAGCCGCGAAAAAGAGGCGCTGCTGTCGAGCGATTCGTCAGTTCCCTCGCGTAACTCCCCTCTCCCCCCAAATGTACCACTCTGGACGGAAATGTAAGGACCGTTTGGTATTCATAATGGTACACCAACGATCCCTACATTTCCGCCCAGAGTGGTATGTCAGCTTCGTGACAACAATCTACCTCTCCCAGAAGGTGGCGAGGAGACGCTCGACGCAGAACAATGTGCACAACGGACGCGATGAGGATCCCAAATATAGCAGTAAAAGGGGAGCAACGGATGAACGGCAGACAGGGGCTGGCGCGGTTTGTCTACACATACGTATACACGCCAACACAAAGACGTCTGCCGAGCCTAAGCAAACCCTTCTACTACTACAAAACGTACCCAACGCTAATCCTTCTACTACTGCATAACGCACCCAACTCGACTCCCAGATCGATTGTCCTGAAAATGCGCATGTAGATCCCAAGGAGTTAAATCGAAAAAACAGCACACGCAAACGAAGCAACTTCCTGACAACCAGCCCGAAACAGCCGTGGGGAAGATCAAGGCCGTCTGCCGTCTGCAAGAAAATAGCGCATCCAGTTACACAACACCCGCGCACCCTCCCCTCGAACCTGGACTAGTTAAGAAATAACGACTGCAGTAACACCAGAGTAAGTAGCAAAAGGATTAATCCTTTACAGAGGGAAAAAAAGGTCGAAAAACAGTAACGACTGCAGCGTCGGCCACGCGAAGCAGCCCGGGCCGCTAGGGAAGGGAATGTGTCCGAGCTGCGATACAAGGAGCTGAGCGACATGCGTGCGGCATCGTGATACTCATACTGCTGCACGCTCTTCCTAGAAGATTGGTAAGATCGCACTCGTCGTTGTTTTGGTTGCTATTACGGGGGTACATAGTAATTAGAACCAAATATGGTTAGTAAAAACAGGGGAACATATAGGTTTTTGTGTGTATCGTAGGTTCTGATTACTGTGGTCCCCTGTAATAGACATGGGTCCCAAAAGGGTTGAACAGACGCTTCGCATCAATCCGCTTACTCGACAGGCAATAATGGCTCGGCCGCCCGCCCCGCTCACATCTGCTCGTTGACCTCGTCCTGACCGCCAGAGTAGTCGTCCCCGCGGAAGCGTAGAATGGTCCAGGTGTTGGCCAGCCCCGCGAGGAGGAACACCACCCCCATCACGGCGAGGGTCTGGAAGTACAACCTGCGACGCGGATGGTGGCACAACGCAAAAAACGAGCGGGTCGTGGACGTTGCGTTGACCCTTTTACCACTGCAAATATGATCCTATACTAATTCCAAGTAGTTTGTCCCAAAAAAATGCTTGTGCAGCGCCACAGGGGTTAACAAAAGCAAAAAAGTGGCCGCGAAACGAGGGTGTAAAGTGTTGCGCGAGCTTTCCGCCCCGTCGGGTATATACAACAGACCGGTGGTCAGCCTATATACGCCCAGATAAAACTTCGGTCCAGGCCGAAAAAAACTGCGAAGGGGAGCAAGGAGGCAACGGAAATTAACGCGCCCCTAAAAATAGAACACTTTGACAAATTCGCAGTTGTTCAGTTCCTACACATTCGAGAACAGCTCGCACAGAGACACAGAAGCAGAGGCACAAAACAACAGAGACGATTGGGTACTTAGTCCCGCCCGCACCGCTCCACTACAACGATCACACCAGCCGCTGCCGCTACAGAAAGCAAGCTTCACAATCTCAGCCAGGAGAAGCCTTAACGTGCCGAGGGGGTCAATCGATACTCACGCAATTCCCAGGCCGAAGTCTCCGAGCTGGCTGAGAGGCGTTTTCCAGACGTGGTAGAACTGCCCCCCGCCCTCCCCCTGCTCCTGGAGGCGGAATTCCCTTCCACTCCCGTCGTCGGAACGAATGTACCTTATTTCGTCCCCCAAGATGGCGGTCACCAGAAGCGAACCGACGATCAACATCAAGCGTCAAGTGGTCAGGGGGGAAACAACACCGCTTTGATGCGATTACGAGTACGAGCGCACAGGAGAGCAGCTCGTTTCAGGTGGCAGGGGGGACACCGCGACGGGTACAACAACCACCAGTACGATACCGCTTGTTTGAGGTGGCGGGGGGACACCGAAGGGGGCTCAACGACAGTACGATACCGCGCACAAAGCATGTAACGGACGGGCGGTGTCAGATATTACGTTTAACATATTCTCTACATGTATTTAATTTCATTGGCTCAGGTTGCACCGCATTTGGCTCAGGGTACACACGAGGGAGACAACAAAATGCGTGTCGTCGGGGTATGGCACTGTCGGTCCGGTGCTATTCGGTGAAAACATGAAAACAACTCCAACCTCGGCCGAAAAAAGTGAAAAAAGGCGAGGCAACTCAACGGTAGCCAAACACAACATGCTTGGTGTGGTCGACCGCGAATCGAGCGCCTCTTCACGCGGTGCGGACGCGTCGTCGTGCACCAAGCATCAAGCGACGGAAGCAAACGCTAAACGCGGCACAACAAAACACGACGAGTTTTGCTTTGCGTTGCGCCTCGTCGACTTCGCCACATCTCCCAAAAAAAACCTCCATTCCTGCCGCATCTTTCCCTGTTACCCACCCTACCTCGTGTATACGTTGCTTTTGTTTTCGAGCGACTTGCTCCCGAGGACAACACAAGCGATTGAAAGAGAGATCACACGTGCAAGCAGCTCGACACCCCGTGTATGCTCAAGAGAGACTACACTCCTGCGCCAAGAAAACATCAACGCAGGGTTTCTTCCTGTTTTGGTATTTTCTCCGTCCTTGCGGGATATACAGCACCGCACCGCACGGCTATGTACTCCCCCCACCGCGCACGCGCGCAAGCGCCTTTGTCTCACTTGGGCAGGGTAAACTTGGCGTAAAAATCCCACGCAGCTTCCAGCCTGGCATTCTGTCGTCCGTGCTTGATCATGTACTCCGTCACCGGGTCGAACTTGTACTCTCCCTCGCGCTGCGCAGTACGGGGAGGGGGGCGGGCGGGAAAGTGAGCGAAATGGGGGTGACGGCGCAAAGGAGTAACGATGCGTGCCGTTGCTGCTGACAGGATGGTGGCAGTAGGCCCATGCCTTTAAGGCATTCCTTAAAGGATACCTGAACGCTCTTTTCTGAAAGCGCAGTGCAGGTGCACGTCAAACTGGTCCCGTTGGTAAATACCCCGAAAATCAATATTTTGACGCGTCGTCTCCCGTGGCCCCGGTAGTGCAGGCCAAGCCCCCTATAGGCGGCTGCCTGTCCAAGATGATGTAATACACATAGCTCCGCATTGCAGCCGTACGGCAGTGGATGAACACACACCCTTCACGCCACGTTTGCCACCGCGAGGGCCGCCACCAAACAGCGACACCGGCGTCGCGGGATTGCTATATACAGTATTTGTGCGCGCGCGCTTTGGAGGGCAACGCACGCCCGTTCCGCACGCCTCACCTCTTCCTCGTCACTGTCGACCGCTGAGCTGTCGCTGTCCTCGTTAGAGTCTCCCCGATCCCGCAGAGAAGACGCGTTCGCCCCGGGGAGCAACCCTCGTGAGCCACGCCCCCCCTCACCCCCCCCCAGCACCCCCAGCATCGCGGCCCTAGCCTCCTCTCGGTCGTCCTTGCCCTCCTCCATCTCCCACCCCGCTTTGGCGTCCTCCGCCATTTCTGCCATGCCGCTCCAAGTGTGTCTTAAGAGAGTTTCAGTGACAAAAGAAAACGCGCTGCGGCTTGTTGATTTCGCGTCGTCAAGCGTGCCGAGAATACTCTAACGGTGATCGTGGAACTACTGTACGGTAACTGCGGACGTAAATGCATATGATTTTTGCTGCTACTGCTCCTTTTTATAAAAAAAAATATATGCTCATCATACTGCTTCTTCTACTGCTGCTTCTGCTGCTTCTACTGCTGCCTCTACTGGTGCCCCTACTGCTGCCTCTACTGCTGCTTCTACCGTTGCTGCTACTGCCGTTGTCGCCGATATGCTACAGCGATGGCGGCGGCACGGAGGAGACACGCCGCCGTCCCGCAGTACGAAGGGGGTTTGCCTTCGTCTTGCACGCGGGCAGACAGCATCTGCGCAACGACAGACTCAACGACAGCAAGCCATTCTCCCGGCCGCGGCGTGTATCTATGCATCTACTCGACCGCGCTCCACCCGGTCCAACATTCTACCGGGATGGAGGCGCCGGGCTGCAGATACCGGCACCAACACAATGCATGCGTGAAACTGGCCTTGCAACGCAATGAAGTAAGCTGAATAACCGGCAGGCTATCACGCACCACTTCAGGCTTTATCCGTCGCAAAACCGCATGCACAACGGCTGGTGTTAACCGATCGGAATGACTGATTGACCGAGATCGATAAGCCCCTTCTATATAGAATCCCTCATCGCAGCGTCAGAACGGTTCTCGGTGCCATGCGCAAGTAGCTACAAAAATATGTATGTAGTACGAGTAACGGTGGGGTTTTGCTTGGTACATTGTAGCAATAACAGTCCTAATACTGCTGCTGTGAACTGCTGTACAGTTCAAGTCCAAAACTTATAATTTTGTCAATTCTCGTGTACCGAACTCGGAACCATTTGCTTGTTTCACTTTCAGCGCCCGTCCTCACTGCTGCTGCTCTATGCTGGTAATAGGTACGCTTTCATCGGTCTCTTTCCTTCCTTGCGTGGCGTAGTACATAACCGGAACGAGATGCAGGGCATACCACCATCACCACTACCGCCGCCGCCGCCGCCGCCGCCGCGCCACCACCACCTCCAAATTACAGCACCCATGCCATGTTTGCGGTCTGGCGCACTTGAACACACGAAGAAACCCTTACCTTGATTGATTTGTCTGCCGCGATTATTCACTCCCCGACGCCGAGCATCCGCCTGTCTATTTGTCTATGAGTTGCATGATACAAGCAGTAGATAGAAGCTCTTAGGCGTACAGTATTAACTGCATAGGCCTAAGTGTTAAATCGAACACTACCTGGTAAGGGTTAACCTCGTTTTTCTTTCTGTCTTCCTTTATTTTATTTTTTCTCCTCGGATTTGTACATTATTTGGTTTCCTTGGTGGCATGCGGTGTACCAGGTGCCTGGTAGTCGGTTTCAGTTGCGAGTCTTGAAACGTACCAGTATGTACGTACTGTATACCTGGTATATGATACGAGAATGTTACGCTCTGCTGCTGCTGTTGTTGTTGTTGCTGCTGCTGCTGCTGCTGTTACTACCTCGAGTTGTCTACCAGCCACCACGTACCGACGAAAACAGACGAAAATCCCTGCGCCGATGTTCATAAATCGAACTTTAACTGCTGTGCCCCATTGCCGGGTTTCAGACCCGGTCGCCCCGGTAGTCTACAGTAGTGGTTAACCTCGAATACTACTAATACTGCTGTACGCCTAAGTGTTAATACTACTAAGGGTTAACCTCGAATACTACTAATACAGTAGTATTAATAAATAAAGGAAGACAGACCCTTAACTTAGCGTTTGATTTTTGGGCTGTGTACGTACGTACTCTACCAGGTCATTGTTTTCTTCAAATAAACTATTTCAAATACGCCAGCTGTGAGTGCGACCAGTTGAGTGGTCGATACACATCTTTGCAAGCTGCGTGATACTTCGGCTCTCACTGCTGATATGTGTGCACCCCTCAAAAAGTTCTACCAGGGTAACCCGTACCAGTATAATTCTTGCGTCACCCTGACTATGACCACTCCGAAGGAAAGCCTTGTACCAGATACACGCGAGAACATCGTTATATTCGTAGCGCGTAAACATTGACTTGATTACTGGCTGGCATGTAGTATTTCAGTAAAAAAAAAAAGAGACGACATTACATTCGGCCTCGGCTGATGTCTGCGCTCCGCGTCTCCACAGCAGGTGTCCGTTACCCCGTGCAGCAGTACCAGGTACAGCACACAGCAGGGCACCTTATATTCGTTGGGAGTTTCGCTAGGATGAAGATATTAGACCACTCTCATTCAGACAGTGGTAAACAATCAGAAGAATTTAAGAATTTCGAGTTCAAGCCAGCTTGACGTCATGTGTCGCCACAGAGAGATAGATGTTTTATTTTGTTTTTTTTACGTTGTTATTGATATTCGAAGTCGCATCGCACCGTCCGTGCTTTGACCCGAGGACATACATGCATAGTCCTATGTCACAGGTACCAGGTAACCATCAAAGAAAGCGGCTTTGAATTGGTCTCGCTCGAGCTCGAGTACTCGTAGCTTGAAGATGCTGCTATGATAGGCTACTGACAAGAGGTGATACAGCAGCAGAAATTCCAATTTCGAATCGTACCGCTTGTAATGAGAACTTGAGAGATGAAAACTCGGATTGCATCGCACGTTAGCTGCTCAGGTTGCAGGTAGTGCCTGTTCTCATACCAAGGTTACTCTCGCTATAGGAACATCCGCGAGAGGGTACCTCGTATCAACGTTGTTAAGCATGTCCAGAGGCTCACCGGATCCGTGCGTTCTCCTAGCGCTAGCCGATCCCGGTTGATCTCTGTGATCTCTGGTGCTGCTCGGAAATCACACACATTTATTTGCATTTCGGTGCAGACCGCCTCCGAGGTAATCTCGAACTCCCCGCTGAGATTTCGAGTTTTCCTGCTGTGCGTGGCAATACCAGACCCTTTTCCGGCAGCTGTAGGACGCGCTGTAGTGGAGCATGGGCCGCAAGCGTAAAGTGGGATCTGTCCCTCGCCCTCTTCTTCCCTCTTTTTCAGGGCATGCACGCCCCGTAACCCTATCAGCGGGGAGCACAAAACCAGCAAAAAAGGGTTCCCAGCACACCGATCAATCCCCATCGACGTACAAAAAATCGAGGAAACGAGTAAGGCAACAGGGGCGACTTGCAACAGCAACAACAGCACTGGCAAGCACCTCGCTCGCACCCAGCGTCGTCGCCCCTTTAGTCTCCAGCGTAGTATCACCCCCTCTTTCTTCTGCAGCACAGCCCGTGCTGTCGCCATCATTGCTTCCGAATAACGTAGCTTCGGATCATGATGCCGCCGAGAAGCGCACATCCCAAACCCAGCCAACATCAACAACAACAGAAGCGACTCAACAAGCCACTCCACGAGCGGCGCCACAAGCAACGCCACAAGCCACTACTCCACGAGCGACACCGCAAGCCAAGCCAAAAGCGATGCCACAAGCGGCGGTGCCAGGCATGACACCCAGCGCCGTCTTAGCGCAACTACTCCCCGCCACCGGGTGGCGGCTAGGATCTTGCTGGGGGTCAGACTGCCATTGTGCAGCATTCCGACCATCAGACACAGCAGCAGCAGCAGCAGCAGCAGCAGCAGCAGCAGTGGCAGGGGCGGAAACAAAATCAACAGCCCCCCTGCTGTGCTCTTCTTGTGGGCACCGTTCCGTGGCCCACGAGCTCGTCGACTCGGAAGAGGATCATCATGAGCATCATCATCAACAACGACAACAACAGGCGCTGTCTTCTCGCTATCGATACTCTGGCGGCGGAAGTCATCCAGCAACAGGGGCAACGGCGCAGGAGACGGGGGTGAGGCTTCGGCGTCTCTTCTCGGCGATCCGAAACGCCAGAGCGGTAGGGCATTGCGACTTGTTCGAGGACTCCGAGGGCGTGCGGGGCTGGGGCGCGGGTTGGTTTTTGTCTAGGTGAGAGGACAGCAGTGTTGGATTTGGTTGCGTATGACCGATGGATATCGATCAGGTAGAGGTAGGTGCTCAGTGGTTATGGTGTATCTCTATCAGACAGAGGGGCGCATTGGACACTGGACAACAGCAGCGTGCGATACGCCAACGACAGCGTATGATAGCTTCGGTATTCTCGAGCCTCGTATGCATCGTACGAGTAAATGGTGCGAGATTCTGCTCGTCACCTCGTGCTTCCACTCGCACCGCCTGGTAGAGTGATAGTTACGACCATGTAGGCGAGAGTTGAATCACGACTACAGGGACATTTACGATCCATCCCCGGGTTTCCGGCGTTTCTAAGGATATAATAAGGATTCGTGTTGATTGCTGCTTTGTTGCCAATGAGACAGGGCCTCATTCATGCAAGAAGAGCACATACAAATATGCCCACTTTTGGTCAAAGCTCCTCCTACGACTACGGGGACATTTATCATCCATCCCCGGGTTTCTGGCATTTCTAAGGTTAAGTATTCGTGTCGACTGCTGCTTTGTTGGGAACGAGACAGGGCCTCATTCATGCAACAAGAGCAACATCAAACTAAGTCCGCTTCGTTGGTTAAATTTCCTCCTTCTCCGCGACAGGCATGCTCGCAGATACTTACAGGAGGCCAGGGAGTCGGCAGCGGAACTAGGTGGTGCTTTGCACGACACCAGCGCCGTCGCGCGCTGCCTCGCCGCCGCTGACACGCTTCTGTCGGGCAACACTGCCGGGCACTGGGCTATGCCGGCCTCTCTGCCATCCGCCTCGACATATCAGGTACAGAAAGATAGGAAGGCAACAACCCGCGAACAGCAGTACCGTATAACACGCAAAATAACGCACCCGCTGCGATGATTTTCAGAGCCGATTTCCTCCAAAACCAGGGGGGCGCACACAACGAAAATGACTAGATCTTCCATAGACGCATCGCTCGGCGTTTGCACTCTCCCCGTTGTCGAGAAAATCAGCTTTGAAGGTCGTCCGAGGGGGTGTGTTATCTTGATTATAGTATACGGTAATCGTGTGTTTCGTCCTGCACAGCTCATCATGCTCCTGGTGCTGCTGTAGTGTCGGAAAGTCCTCGAGCGACCAATACGCCGCACCTGGTTTTTCCCCCGAGCGCAAAAATGGTTCAACCACACGATCGCGTGCCCCCTTGCCGCTCAGACCACACAGCGGTGTGCTCGTTAGCGGATTGCGCGTTCCCTCTTTTCTCGGGTTGCGCTTGCCAACCGCTGCGTGGGAGACCAAAGACAGCCTGTTCTCCCCAGGTCTTGCTCGTGCACTCTCTCGTAGCCTGGCCTTGTATCTTGACAACGGCATCGACAGCGCAGTATATGATTCACCACACACCCCAAAAGCGTAGCTGGTACATGGTACCTGGTACGTACGTACCACGTATGTGTTCCCCAGTTTACTGGGGTTCTCTGTTTCGGACAGTCCAGGTATGTCCGTCCGATAAATATGTGCCCGTCCGATTACGTACTGGAGTATGCACTGCCAAGATTTTAATCAAATGAGTGATCAATAAGCAAATAGACTCTACCATTGAAGAAAGATTGCATCAGCCGTCGGCGTGGAGTATATCAACTAACGGAAGGTTTTACTTTTACTACACACACCTATTCGAACAGGCGCTCGGCATCGGCATTGCGTCCGAGCTGGACCTAGCCTACTGGCACGCGCACTACACGGCCGCCTCGCTGTTCGACGCCGGTGGCGTAACGGCGGACACGGCGGCGTCCGTCGTCCCTCCTCCCGAGGTGTACTTCGTGGGCCTCGCGTTCCACGTGCCCTCCTTGGTGGAACTACGAGAGTTCCCGGGAATGAGCAACCCTGCTCTTCGGGACATGTTGTCGCGGGTTTTCGATCTCCCCGTAGATGCCGAAGAGTTTCGGGCTGCAGGTGTGTATGTGTGTGCGAGCCGGTTGCAGGGCGCGTGCGTTGCGTCGAGTGTGCGAATAGAGTTTGTAGCGCGGAGGATTTGCACGGAGGGTTTGCACACGTTTTGATGGATGGGGGATGCAGATGCGGTTTCTTTTGTTTGGGAGTGTTGTTGTGTGTCACTATTTACGTCACTGCTGCTGCTAATATTATGTATTGTACATGGCGAGGGAGAATTGTCATTGTGCCAATGCTGACGGCTATAGACACGCACATTTCACCGATATGTTTTACTGAGAGGGGAAAGCTTTGAGAGCTCTGCCACAGTTCGCGGTATCATACGTAGGCTGCGCTTTTGTTGGAGATGTTGTCGGCTGAGGGGGCGTTTCGCCCTCGTTCGTTTTTGCTCTATGATAGCGACCGGCTCTCACCTCACCCCTTTTCGTCGCTCGGCTCCAACCCTTTACCCTTACCATTGTTCTCCGTCAGGCTCGCCGGGAGACAGCGGCTGCGGGCAGACGGATGGCGAGATCAGCTTCCCCGTCCTGACCAACCCGCTGCTGGCCGTCACCCAATCGGCTTGGCTCGAAACCGCCATCTCGGCGTGCGCCAAGTCTTGGGTCCCCCACTTCCCCCCCCAGTTCGGGGACTCCGAGGGAACGATGCGTGGCTCCGACCCGGCGTTGCCCGCGCCGATCCGGACGCGATGCGATGCCACGAGAGACTGGTCTGCGAGGTTGTTCGCCTTCGCTGTCCCGAACCGGCAAGCCGTTCGCGCATGCAGACGTGCGGTGGAAGCGTGCGGGGAGGGGCAGAGGGGGGCTGGAATTATCGAAGTGGGCGCCGGCTTGGGGTACTGGAAGTGGGTTCTGGAGGGCGCGGGGGAAGGGGGCAAGAGCAGCGAGGACGACGGGATTGCGAACGGCGATCAGCTCGGCGGGGGCGGCGCGCCTGCCGCTGCAGCTTCCCGCAGTCCGCGGGGGGCGCGCTCTGCTAAACGGCCGGAGTGTAACGTTGCGCTGCCGTTGAGGGTACTCGCCGTCGACAAGGACCCACCGAAGCTGCCAGGATCCGTTGGAGGAGGAGGACGGAGGGGGGGGGGAGCGGGGGAAGAGGGAAAGGAGGAGCTCGACGACGCAGAGATCGAGGAGGGCCGCCGCCGCTCGTGCGATCCAATGAGTACCACGGTGGCGCTCCCGCGTGGGCTGCTGTCGAAGTGGGCGGCCCGGAACGGTTGCGGTCGGCGCACGCCCCAGCCTGTCCGGTGCTTCTCCTGTGCTACCCTCCTCCTTCGACTGGCGGCGTGGGCGTTGAAGCAACGCCCTGCATGGGCGCGGACGCCCTGGAAAAGTTTTCCGGGAAAGTTCTGCTGTATGTGGGGGAGGTGGGGGGCGACACGGGCAGCCCCCGATTGGAGGCGGCTCTGCGGGCGGGATGGAACTTAGTGGAAGATGTAGACTTGCCCTGCTCTCCTACGACCGCCAATCGCCTCATGGTTTTCACCAGAAAAGGTGGCGTGTTTTCCCATCCCTTCCAGGCTGGGCGAGAAAAGCTCGCAGATTGTCAACAGAAAAGCAGCAGCAGGTTTGGTACGGAGAAGGAGGCTGCTGTGGGGAGGCCGGACGCGGAGTCAGGAGAAGGGGGGGCTGCCGCCGATAATGGGGGTGGTTGGGGACCGGGGTTCGCGATGTACCGCTGCTCGAGGTGTCAAACGGGTAGCGGGAAGGGGGTAAAGCTCCGCCGCTGCCGGTTAACGCGCGCCGTAACGTACTGCTCGGGGGGATGTCTGTCTCTCGACGACGAAAAATGGCGGGCGAATCTGGAGGCGCGGCATGTTTTTTGTTTGGTGGGTCGTGCTGGGCCGGCACGAGCCGAACAAAACGGCAGCATGCTTCGGAACAAGAAGCTCTTTAAGCGGCTCGTGTTGTGATAGCCAAGGTTTTTATGATATAAGCTCTTGAACCCTTTAGCACTGCACCCACATTTTTTTTAGATAACGTACTTGAAATGAGTGTGGGACCATTTTTGCAGCGGCAACATGTTTAAGCAGCTGGCGGTGTGACAGCCAAGATTATACCCCGTGAGAACCGCTGTGCCCGCGATTTCGGGGATGAACTACTAGGAATTAGAGTTGGGTCAATTTTGCAGTACGTAGCAAAAGGGTTTAGAGCTTAGAGCCTTGCCACGCGCGAGGTGTTGCTGCTATAACTATGCGTTTGTTACTCGCGGTTATCTCGCATTTTGTTGTGGTAAGTTGGAATCCAGGCCGTGGTCACGGTAGCAGTGCGTCGGTTCCGGGATCAAACAGGGTTAGAACCCTTGACCAGAAGATCCTTTATCGCGCCCGGCTGTATTTCCTGTGCAGGGTTTCGTTACGTTGTTGTTACTACTGCTGTACGAACTGAACCGGCACATGGTGAAGTGGCCCTCTTTCGACCATCTTCTTGGAGCTTTTGACAATGGTAGTGCCCGAAAGCAGCGAGGAGCACGTGACGTGCCCCGTCGTTGTTGCAGAAAAAACGGTTGTTGTCCCGTTGACCCTTGCACTACTGGAAAAAAAACACACACACACACTAATTCCACGGTGGCTTGTCCCAAAAAGTGCGGTGGCAGTGGAGTATGAAGCTGTCGCGCCAGGAGGTGAAAACCGCTGTACGTCACAAGTTGGACAGAAACGAGCATCATAAAGCTCGGGCACTATCGTGCTGTTCCACCAGAAAGATGAAGGAAAACTCAAAAACATGACAGGAGTGGAGGCAAACCCAAAACTATGACAAGACAATGACGGCACTAGGTTACCTGGCCGGTTGGCCGGGTAGAACGCGCACAGCGGCGCTGAGCGCGCGCCATCTACAAGAAAATTCTCGAAAAAAAGGATCAGATGGCGGCAAGCTGAGTCATGCGTGTGCGTGCGTCTTAAAATTTGTGTGGCACTTTGAAGGCTGGTCCCTCTTTTCTCGTTTCGGGTGCGTCTCAGGGGGAGCTAGCCGATGTACACCGCACAGCGAACTATCTAACCACCGTGATGGCAGAATGGTGAGTGCTTACTCTTCACAACCAACTCACTCGAAGCGCATCAACGTGGCGAGGAAGGTATTTCGTGCCCCAGTTCTCTGATTGGTAAAACAGATTAGAGGAGGTTCTGTGATACGGAAGTATGTCTCGATCGAAAGCCGCCCGCCTGCACATCACCCCTGTAGAACAGCACCCACGTTTTTGGGGACAATCTAGTTGGAATTTGTATTGTATGATTTTTGCAGCAGTGAAAGGGTTAAATGGCGGTTTCAAAAACTCTTCCTGCAGAGCCCGCTGTAAGCTGCAAGAGAAAGTCAATCACCGAAGACGATTGGAAAAATAAGGAGTCTGTCCGTCCAAATTGTGCGTCACTCCTTCGTTCCGTTGTCCCTACCGAGGACTACCTCACACCCCACCGACGTCAACCAATCAGCCCAATTCAGGCGTCGGCCGACACAGCACACACATTCCCACCGGCACC
>JAYJMJ010000552.1:4633563-4656566 GCA_036873875.1 Laminaria ephemera | reverse complement strand
CCCCCCGCCCCGAAAAACGCCAGGTGTTTTTCTCCGAAAAACTTCACTTATTTCTCTCCGAAAAAAGCTAGTTTTTTCACCCGCCCTATAAATGCCACCGCTTCCAAAAAGCTAGTTTTTTCACCCGCCCTAGAAATGCCACCGCTTCCATCGCGGAAATCCTACGCCGAAACTCCCACGAAAACAAACCGCCGGGGAGGTATCACTAGACGTTGCATATACCTACTGTAGCACACACCCCCTCTCCATCACACCACGCGACACACTATTGTGTACGTGTGTTACGTCATCTGCACATCCCCAGCGGATGCCTCCTTCGCCTCTTCTGCCTCCGCCTCTAGCTCCGCCGCCACCGCCTGCATCGTCTCCTCCGTCATCATCTGAAGACAAGAAAGGAGTTCCAGTTCCGCGGTTGCGTTTTTATTGAGATGGGGTAGGGGGTGCGGCCGTTTGTAAAAAAACGTATCTGGGGTCTACCATGTACGTTTTTTTCAATACTTTCCGCCTGCATCGTCTCCGTCATCATCTGAAGCCGAGCGGGGAGTTCCAGTTCCGCAGTTGCGTTTCCATTGAGACAAGGGGTAGGACCATTTGTAAAATTCCAAGAAAATTCTGAAGTGTCTCAAGTGGGGTCGAAAATATTATTTTGTCCATTCGTCAGTCCGATGAAAAATAAACGCTTTAAGGGGTAGGGCCGTTAGTTTCACTTCGAGAAAATACTGCTGTTAGTATATTTTACAGCGCACTGTACATACTGCTGTATTTACTCGTATATACCCTTTGCGGGCTTCAGGGGGGGAAAAAAGTAACGCTAAAAAAAACACAGTTACAGCATTGTCGGCCACTGCCTGGTTGGGGGATGATAACTTTAGAGCCCGGACTATGCGAGAAGCTTCATCAAAAAGGCACGGCATGACACTACTACTATTTCACACCTTGGACAGATCACGATCTAGATCATCTACAGTAGATCCTGTATCTGCCATTATGAGATGTTGTGCAGGATCTGTATATAGAGTACAGATCCAACCCCGGAAACGTTTGCTAGATCATGCAGATCGTACGGCTCCCACCCGGTAACATGAGCTAGACCATACAAATCTTCCCTGAAAGGTCTAATCATCAAGTGGGGATCGGTGATCTGTCCGACGTGTGTAACTATTTGTACTGCTGCGCGCTCACCCTAGATCACTGATAAGACCAGCCTTCTCGTTATATTTGGTCGCCATCTATATGGGTCCCAACAGGGTTACCAGGTATAATGTACTGGTATACAGCAGTAAATAGAGGGAGACGGCGCGAGTTGAATCGTAACAGTCATGACATTCTACGACATACTGTAATATCATACCACTGGAGGGTCCTTATGTGGAAGAAACAAATGCTGGTTATTTACAGTGGGACTACAGCACTATCGGCCCTCTGATAACAAACCGAGATACCTGGTACTGGTTTTAGGTTAGATTTCTTACTTGAGAAAGGGTGTGTCCTACAATAACTTCAGTATAACAGCTGTAGAATTTCTTTACTTCCCCGTAATTATTAGGCTAAGTTTATTGCGGGGTTCTTTCTTACGAGAAGGTTGGTATTACGGAGGGCCATACTAATCAGGACCCATGATGTACACAAAAACCTATATATTCCACTTTTTTTTCTAACCGTAATTGGTCCTCATTACTCCTCATTACTAGATTGCTATGGTCCTCCGTAATAGTGTAAGGGAGGTTGCTCCATTCTTGAGACCTGAGAAAAAGGGAAACCACGTTGAAAAATATAAAAAACGAAGCTGCCGGGAATTGAACCCGGATCTGATCCGTGACAGGGATCAATTCTAACCATTATACCACAGCTCCATCTGACCGTCGTACAGATTTTTCACATACATACTGAAACCCAATCCGAAAAAATGGTGGAGTTGTGTATTGATTGACATGTACCAATGACATTATTCTTACACTTCAACTAACGCTGGATTGCGAATGCATTTGAGTTAAATTGACACACGACACTCATGAAAATACGTGCAAGTGTAGTGAGCTTAAGCTTTATTTTTCCCCATCCGCCGGAGGATAAAAAAAAAAACTTCGAAGTAATGACCAATACTACGTCCACCTGGTATAACATACCAGGTAAGTTTGATTTTCAGGGCCAATACAACAGTATTTTATGAAGATTTATTAATAATATTGGCGCCCACTAGGCGCCCACTACCTGTTGATACATACCAGGTATAATAGAAAACGAAGTATTTACAGACTACGTACTCGAATTGGTTTCCAGCTGGGATGTACGTACGTTACCGTACTTTAGAGCTGTGACGGACCCGGATTCACCGATTTTAGCCACATCTCATTACCGCTACCTGGAATCTTGCAAGGCTTGCCCGCGCAGGGGATGCCTCAGAGTCTAGAGTCTCCTAGAAAAACAAAAATCCAGGAGTTTCCAATGCATATGGAGGCGTTTTTCACCAGGGAACATTTCAATTTTGTATTACCGCAAAAAAAAAAAGACGACTACGACGGGTTTCGTGACCGGTAGTTACCGCTGTAGCGGTAACGTATATCCCTGGTTTTCAGTGCCAGATACACAGGTTTAAAAATTGGAGACGTTTACCTTCACACATAGTCACTAAGCAACAGACTAACGAAAAAAATTGTGCCTACCAACCGTATTCATAGTTCACTTCATACGTAGCTTCAGAGCTCTAGCTCCGAGCTCTAACCTACGACCGAACAAATAACTGCACACAGGTGTTCCACCAAGAGGCAACCAGCAGAAGGGACAGCAAACGAGACGCTTCCTACTGCTGTACGCTAGTCTGACGTCTAAGCAAGGCCTGGATATACATATACGACAAACGGTCGATCAAATACGCCTGGGCACGATCGCATCACGGAAAAAAACAAAAAATAACGCCTCCGGGGGTCGCCTATTATTAATAGCACAGCAGTAGTCACCTTCCCGATAGCGAGCGGTCCAGCAAAAATACGGAAAGGAATCGTAACCCCTTTAGTATTGCGCACACGGTTTTGGGGCCAAACTTTATGGAATTACGTGCGTGGGATATATTTTGCGATACTGCTGTATACGAAGTGACACACCATGTATGGTACAAGTTTACGCATTAATATAGTGCTTGTTCCGTAGAGATAATGGCATGTGTGGAAGTCTCACTAGCGTGATGTAGCCCCTGGTAGGCAGTGCCAAGAGCAAGCATTGTGTACAAGGACGAGTGCGCGTTGCGGAAGATATAGACGACAAGATGGCACGAGCATAAGGCACTATTATACCAAGAGCTGTCAGGCCAAGAGCTGTCAGGCTAGCAGCGAAGTAGCGCTGTTGTTGCAGTATATCGTAGTAAAAGGGTTAATCTTGTCAACGGGAGGGGACGCACCTCGTTGGCCTTCCCCGCCCTGACGATCGCGATCTCCATGTTCTTCGCGCCCGAGTCCACCACCTCCAGCAAAGCCTGCCATCAGACAAACCACGCCACAAGGAAGGATCCGATATACAAAAACGCACAGCAGTAGTGGTACGTAGTGGGCACGACGGGGGTATGCGGTGAGCGGTGCCGTTTTGAGGCGATCCTTCTTCCCGCGATCAAACCTAAGGCTTTCGTGTGGGAAGGTCTCCTAGTAATAGGTACGCTACCATGAACCTACCGAGACGAAGCACCGGCCATCCTCTGGATTCTCTCCGCGTGAAACGTAAACCTATCCCAGTAGCTTTGATCTCCGCGTCAGCAGCACCGCTGGATTCTTATCGCGTCACGCGTGCATACTGATTTCCTCTTGCTGCAGCAGCACCACCACCACCACTACCACCACTACCACCACCGGCGCTGAGAGGGGCCTCACCTTCATGCACAGCTTCTTTGCCGCCGCCTCGTCCATGTTGTCCGCCCAGTTCTTTTCCAAAAACTCCCGCATGTTGTTACTGTTCGTCCCACCGATCGCGTTAGCCTTCCAAGCAGAGTACGTCCCCGCCGGATCCGTCTGAACTCCCACAAAAATACCGCCGAGAGGTGCATGAAATAGAGAGGCGGCGTGTTAAGACCTGTAGAAGTACACTAACGTTTTGGCGACAGACTACTGACCATTAGAGTCGAATATTTTTTGCAACGAAAAAAAGAGTTGATCCATTTACTGTAGCACTGCACCCACGTTGTTGGGGACAAACTAGTAACTTGGAATTAGCGTCGAGTTATTTTCGCAGCGAAAAAAAAAAGGGTTGAAGTGCGGGGGCTAAGCAAGTATTATGGTGTACATGCTTGTGGGGATGGGGTAAGCCGGGGAAAAGCCCTTGGTTTTTGGCGCTGTTGTGCATTCGTTCAGAGCGAGCACGGGTCCACACAACCACACACCTGGTAGATCTGCGGCTTTCCGTCCGGTGAAAAGCCAGCCAGGATGGAGGAAACCCCGAACGGTCGCATGCCGCCGCGCTGTGTGTAGCGCTGCTGCGTGCGTGCGATGAAGCGCGCGACATACTCTGCCAGACGAAGGATTACCGATGGACGAGGCAGCACACCGAGCGCAACCCCGAAAGCAGGGGGCAGAGGCAAAAAGCGGTTGGGGTACGTTCGCGATCAAATGTTACCGCCGAGAGGAGCAAGTAGACAAAACAGAAAAACGTTAAATGGTAAATTGAGTAATACCCCTCTTTCCGGTACTGTAAAGACCGTTGTGTACATATTAGTAACACCCAACGATCTTTATACTTCCGGGCAGAGTGGTATAAGGCAGGTGGTGGATAGGCGACCGACTGCTGCATGCGAAGACAACTCCGCATGGTCACACGTCCAAGAGCCGTGATCTTGGGGTGGGTGGGGGCAGTGACTCGGTGCGCAACCCGGCTCCACCAAGCGCCTAGTGCACAAGCCGATCCCACCAAGCGCCTAGATGTACGCGCATCTTCGCAACTAACGATGTCATGGAATCACTCTTCTCTCGTACTTTCTTCGGATTAGTCTGAACTGCCTTGAGCAGGTAGTCAGCCGCTACCGAGATTTGTGTCGCTCGCCCCCTTGCGGCCACTGCAGCATTTTTTTAGGTGTACGGACAAAGGTGCACGGTCAACAAAACATGAGTCTCATGCGGCGGTCTCACCAATGGACGGAGCGTCCTCGCACGTAAGCCGGTAGCTCTGGCACTCCAGTCGCGCCCTGTCCACCAGCACCTGCAAAACGATTACAAAAATTAACAGGAGTTTAACCCTTGTACTACTGCAAAAAACATCTCGCACTAATTCCACCTAGGCTGCCCCCAAAAACGCAGGTACCTGGTATATTTTTTGACGGGTTAAGAGCGACTAACACGCTGAGCCTTTCGCAGCAGCCTTGTCCTATGAGCACGCACGCCGGTGATGCTGTCTTGTGGGATGTGGGCGGGGGCTATACACCTCGCGACCGTTTCAAGCAGAGGTCTGTACACACCGTTGAGAAGCTGTTCTTGCCTGAAGTGCGTGCGACTCCAAAACACATTTCACCGCGGAGACCCCGACCGCTCTTGTTCGCTTCCCCGTGCCAATCAACGCCCGCTACACCTCACACACACATATTTACACACCACGAACGGGGCGTGGGCCTACACAGAAGGCGTTCAACCCTCCCTGGAAGCATTTTGCAAGCCATTAGAAGAACACTCTCATGCTCCACCGTGCCAACCATCGCTCGGTGAAACACTTCCGAAGATTTCAATCCAAGAACAAACTGCCGCGTAACTTCGCTCGTTCCTCGCGTTCCTCGCGCTACCACCGTCTGCCGTGCCAGCGACAACAAGCACCCTACGGTAGGCAAAGCCTACTGCGGTTTGACAACAAAAATATCGCTGCGTAACAACGCGAAGACAAAATTCGTGAGTGAATTTTGGCAAGAAACGACCGCGCGCAAAAAAAACACTTACCCGTGCATCGGCCGTGAGGCCGGCGAAGGCCAGGGTGATGTGGCTGTCGATCTTCACGATCTTGCGGATCGTGCGAGGGTCCTGGAGCTTGGCCGTTGCCCGCCGCTCCACCCCAAGCACTACGCAGTCCTTGCCCTTGACGCACACTACGGAAGACCCCTGCGGCGGTGGTATTGTGTCGGCATGGCAGCACAGGGTAAGAGGAGAGGGTGACGGGTGAGAACAAATAACGAACATGTTTATCCTCGAGCTGGGTGGGGGGAAACGAGGGGGGGGGGTCAAAGAGACGGGTCAACGAGAGTGAGAGCATAGACGAACGGTGCTGTTCGGGCACGGAGAACGTGGAAGTGCCAAATCCACCCGTCGCTGCTCCTACGCCGTGATAGGAGGGCCCCCTCCCCGGCAGAGAGTTTCCTTTGGCCACGCTTCGAGCATTCAAACGGCCATTGCCCTTAGGTACACTTGCCGTCGATCTACCAAGGTTCAAGGGCAATATACGCGACTTGCAAACCTCCTCCACCCCACAATGGGGACATAAATTGTTCCCCCGGTAGACGTGCGCTACCCTGGCCGCACTGTGCGACCGCCACAGGGTGCGGTAGCGGTAACGGTGATCGCAACACACCAACACAAAACTAGAACAGAGTTCTCCAAAAACACTCCGGCATTTTCGAAGCGCCCCACGAAATACTGCCGGAGTATTGAATATCGCGGAGGCGTTTTGAACACTACACAACGCCCGTCGCGTGGACGAATAGCGCAGCACAATGAAAGGGTGCTCTGTGCCCTTGTGCGTGGGAACCCAAATGAGAAATAAACACACGGCCTCTAAACAGACTGGGTAGTGATCGCTGTTGAGCCGCACAAGCACGCCGCTCGATGCAAAGGCGCGGCGGCCGTTCCACGCGACCACCAAAACAGTCGTGCAAGGATTAAGGCTCTCACCCTCTTGACCGCCTCGATGGCGTACTCCACTTGGAAGAGATGCCCGTCAGGCGAGAACACCGTGATGGCTCGGTCATACCTGCAGCAAACAAAGACCAGTTGAACAGACAAGACACGCCGCGAGAGTGTGGTAGAAAGGCCACCGGCCAGTCAGAGCTTTGCGGGGTACTGCTACTGCTGCTGCCGCAGATTAAAGGCCGCGCAGGGCGGCGCCAAGGAAAGCCGTACAGCAGTATTACCGATAACAGTGTGCTCAGTACAAATATGTACGTACGAGCATGAACAGCGAGGGTAAGCGGGGATCAGGAAACTTCTATCTAAGTAACAGGAAAGCATCCTGGCGGAGAGCGTTGTTATCATTGACCTGGTACCTACCTGGTACAGCAGTACTGCTCTATTCTAGCCTCAAGCATTACGAGTTACGAAGCTACAGGTACTTTCCGTGTTCCTGTGTTCTACAGCCCCCCCGACTACAACTGCTGCTGCTGCTGTTGTTCGTGCTGCTGCTGCTCCTGCTGCTGTATCGCGAAGCCTTCTCTCTCAAGTCGGTCGGCTCAACGAGCAGCCTGCGCGGACCATGGCTGTCATCCATAGAGCTGCTGCTACGAGTATCAATGGCATAATTGGTATAGCCAGAACGTCAGAACCGACGAAAAATAGCAGTTACTGCTGTACGTGTACTGCACTCGAAGCCGCGTTGTCGAGCTTCGTCGGCCGTCGTATTATAGTGGTTCCGGAAAGTGCTGCACGTAAAAATTCCACAGCCGGAAGGCCAGCTAATCGCATGCTTGGTGCTGCTATGCTTGCCAAAACAGCTGCTGTTGTACTTGCTGGAACAACAGCAGTCTCCAACACTCTTCGGATGTTGGCGATTGCAAAGTACTCCGATATCGCAGTACTTTTTGACGTCATGATAGCAACATTTCTGCTGCTACAACAAGAGAGTCGTATTTGAATACCCCAGGAAGTAGGGTGGGCACGGGAGTCAGGTACTCTACACAAAACAACAGCTCCAAAACAAGGCACCGCGGTAGCATCTACCTGGTATATCATAACTCAATTGCCATCGGTACAAGAGGGTATCTCTCAATGCCTCAATGGAGATCAAGAGATAAGAGGCACGATACTAGGATCGCGGTATATGGTGCGGAAGGAACAACCAACCCGCCACACAACCTACCAGCAGTACCGGCGTGCATTCCTCGCGGGCATGCCGATAGCGCTCTTCCTAACATCCTCCGCTTATCTTGTGCACAAAGCTTGGTGTCTGATAAGCTGCAAGCCAGCAAGGCAGTGAGGCCGATACAGAAGGCACGAAGCAATCACAAGCTCACCTCGACGCCATAACAACAGCAGCAGATCAAAGCAAAGCCTGGATGGAGCCTTGTCTCTTTGCTGGCTCTTCCTCTCCTTTTAGGATTGTCGCTGGCTTCCAGCTTTGGTCTGCTTCCACCGAGCAATAACCGAGCCAACTTTCGCGAAGTCTGATACCTGTGCAACGTCTAGCAACCCGGCCGTCTTGGTGCTTGTTTGTTCGACACCGATCGATTTCGTGAGAGCTTGATAGATTTATAAGGCCTTCCTAATCTAACGAAACCCTCTTTTGACGGTTTCATTAAACTCAACTAAAAAACGAAAAGACGAAACGACGAATCGACGAAACGACGAAACGACAACACCCCATACACAGAACACAGACCAATCGTACACTACACAGCACACAGAGTTGACATTCAAACACGAAACGACGACACATACAGTACCGTACACGGATGGGAAACTACGTACTCGTTGCTCGAAAGTGTCAGAGCTGCACCTGATAGATTTTGAGCTAACTACTGCAACAATTGAGCTCTCGTACTACGCGTCCGTACTGTCGCCCATCGTTCTAATCAAGTCTATGCCATCAGAGGTACCCTTAGGCATAACCTATCCGACCTGCCAAACCCGACAACGGAGTCGGGGTATTCTGTAATTATCTTGTTGGGAGGCCGACTATTTTCGACGTGTCTCCTACCTCAAGCAATGGGCATGACTACTCGCATCAGAGACGAGCTGCGACTCGCCAGACTCCGGGAGCGTTTAGAGGACCGCCCCAACAATCTGCACGTCACGGTTCAAGCGGGTGAGACCGCGGCGACCGATCTCAGCTATTTTAATTGTTACCTGGTATATCCCCAATGGCGATCAGCGGTATGCGGCACTACAGTTTCGATCAACAAGCTTTAAAGAGTCTGCTATTAATATTAGTTCTGCGAGTACTGTATTCTAGGGCTCTGGCTTCAGGCTCTCATACGAATAGGTTATAGACGATCAGTAACTGGTATTCATGTCACAACAAACAGTCCTATCGCGGCGCTCATACAAAACGCAATCATCGGCGTTCAGTGGTAGACTCGAAGCATTGATTTTATTTGTATACCGTACCGGTAGCTATTGTAGAGACTAAATTCGGGCTCCAGCTTCTATGGATTTTACGGCACAAGTAGGTTATGAGCCCAACGAAATCGACTGCGTTAACCGATTATGCTCGCCCTTGATATCCGCACACAAAGTGCCCATTTTAATGCGTACCTCCGCCCTCTTTTCCGGAACTGCTCGATAGCGCACCTGGAATACCGCCTCGGACTGCACGTCGATGCGGAGCGTTCCATCACGCATGCTATCAAGCTCGGTCACATAGACGATGGCAGCATGCAAGTCCGGTTAGCTCGGATTCATGTGCGCAAGCATAACGCTGACACGTCCAACTCCCAACGAGACCTGAGGGCAGCACTTGCTTCGTTCAACGAGGCGCTAAAATTTAGGGGCGTCGAATGTCAAGCGGTGCTCTACCTAGAGGTCAGTTGCTGTCGTCGCAGTACCCGACTCACGATGACACTCGATGCACAGGATGACTGTTCGAATTCGATGAGACGCGGCAGGGATATTATACATGCTTTTTTTCCTTTTATTTGTCATCACTTGTACCTTCCAGCCCAACTCGTAGGAAGTTTTACTCTCGGCGACCTTGTGGGCAACCCGGGGTCCCCGGTGTCACCCCCCCCCCCCCCCCCGGTGCTTGCCTTCATTTCTATCGCGCAGAGGGTTCAGCACTCCCATCGCTCATCGGTTTACGTCGAATTTTGCCAACTCTCGCTCTCGCACTTTCGGCATGTCAATTTTGATAGAAACCTAAACCTGGAGTGGAACAACCGCTCGCTTGTCAATCCGAGCGGTAGAACGGAAGAATAAACGTTAACGCACTTCTGCTTGCTGCCATGGTGCTATTCGAAACTATGAGGGGGAAATAACCCTAGCCACCGTACCATTTGTTAGAAACAGGTACTGTACCCAGTGATCTATTTTATCGATGGTAAGTAGCAATGACCTTCTCAGTGTGTTAGTTTTAGAAATATATCAACAGTCACCGATATAGAGGCAAACTAACATATTTTTCACCGGTGCACAGGTTGGTCGTCTTCGTGGTCGTTTCGCGTTCCTTAGAACGATATTTACGTTTTTATTACCAATCGCGCCGTACAGATTACGTCGGTGTTCCTGAAGCTGAACGAGACACAGAGAGCTGCCAACGCCCTTTCAACTATACTGGTTCGTTGGCCGGTGAGTTAAAACAATGTCAGGAATATGGTGCGCAAGAACGGCGTGTGCTGCGGTGTAATTTGATGCCAGCACGATGCGTGCGGTACCTCCCTGCGTTTGCTTTTATTGTCTCCCTGCCTTAGACAAGGCCCATGCTGCCCTCCTGCGTTATACCCCGATTTCTCACACCGACACAGATATGCTGGAGCACTATACCCGCGGTTCCAACATTGTATCCCTGCGTTGGGCGGGGCCTCTACAGCTCTCTCGCGTTACACCTTTTCCCGATTTGTCACACCGACACAGACATGCTGGGGCACAGTTACGCTAAATGGACACATTGTTTTGTTACACTCCCAAAAAACCATTGTACATACCACACTTGGCAGCATATTTGTGGTAAAACCTATGAACGCGCCTCTCACCAAGCCATCTCGCGCGTTGATGTAGCACTCACGGGAGGCTATCCTTGCGAGGGAAGTATGCGCGCAGACTCTCATGGCACGAGGACAAGCGTCGGAAGCACTACACTACTATCAGGTGCGCACACACAAGATACCGCAAGGATCTTGCGTCCAGCTGACCTTGCTCGAAAAAACTGCTATTGTAGCTTCGCGTGTTTGTTCCTTATACAGACTATAGCATTTCCTGCTCCAGGATGTAATACGTGTGCCACAGTCGAACCACGTCCTGCCAAACCATGACCGACCTCGATCCCACAAATATATACAAGTTTTGCCTGCCGAGTGTTGCTCTTGACGCTAGGTACGAGGAAATGTCATGGAAGTGAGTTCGTAGTGGGTGACCTTCCTCCGTTTTTCCGCTCTATGTAGTCTACGCGCCTCACGCAGATTGTGAAGCCCCTCGGTTGTACGCATATGTTCTCTACCCTGCTCTGAAATTGGCAGTCGCTTCTTGTAGATCCTCCACCCGAAGGAAAGACCGAGCAGCAAGAAGAGAAGGACCACGCCGAGGTGGATCTTCCTGTGGCTAGCAGCATCCTTGGAGGCGAGAGCATTTTTTTGCAGGTGGTGATCTACGTTCTTGCATTGGTGCATCGGCGTCTTTTACCCCCTTTTCATTCCTGTAAACACAATATCTCACACTAAATCCAAGTAGTTTGTCCCCAAAAAATGGGTTCAGTTCTAAAGGAGCCCTTGATATACAAAAAGTTGGGGTTACAATAGTCGAAGCCCAATTATCAGGTGCACAAATGTGTCCTTGTGGTAGAGCAAAAGAGAGTAGAACTCGCATAGTGGGAGAATTTGTAATGTACAATGAACAGCATGTATTGGAGGAGGAGATGAGGACAATAGACGATTGTGACATGGAAAAGTTTGGTACACTAGATAGTAGAGATAAAACTATAGCTATCCTAGGCGATAGATGGTGGCCACAGACGGCGAAACAGGTAGAGGATAAGATATGTAAAAAGCTTCTATGTAATGTATGGAAAAACGTAATGAGCGCCTAAATGTTGGAGGTGTCTCTATTAAGAGTAGGAACGGTGCTCCGTCTCGAAAGGGATGCGTGCTCAGTGGTCAAATGACTAATGCAAGCAACAAATGAGTACGCCCCCTCCCCCCCTCCCCGCCCGCCCCCCGCCCGTACGAACGAGCTGCGTACCGAGATCGGCCGACATGGCTGTTTGTCATCATGCACCGCACAAAGAGCAAAAAATGTCCTGGCCTTCGCCCTAACCAAGCTGATGTCGTTGTCGTACCTGCGAAATCACGCCTGTTTGTTAGTTGCGCAACGAGCCCACCGAGCACATTGGGCGTACCCAATCTGCCTAAAATCGTGCGGCGGCGGTTCGTTTCCGGGACTGTTTGTTTGATTATCGCTGGGCTTGCGAGATGCGGTTTCATCGGTTCAAATTCCGGGGGAAATAGTAGCAGTCTTCATTTTTTGTTTGTTCGTCAAGGTTTGTGATTGACACTGACGCTGCACATTGTTGGATGATAAATTAAATGACAACAATAATAATAGTTACCAGTTGTATCGCCTAATGTCTGAGTCACCTAGTTGTCTACTACACGGATCCTGAGCGTTGCGAGAACCCAAAACGGCAGATGGGTCTCTGCTACGAGCGCCTCGGCCGAACGGAAATAGCCATCGGAGCATTTCGGCAGGCCTGGAACACCCTGCTCGAGCAAAGGGACGACGATCTCAAACGTGACGCTGAGAGCAGAAGCAAAGGCGTTCAAGTTAAGGAAGCTTTTCGTCCTGGTGGTATCGGAATAACCCTCCGTCAGGCAAGGGCTGCACTAGGGGTCGAAAGTTCCGATCGTCTCGGACGCGACCTCCTCGGAAACGAAGAGAAAGGGGAGGGCGATTTTGAGAGGGAGCCGGCAGTGTCAGAAGGGCCTCCCAGCAACACCTCGGAAGGGAGCAGCACGCCAGAAGAGGGGGAGAATAGACGGTCCAGCTTCTGCGATAGGTCAGCAGAATTGGCCCTCGCTTGACGAAATCGCTAAATGGCATACAAAAAAATTGAAATGCCACGATGAACATATGGCAGTGCTACATCGGAGTTTTACGATCACCAACAATATCTTGTTTTGGTTTTATGGAGTGCCGTTGTATTCTTCTGAGCGTCCTTAATGCTGGATGGATGCTGTGAGGGATTTTGTGGAACGCGGCAACCAGAGACCATCCACGTGAATCGCCGGCGCAGCGCGAGATACCTGCTAAAACAAATCACTTCTGGGGATTCCGAGCACAACACTCGGCGCACGACCTGCAGCACGTCGATGTCGGATATTTATGCTTTAACATATTATTTACATGTGTTGAAGCTCATTGGTTTAGGTTCCACCGCATCGTCTCAGGTTGCACCCCATTTATTTGTGTAACGTACATACCAGGTATCCAAGACTACAGAGTTCGTGGTCGGTTATCTAGCTCAATTCGTCGCCCGTCTTCCCTGCGATTGCGACGTGACTCGTCTACCTTTCCCTGGTTGCGACTGTCTTACTGTAGAAGCCACCGAGTAAAAAGAAGAATTCCCCGAATGATAGAACCGCTAATTGCACGTCGACCTCGCCGTTTCACAGGGCCGACAATACCGCCAGACAATCGTCATCACCCGGGTCGCTTTCAGGCCGCGAGAAGGATCGGTCGTCGGCACGAGAAGAAAACGAGGGTAGTCTATCGTCGGTACGAGGAGAAAATAGAGATGGTCCATCGTCGGCACGACGAGAAAACGGGGGTGGCGTGACAAAAAAAGAGGCAGCAGCCGTGGACGCGGCGACTCGGATGCTTGAGTTCGAGCAATGGGCTAAAGTGAGATGAGCGAGTGCTGCGAAAGAGCTGGTGCATTTTTACAGAGCGAAAAACATTACTTTGTCGTACTTTTTACGGTTTTGTGTGATGTTCGTTTTCCTTTTTCTTATTAACGTTTTGTTTTTGACACTCACGCTGCACTATGTCGGATGGTAAACATGATAGTCATAATAATGCTTAAGTATGCCGGTTACGAGCTGCTGGGCTTCAAGGTTTGAGTGTTGATTTGATTGGTGGCCCTCCATCATATCGCGCCTCAAAAGGGAAACCGGACCCCCGTGGTGTGGGCTAGGTCAAAATTACAAACAAAAACGCTGCGAATACACGCCTCTTGAACAACACAAGCAGTGAAGATGTTGAAAACAGTTTTTTCGCTTTCGTGGTGGTCTTCAATTTCTGTTTGTTGGTCATGTTTTGCGATTGGCACTAATGCTGCACGTTGTCGGATGACAAGCATATTAATAATGTTGAACACTTGCACCCGTGTAAAATTCTGGGCGCCAGAGGCGTGCGCACGAGGCGAGGGACCGATATCTTCCATCGTCCACGAAGCGAATTAAACGCGACGTTTTCTGCACCTTTCTTTGCAGGAACCTTACACGTGGTTCGCTTTTGGAGAAATGTTACTCAAAGGTGATTGCTTCGCACTAGCTCTGATGTTTCTGGACAAGGCCACCGGCTTGCTGCCCCCGGGTCTCCAGCAGCAGGAAAAGGTCAGCGTCGCGTATCAATCTCTCGGCGCCACATGCAATTTCCAACACAGTCTAACGCATAGGGGTCATCCAATGCAGCAGCTATATCGTGGTATTGACCGTCCGGTTAACCCTTTTACTCCTGAAAAAAAACATCCAACACTAATTTCAAGTAGTTTCCCCCAAAACTCGTGGGTGCAATTCCAAAGGTGGTTCACGATCAAATCATTGTTGAAAGCCCTTGGCTGCGTCATCTGATTATTTTTTTCGGTGCCTTCTTCTCGGGGTGTCATCTGCGCGCCAATACCCCCCCGATGCGTGAAGGAGAAACATTTACCTGTGTACATGCGGCGGCGTAGGAAGACCGGGGACCCTGTTCTCAGAGCCCCTGAAAGCTTTGGCCTCGCCCAGCTGCATCTTCTCAGGGCGGAGGCGTTTTTCCAGTTGGTGAGCTCGTCGAAGGAAAACGTATACTTACGAGGAAACAAAACTGTCAAAATTATCGACTTACAAGCTGCACCTTACAGGATGGACCGACGCATTCCTGCGGGAGTTCAAAGCGACCGGCATATACTTTTTTCAGTCATTTTTAATGTATATGCCATCTGACAATGTGCAGCGTGAGTGTCAATCACAAAAAAACGACGAATCAGCAAAACTTTCTCTACAATTTCTGTCTTGGAATGCCTAGATACAGCGTATTTGCGTATTTGCTCTTCTGGTCGCTTTCTGAGCAGTTCAAGCCATGAACAACGGCGATTTCGGGTTCCCCTTTGCAGCGTCACCTTAGCAGTCCCCCCAATGCTGCGATGAGAGTAATGTATACTTCAGTTGCTTGCACACGCGGATGCAATTCCTTCTCTATTGGTCAAGGTCGCTCGAGTCGATTTACGCCGCACCCACTTCGCTTGTTGATCTGCTCGAGCGAACGACGAGCTTGCTTGGTGAACGGTGTTTTTTCGCTTGTTTTTCGCGCTGCCTCGCGATCAGTATCGTTCGTTCCAAGAGGAAACCATGTCCCTATGTCTGAAATCCCAGGGGCGCTTTAGCGACGCTTACTCCGCTGCTGCGGAGGCTCGAGATCTGGAACCATTTGGAAGGGAAGTCCGGCTGCTCTGCCCTCGACTCATGGCGCTGCACAGTAAGGACGCGGGTTATCAGGCGAGTGGCACCATCGGAGGGACCCGTGCATTCAGCGTAATGCCGGCAACATGTGCAGTGGGCTCCGACTTGCGTTGGCAGCCGTACTACTCGTATATGAGGGCGAATTTGTTTAAGCTGCGGAAGCCACACCACAAAAACCCGACGCCATGCTGGTAAAGAAGGATGTTGCATCAATCATCCCTCGTGTTGACCGGTAGAAAGGGATGTTGCATCCAATACCCCTAAGCTGCTTTAACAACCTCTCCTTGCTGTCTGTGTGCATCATGCGTTAACCATTATTCTCTATATATCTCGCAAAAATCGTCTGGCGTGGCCACTACCGTTGTGCAGTACACTCGCGAGAGTCAGTCGGCGGCGCGAATCCAGAGAGCGTGGCGTGCATACCACGTTGTCCACGCGTTGAGGGAGCTGGCGAAGAAGCAAATTGCAGCCATGAGGATCCAGCGTTTCATGAGGGAGTGGACTCGCTGCAACCTTAGCATGGCCATTCAGCTGGTCACTGCTGGCGCTATGGAACTCGGGTACTCTATATATATTGCTTGCGGTCTGTGTCTACGCCCCCGTAGTTGGCGACAAGGGATGGGAAGCGGCATTTGTCACTCTACCCAATCACAGGGAGTTTTGCGTTTCCGTGCATATCGGCAGTACTTGTTTATAGCACAATGATATCTAGATTTTGTGAAGGAGGAGATGCGATAGCTGGCGCTCCTATATGCATGCAACGCACGCGTGGTCATAATGGACGTACCCCTCGCACCCACGTTATTGGGTACAACCTACTTGAAAATCGTGTAGGATCATTTTGGCAGTACCAAAAGGGATAGAATGTCGGAGATGGTGGATGTGGCGCGGTCTGTAGCGTACGTTAGTGTCCACTCTTAGCCAAGCACACCTGTCGGCTGGCGTCCTCGTACCACACGACCCACACTCTCACCCTCGCCTGCAAAAAAAAAAAACATCCCAGCACTCTACCGCATTCTACCACTGTTGCCATCCGTTGCTCAGCCGCATAAAATCAGCGTACGCGCGAGGAATGGGTCTCGCTGCTCAAGCAGCAGCGGCGGGTCGGCATGAAATGTTGATCGGATCGGCTCTATCCGCCCAACGCGCCGGGCGCGCCCTGATCGCGCGCCGTAAGGCTACTCGCCGGCACGAGGCAATCACCATCCTCCAAGCCTTTTTCAGGGGCTGCAAGGAGCGAATATCGCTGTCGGCTGCGCTCGAAGAAAGGTGTTGCGCTTCCCGACGGGAGGCCAATCGTTACAACGACGATATCTGCAGCGGTGGCAACGACGAGAGCAGCCACCCTGGTGGTGAATCCAAAGGCGAGGACAGAACAAAGTTTCACCTAGAGTCAGACGTTAGAAGTCCTGTACAAGTGGGAATCATGACTCGGCGAAACGTTCCTATGGATGCAGGATACCCGGCAGGATTTGAGATACCAAATCTTGCAGCATTTTTGTGGAAGCATTGGGAGGAAAGCCACGGCTTCGACGCCGAGACGACCCCGGCCCAGCGTTTGCAATTAAGCAGGGGTGGCTGGTTCGAAGCTGCCTGCGACGACGCGGTTTTCGAACTTTCCGCCAGAGCTTTTTCTGTTTCGGCCAAAGCAAGCAATGGCGAGCATGGAAATCAGCGTCACGACTTAGACAACCGTGATCACCGTCGATCTGAGTTTGATGAAGAAACACTACAGTTGTCTTCGGTTCTGCACTCATCGTGGCTAGCGATGTGGGTACCTGCGGCTGTGGCCCCTGGGAATTCGTTGGCACACGCCCTGGAGTGTTCCACACTTATCGTGAACAGCCCGTCATTTGGGTCAGTGTGCGCTCGTCGCCTTTTTTCGCGGATCGGGCGACCATCACCCCTAAGGTCGGCACGAGCACCCCCATCTTCTGTCTCGGAAGCGATGATTAACGCGGAGCTGAAGGCAGCACACGACGGCACCGCCTCCATGCAGGGGGGGGGAGACACGAGGGGAAAATTGACATCACATCTCCAAGGCGACCGCCTCGCGCACATTATAGTGCCGGGGGATTCTCCGCTTGGGGATGGTGGACTTTCAGAGCTTAGCTCTGCGATACGGCGTGGCTTACTGCCTCGGTTAGCAACGCTGGTGATCGGAGGGCGCGGGTGTCGCGTGGGACCGCGGGGAATAAAGGCATTGGCGACGGCGTTATCGTCGGCTGGATGCGCGCCGCGCCTCCGCGCTTTGTCCATGAGTAATTGCTGCCTTGGACAACAAAGTCGACACCAACGACGCGGTAGCCAATCGACGGAACTGTCACCGCCTGCATCGTCGCGCTTGGCAACGAAGGCGTCAACCGCAACAAGGGCTGCCGCGCACATGGCCTGGGACTGCTTGTTCCGGCATCTCCAGCGAATGACAGCGCTTTTGTCGCTGTCGCTTCAAGATTGCGGGCTGGACGACTCCGACGTCAGGCCCGTGTCCATAGCTGTGCAGATACTGCCAGCGGGTCGCTTGCGATGCCTCAGACTCACCGGAAATTCCATCAGCGTGAAGGGTCTGCGGGTATTGTTGAGGGCTTTGACGTCGAGGAAGATACGACTGCCGGCGTTGTGGCTGCGGCAGCAGCGGCCGGCGCTCGTAGAGAGCGAAACCAGAGGAGTCGTGAAGCAAGCATTCGGTGAAGGGTTCTTCGCGGAGGTAAGGAGAGATTTGCTACCAGCATTGAATTGAAGTTCTCCACGAATCGCCAGAGTTCGCGGGTGGCATCTTGCAGTGAAAGGGGAGCAAACGTCACATTTCCTGCTTACCCTGTCGGAGAGCGTACGAATAATGTAACGTGTGGGGCGCATCAAAGCGTACTCTACCACCCGCATGAGGAAGCTGTGTTGCAATCTCGCAGATGATCCAATTAACGTCATTCACGCCATCACCGGCGACATTTACACCAGGTTGAATTCGAGCGACCACGACAGGTGGCGGGTGGCAGGTCGCAGCTGGCGCTCTGGGAGCGCACGACCGAGTCTGAGGATCTGGGGGGTCGCGCTCGAAAGCATCCGACAAGCCACATCTACGTCTAATGCGTTGAGTCGCTCTCGGCGCGTTCCTTGTGGTGGCACCGGCAATTGCGTCTATACCAAGACCCTACTAGAATTAACCACTGTTACCGCTGTACCCGCGGTTCGGGCACAACATACGTGGAATTATGGTAGTGAAATAATTGACCAGCGTGTTTATGAGCACGGCAACACCAAAGCTACATGTTAGCAACTCGGTTTTTCGCTGGGCTCCACCATCTTCTGTCAAACGCTCACCGTGCAAACCACCTATTGCGTTCGCTGTGCAGCACGGCACCCTATATTGACACAAGGGCCCAAGTCAAGTCGGCGGCGGAAAAGTCGCGTTTCTTGTTTTAAACAACAATAACAAAAACTGGGTGGGTGAAATGGAACAGCAGTAGTTGTAGAGCCCAAGCCATACATGTTTGCACAATCAGTGGGTCTGCCACAGAGGGCGTCGTTTACAACCAGGAGTCAAAAGCCAAACCGATTAAAAGCATAATTTCTTTTCATCGTTTTCTCCGTCTCAAGTCCCTCGCGTCTCATGCGTGTACATCCCACGAAAGCCTTCACACCCTCCCCCCCACAACCAAAAACAAGTGACAGAAGACAAACGATAGCAAGCTTGATGACCTACTCGCACATGTAGCATTTTCCACCACACGACGGACAACGCAGGCGTTTATACCCAACGCAAGCGGGGCACGTGACCGCCAACGTGTGCTTGCCGTCCGGGCTCGAGCGGGCGACGGCGCCCTTCCCCTCGCACTCTCCGCACGGAACAAAGCCCGAGCTCCCGCAAACGTCACAATTCTCCATGGCGGGTGAGCCTCCATGCATCAACTCCGTCGCACTCGCACGATCATCAGCGCTAGATAACAAAGCTTCATCACCACCACTATCACCGCTAGATACCAAGGCTTCATCACCCCCACCACCACCATCACTACCACCACCACCAATTTTACGTGTTCGAGCCTGTCCTATCTTCGCCTCCGTAACAGCACCATTCTGCCCCTTCCCCTCGGCTGCACCTTTACCGCCGTCGGCAGCGACGCTTGCGGCGGCGAGTCTTCCCCACCTGGAAACGTCGACACAACAAAATACCGGTCCGTCTGACAGTGCAATGCTGCCGCTGTTGCCACCACCACCGCCGTCTGTACCGCCGCCAGCAACCTCATGTATAGTCGCCGCTCGCGCTAGCCGACGGAACACGGGCAAAAGGTAGGCGCACTTGCGGCACCAAGACGAGTGGTACATCACGACGATCGGGCCCTGCTCTCCCCGCCGCGCGCTTACTATTCGACGCAAGTCGTCCCTAGAGCTGACCGCGATGATGTTGTTGTCGTCGGCGATTAAGTCGACGGCGACGCCACTAGAGATGTCAGCTGAGTTCCGAAGGTTCCGCTCAAGATTCCCGGCGACGCCGACACCGCCATCACCACCGCCACCACCACCACCACCACCGCCACCCACAACGTCTTCCTTCCCCGCAGCTGACCCCGCCTGAGGCCGCTGAGAGGGCGATCTGTCGGCGCCGCCCCACAGCGACCCCAGCATATTTTGCAGCGTAGCGCCGCAAGACCTGGCGTTGCCCCCGCCTACGACGTCCTCCCGCAGCCGCCCGCCGTCCCCCGCGAAAAAAGCGAAGGTCGGCAGTTTCTCAACGTCCAGGTCCACCGCTTCCTCGTAGCCTCGTCGATCGACGTTCGCGCTCGAGGACGGCTCCGGCTCCCCGGGCGCGGGCTGAGAGGTGACACCACCATCTGTCGCTCGTGCCGCGACCTCCCTCCATGCATCGGCGTCGAAGCTGCCGCCGGGAAAGTTTAGCGTCGCGGAAATGCGATGCCGAGGGAGGATGGCAGCGCGCCCGCGACGGGGCGGCGGTGGTCGTGGCGGTGCCGGCGGCGATGGTGGGGAGAGAAAGCCGGTAACGGCGGCGAGGAACATGACGGAACCTCGTGCGACGTTGTTATCTGCCATGATCGATTGATTGATTGATTGCGTGGGTGACCTGTATAGCAGAGGGATTCACAACGACGGCGAGGGGGCGCGGGAGGGGGGTGCGGTGCGCGGAGGGTTGGGGTCGTACGAGCGCGGTTTGTGGTGGAGATGCCGATGATCTCAGCGAGAGCTTCACAACACATGCCTGGTATTTATTCTGCCTATGCTTACTCCGCTGTACTACATACCAGGTATACCTTGTACCGACGCTGGTACAAAATACTTATATACCAGGGTACGCAATAATCTGTACGTACACGTACAGAATACTCACACCAGTACACAAGCGCGTTCGCTTATACTCGTACGAGTGCCGCGTTTGCTTGTGATGCTACCGGTGTACCGCCGTGTACCGGTATATATGTCGATTTTTCACCGCACAATATCCAGCAGAGAAAGCGGCTGTCACACCATATTACACGACGACAACCTGATAACATGACAACACAACGTACCGTACGCCTGCCGTGCACCGCTCGTCTGCCGCACAGTATCCACCAGAAAACGTGTTACAAGTTGTACGGCATTGCACAGCCTACTGCACATGTAGTACCTTGATACCCGGTGACGTACTATGTCCACTACTACTCTGATGTGTCGTATTTGCCGTAAGCTGTAGGCTGTACGTAAGCAGAGCTTACAGTACATCAGAGTACCACAGGTACTCCGTCTTCGTCGCATGTTGTACCCATGATGTCATGACACGTACACAGCAGTAGACGAGTTCGCATCACACACAGCAGCTTGGGCCGAGTTTTGACGGACATATTGACACTCTTATCGTATCCAGATGCTAATAACAACTTAGAGGTGAAGAATCACACTTCTCCAGCAGTGTACCAACTTACCCAAGGCGTGCAGGTGAACGTGCTGTACGAAGTGAGAGCACTGCAACTCTCTCAACTCCTGGTGCAATCATGATGATGAGGGAGTTCAACATGAACGAAGTTGCTTTTTCAGCTACGGGGTTTGGGGAAATGTAACGACCGCCGTAGACCGTACTCGTAGACTGCCTTACCGTATACTTGGAGATTGGAGACACAGGAAACTCGCATGCTCCGTGCATGCCAAAAACGATATGGTTCGTGGCTGCGACGCCTACATGCAGCTCCAGCCGCCTCTGGCTACCCCTGTCGTCGAACCTAGCGGTGGAAGCCTCAGCCTTGTTCTCTCCGCGGATCAGCGATTTCCGAAGACGTCGAAATTTACGGACTCTTTCGTGGTTCACGGAAGATGGGAAAACAACACCTTGGATGCGGCGACAAACCTACGGCAGAGAGAACGCCGGCTCAAGGAGAAAACCACGTAAGACATTATCATGATTGTGTCGGCAGCTTGTCAAGGACCTCATGTACAACAGACACCTCCTGGTAGGGTAGGGTGTGTGTACGTATGTATACCTCCGTGCGGTCGATAGCCTGCCGATCTCGTGGTGGGTCGTACCGTAGACCGTAGACCGCGCGACTGGCTACGTACAAGAAATAACCCGCGATTACAATATCCATATACCAGGTACCTGGTACGACATACTCGACGGCACGTGCTCGCCTCACTTTCCAGGCGCCATGATTGCCCTGTAATTTGCCTCGTAGCTTGTGATCACGGAACTTGGATCTCTCTCGTAGGCAGGAAGAAGTACTACTGTAGTACGAGCCCTGCGTGGGCTGGATAATATCGCTCAGATATCGTTGGATAGACTCGGACCAACTACTACTACTGAGTGACGTTTCTTTCATGTCCCACGTACATACACGCGCATAAGCACCATATCATCCGTACCGACTGGTCCCACCGTGTTTTATAAAAACATACTGTACTGGTATGTGGTTATTTACGTAGCTGTTGTACATACTTACTGCGGGCACGAAAAATTGACCGATCAGAAAACTGCGGGCACGAAATCCTGCTGGCACGTTGTTGCCGCTTGCCATCTGACAATCAATGTACTGCACATGTCTCAGCCTGATATAAACTGTTGTTGCTCATCATCCCACTTATTATCTTCGCACTTTCTCTTTCTCCTTCTCCCTCCCTCGTCGTAACTCTACTCGTATATGAATCGAGTGATCTTAGGTATGATATGATACGACTACAGTATACACTCCCCTTCCGTTCCACCACTCTCACCCCCCTCGCTTCCCGCTTCCCATGTTTGAAAGTTCCGTTACCTCGCTTTTGTTTGTGTCTAGTGTATGTATATATGTGCTCGTATTTTTGTACGCTTCGTTGTGCTACGACGTACCGGTATGATATCATACGTACATCAGTGCTCCTATTATTCGGTTGTATGTTATGGTTCGTAGCCTCGCCGTTCAGAGGTATGGGAATGGGTTTTGAGGAGCCGCATCTTCGACTCATGTTCTAGTTCGTGGAACCGGGTTTCCCCGAATTTGCCCATATTTCT